>JAXQQM020069015.1:0-76733 GCA_034641835.2 Pinus albicaulis | reverse complement strand
ATTGGTAAATGAAGAGCTAGTAGATGAAACATCTATTGATGTTGAGAACATGTTGTTCGACAAAAGAAATATGGGAAGCCCTAGAGGGGTCTTCCTTACATGATCTCATCAATGAATACATATAGAGAATAGTGACTAGCTGGTTCATCATCTAGACATTGGGGGGAAGTATCACAATTCATGGATTAGAGTCCTCCAATTCTCATGTAATGGTGGATCTAGAATTCACAAGTAGTGTAGTAGATGATGCACTATGAGCGGCCTCTATTTCAAAAAGTGCCTCAAGGCTATCAAAAAACTCTTTAAGACGAGGAAAATGGTGGAAATAATGGCCATAATTCTCGCACAAAGTGCATGGGTGGTTTTTTCATAATGACTTGTTACTTTTGGAAAATTTAGGTAAGGTAGCATGGACCTCTGCGATGTTAGAGTTGCGAAACGTATCATCGACCACAGGTCTAAGATGAGGGACCTCACGATAGTTATTAGTGTCATTCCCAACAATATAACACAAAACACAAGGTGGACTAGGCTTTGGAGGCTTAACTAGAGCTGAATTTGATTGGGGATACTTGTCCTTAGGTTCCTTATTTTTGGCTTTGCCTCCCTCTCCAGATGCTATCACAATAGGAGTAGGTTGTAATTGAGGTTGTTGTGGAACTTTAGCAAAGGAAGGAGTCATCGCAACCAGTTGAAATGGGGTCAAAGGAGTATATGGTTTGAGTTGAACAAGTGGAGTGTTTTCTATGGGATCAATGTATGAAACCGAGATCCCCAAGGTCAAACTTGGTAAACTCAACATAGCCATGACAGGCACAGAAAAGACTCAAAATGGGGGAGCTAAAAATTGTATCTGACCTGAAGGATAATGGCCTGGTGGAACAACTCTCTAATGGTTAAGACTTTTGGGCACTTTTCTTGGTTGATAAGGATGAGGAGAGACAACAAGAGAAGGAGAATGTCCTTTAGGAGCTGGTCCTGATGGTTCATTCAAGTGGACAACAATAAGCTGCGAAGGCATTGGCTGTGGGATAGGCGTACCAAACAGATTTTGATAAGCCCATGGCACTTTCAACATGAAAACACTTGATGACATAGGCTCAGAAGAGGTAGGTGTTGGACCATAATATGCACTACAAAATATGGAATCTTTCTAGACTCCTTAAGAGAAATTGGTGAGAGGCAAGACAGGTTGACTGTCGGTCATCAACGAGATGGTAGACTGGGGTGATGCCTAGGACTTCGGATTATAATATGTCAAATAATTGACGGTGATTATCTTTATATTATGCAGGAATCACATATTGGGGTGAACTAAAGATGCGACAACTGAAATATCATAGGTATAGCTACAACCCAAAATAATATCTTAATCCAAGGGGGCATCGATGAATTCTATGTATATACAAGCAACCTTTCCAGCAACTATGAAAAGACAATTGCGATACATGTCAAGGGGATGTGAAGGAATCCCATCCCAAGCACGTAAAATGATGGTGGATGGGGACATATTAGGTGACCCGAGTTGTTTCCCTTTTGTGGTGGACATCAGAGATGTGGATGCACCTTCGTATATGATAAACCACTGAGAAATGGTGTTTCTAATGGCAACTGAAATTTGAAAAGAAATGGATGAGGGTAGAATGGGATGTTCTGACTTGTTCTGACTTGTCAAGAGTCCAAAACTTCCAGAGCATATAGTAGTGCTTTCCATTGGGATGGAATGTTTGGATAACTTCCAGTGTTGACATGGCGGCAAGAGACTGTGCCATGTCATATACTATATTGTGTGTGTGGGAAGCTTTGGTAGAAGCAACATTACAATGTAATGGCCCTTTAGGAATTTTTAGTATGACCTCTACCTTAGGCTAATGGATTTTTAAGAGACAATTTGGTGTCAGAATAGAATTAGTGGACACTTTGGTTTTGGACTTGCTTTGCAGACCTAGCGGGTTTCTTGTCATTCCGATGCGACCAGGTCTAAAGGTTGACATCAATGGTATTAGCCTCATTAGAGTTCATCATGAGAATCTTGTAATCAGAGTGAACATATTTATGAGATGGAGGGGTGGCCTGACCTTGTGGAGCTTGGGTAGTGAGATATCCTTTCTAGTGGAAAGGATTAGTGAGCACATCTAGTTGAGTTGGAGAAGTGTTCGGAGGAAGAAATGTCATGGGTTACTCTCCTTGAGACACTGCTTGGGCATCCCACATTTGACGCATCTGGAGTAAAAGGGGACAATGATGTGTGTAATTTCCACATGAACCACAATATTGAAAAAGATTATTCATAAAAATCACCTTGTTCTTTTTGGGTTGGTCGCCCTATTGTTGGGTTGTGGTATTTGGCTAGTTCCCTTGGGTGGTATTTGATTGAGTACTTTGGCGAACCTAGTTACCCTACATTTTTTGGTTTTGGTTTCCTTTCCCCTTATTCAGTTTCTTGGAATTGGGGGGATTAGTCATGCTCTGCTCAGCATACACTTGCCCTTGAGGAGGAGATGGTTGTTCTGGCATAGGTTGAGAAGGAGTGAGAGGCAGGGAGGGGATTATGCCCAAGGGGTTGGAGCGTTGGGAAGTGCATAAGGATAAAAATGAGCTAAGGAAACATTTTGGTAAATATGTTGAGCAACATCTGGCCTTGGCATATGCTGATGTGGTTAGGAAATTCAATAATACATGATTTGACTGAGCTACAAGTTGCTTGGAGGGGGATAAGTGTTGGAGGATTTGGTCCCCCCTTGAGGGTGATGATAACTCATCTGAGGAGGAGCATATCGAGATGTGTATGAAAGGGATCCAACGATACCATTGGTATCATGAGATGCTCCTAGTGTAGTGGCACTACTAGGTCTAGGAAGATATGGTAAAACCATATAAACATAACATGATTGCGCATAAATCAAGTCATATTTTAATGCTATCTGGAGAGTTTCTTCGTCGGTCTGAGGAAAATTAGATGAAACATACTTACCTATGGGGGCTAGAAGAATTCTAAGAAACCAATCCATATGGACACGGTCATCGAATGGATGAGCTCTACACATGCTCCTTCTTCTACTCCATTCTTGGACATGGTCAGAAAGGCGGGTGGCAGAAGTTTGACGGAATGCAGTCAAAAATTCGGTACTTGTATCATAACCGGGGGGAGGGGGGTAACTGGAAATATGATAGAAATGGTTTAGAAAGTGTTGTAAAAGTGGATTCATATGTGGTAAGATGCTCAATATACAACTTTTCAACATCTTCAATGAGCATACATTGTAACAACTGAAGGCGTATGGAGTCCTTGGCGATGGAGTTTGATGAACACCACATGTGGAAGGAGTGAACATGATTGGTGGGGTCCTTTCCACTATTTCCTTCAAACTTAGGGATATAGAAATAAATCTTGTTTGGCCTAGCTAGCCAACCAACAAAATGAGAAATGTGATCATTGATAAGCTGGTTCAAATCTGCGAGACTTAGACCAGCCATAAAGGGGAGAAATGGAGTGGCAGTGAGAATAGTGGTAGTGCCCAAATTGGGATCCAAGATACCACACTAGTGGTAGTGCCCGAACTAGGACCTGGGATACCACCTTGGGGCCCTGGACCTGCATTGGTGTTTTACATGGTGGCGATATGAGGATGAGAGGATGCAGGATCAAAGAAAGCACTCCATGAATCAGAAAAATCTTAGTCATAAGAGGGACTCAATGGAGGATTGGGGTGATTATTTCTAACCTGCCATACTAGAAAATATGTCGTAACAGAAACTAAGGATGGAGACCTTAGATTCTCCGCGAAAAATGCCTTGGGGGTGCAATGATGTCAAGACACAGATGACACTAAAATCTAAATAATTATAAAAGAGAAGAGTAAGAAACAACAAGCATACACCTAGTGCAGTGGTGTCAAGTGTAAACTAACTATTATATGAGCTACTCTAATGCAAGCAAGCATATCCTCAAAAAATCCTAGATTCTATTGTTTTAGATGGCCTTTCAGGCAGAAAGTTAGGGTACAGAACCAACTACTTCCCACAACCAGTCCTATAAGTATTTTTCCTAAGATTGGCCACTAAGGTTACCTTATTACCATGGGGGTGGTCGTGTCTTGATCTTCTTGGTGAATCAAACAACACACAAAATTCCCTACCACAGGTTGGATAACCTTGAGGAGAACCGCTCGCACGATTTCCTAACCTAACCCCCTCTGAAACGGGTTTCTGACGCACTCAGAATTTTACCGTGGGATGGTGAAGGATTTTAAGCTCCCTATCAACTGAAATTTCTATGTCTCAATGTATTCAATCGATGTGTATTATTGGAAGCCTATCCCATCGATCCTACAACTAACTACAAATATTTTTTGGCCTTGATGCCCAAGTGGACTTAATATATGTGAGTTAGATTTATTGACTAGCGTGTTTAAGTTTTTTCTTGGCAGTATGAACCAAGCTCTCCTTTGATTTAGGTGTGAGTGTGTGAAAATAAGTGTTTATTTTGGATGATTTAATTAAGAATGTTTTATGATGATGCCAAGGTGTTGTTGAAAACTTTAATTGAAACTAAAATAATGATAGTAAAATAAATATTAAATCAAGCATAAACCCCACCCAAAAAGGGATCTCTAATAGAAAAACCATGAAAGGCAAACAAACAACTCAAAACACACTAAAATCGCCATAAGATCTAATGCCAATAGGACTAGGATCAAATGACTCTATATTGCTGAAAATGGTGCAGAAAACAGCTAGATACCAGAGGAGAAAATGCTACAAAATATAGGGCAACAACTTTAATACCTAGGTAAAATAATGTGACCCTAAGGGGGAAGGCCAAAAAAAACTCACGAGGGTGTCTTGGATGTTAAAATAAACTATCTTAAATGCCTAAAAAACTAATGGATCGGACCTTGAAACAATGGCTGAAAGAACTAAAAATCTCAGACTACCTACTTAACTAAACTCTTCCTAAAAAGGTGGAAGGGTATTGAAACCCTAGGGGGCTTGTTTCTACTTCAAAGAGACAAAATAAGTATATATAAGCTTAATATGGGCTGAAACATAGGCCAAACAACCCAAAACAGTGCTCTCGGGAAACCCTAGTAATTCCAGAAAAAATCTCGAAAAAAATTCCGAATTGCAGGTTCTAACCTGAAACAGTAGAATAATGTAGTGTTTGGGCCAAAAAGTGCGATCTAGAGGTGAAAACATAGGTCTGGGGATGAAAAGTGCGATCTAGCCTCCTTAACTCTCCGATGACAAGGAGTTGTCATCTCCTATGCATTTAGTACATGTGACTTGCTAAAAACACCAAAAATGTCTCAAAATTAGGAATTTTAACTAAATAAGGTCATAAGAGCTGAAAATAAACATCAAGAGACTAAAAAATAGTGGAAGAAAAACCTTGATTGCTGAAGCTATTGATCTCCCATGAATTTTAATTACACTAGTGAAGTTTCCATTTGTTACCATAAAATATTTCGGCAAGTGTACCAAAAATACCTTACTTAAGCCACAAGTGATTGATTGCCCTAAAAAAAATATGGCCATCTAAATCTTTAGATATGCAACATAAATTTAGCATAAACTTGAAAAATAATAGATCTGTAGTAGAAAAAGAAATTAAAGAAGAAAATATTTAACTAATGTAAAACCCCGTAGCATAGACAATGTGATATAAGTGAATGAATGATATTTTATGATTTTGTTACACCTGGTAAACGAGACCCATATGATGGCTATAGGTCCACCTCAAATTGTATGGGTCCTTTGGCTATCCTCTATGCTTCAATATTTTGGATCTTTCTCTCTCTATGATGTGTGAACCCTAAAACGTGTGTTGAACTCGGATGGGGGCTCGAATGAAAAAAGAAGAAAATAACAACAAAAAATAGTGATCATGGTGAGGAATGGATGGAATACCCTCCTATTTATAACAAAATATTGATTTATTCTCGAAAATGGAAAAAATAAAATATTAGTAACCACAATCTAGATCTAATCGCTTGGAATAATTTATTATATGTTTTGGAGGGAAAATATATTTAAATTGGTTAAATAAATTTATTTATAAATAATAAACAAATGAATGATTTATTTATTATTTCAATGAAGTGGTTAAGGAATAATAAACAAATAATGACTTTTTAATCATTTCTAAGTGATTTAGTGAATTTTGACAAGGAATAGTAACTAAATAATGATTTAATTAACTATTCCTAGAGAAAAATCAAATAAACAATGATTTATTTAACTATGAATAATAACTAAACAATTATTTAACTAATTACTCCTAGAGGAAAACCAAATAAATAATGATCGATTTAATTATTCCTCACGGGTTTCATGTTTTAATTAGAAAAAACTTAATAAAATATGGTTTGTCAAGTTATTTCGTGTAGCGAAAGAAATTTTACTATGATAAAATTGGTATTACATGGTGTATTTCGATCCACTTAGTTAGATATGGCAAACTAATCATTTTCTGGTGAAAACGCTTGGAGCTATAATTTCTCCCTTAACACTGCTCTGGCATTGACTATAGGATTACAACTGATCCCATAGGCTTATGTGCTTGCGACTATGGCTAGAACTAAGGAAAACCATCAGTCCTTTAACTTAGGAATGATGCCACCTATTGGATTACCTTCCCCTATATATTTAGTAGCCTCTAGGCATCTGATATAACATCTGACACCTCTTCAAGTGGATCAAAAAATCCTCCCAAGTGTCACTGGCAAGCTGACCTAGAAGGGCCAACAAATAAGGTTGGAAAGTATGCCAACGGCTCCTCCACTCTCAATCAAAATTCACCACAAGATACAACACCTCTGTTAGAGCTACAACCTCTATAACACCATCATCAATCCATCACATCAGTAAACATGGCTTCTCATATACATAGATATGAAGACCTGATGAAGACCTAGTTGACAACTCAACTACTATTCCATGAACCATCTCCATCACATGTAGATCTGCATGATCAACATGTAGCAACATATTCTACATGTAGCAGCACCATCATCATAATGGCATGTCCATAAGTGCACATTCCAACTCCTCCAATACCATCATGCTACCATCAAGGCTCCATCAATGCCATCACATGAGTGTGCCATCAAGAAGAGCCCCATCAATTCCATTACATACTGACACACATACCATGGTCCATCAATATACATCATCATGAGGTTGAAAATTACATGATCTCAAGATTTAACATCAGCGCCAACACATCCCTCTCACAATAAATACATCAATGCCAACCAATAGTATAAAAAGCTAACATCCATCACACGTGACAAGAAAAATCATGACCATCGCCTTGTTGACATCAATGCGAACACAAAAAATATGAAAAAATCCCCCTTTCACATTTATTTAAACCTCTTCAACATGTGAGGATGATCTCTATAGACATGAGGTTGATCTCTCTACATCCGAATTAGACCCAAATTCTCTCCCCCTTTGACATCAATTGAAAAGGGTCAACTCCATATTGATATGAGACAAGAGATGAACTACACACTAGAGAAATAAATCTCCACATGGAAAAAATATAATGCATCAAATATCATCCATGTCTCCATAGCAACAAAAAACATAATAGAACCAATAAGCATCTAGGGAATAATACCATGCAACAACAACTAGCACAAGTAAAATCATTCCAACAAAAGGAAACATCATCAACTATGCAAGAAACATCATAATAAAGTATATGATTAGCATCAAGTATAACATAAACATGCATATACATAATCCAACATCTCCATGTAGCAACATCTACATGAGGAAACCACAATAATCTCCCTCGTGAATACATAGAAACAACTACCATAGCATCTAATCACATGAGGCAAAGAACCCCACTGTCATAGAATAATATGAGGGATAACATGGACACCGCGTCCATGCAGATCACAATCCCAACAATGTTTGGCTCAAATAAATAGGAACAAATAGTGCTCCTCTTGAACGCATTCCATCTCCAAACTGTAGAGATACCAACTGTTTGGTTGAAATGATCGATTCCACTGCAAAAAATGCTTCCTTTAGCAAATATAAGCACCATATGGACTCAGTATCCACATGAACATGAATCAAATGACATATACAATGATAGATACATGGTTGTATTAGTGACATAATAGAAATCATACATAACTCATATGACCATAACATGACCTCATGACTTGTAACATCCCTGGTTAAAATTCCATGTAATAAAAGTTAATGAAGAAAAATAATAACCACCATTATTGGGGCACTTATTCCAAGCTTAATATTGAGAAAAAAATCCTAGTAGGTGCTCATTTTGGTTTATTATGGCTAAGGAAATTGACAAAGGAAATGGCTAAGGATTTGAAAAGGAAAAATGAAATTTTTGGTAATTTATTTATGAAAATAATGGAAATTAGGAGAAAAGGAAGGTGAAAGGTCACTGGTTGCATGTGATGAGGAAAATGAAGGAAAACAATGGAAATTTGAAGAAAATAGAGGCCTAATTGATAAGAAGGTTTATGTGGATCAGTTGGTATCTTTTTCAGTTCAGTTTTCGAGCTCTCTCTCTAACACTATTGGACACTTAGATTTTTCTTGGAGCACTTCAACATTGCATCAAGAAAGGAAAACAAGGCTAAGAGGAGGAATGATTAAGGAAGGAAGAGAAGGATCAAACAACTACATCAAGATTCTTTGCAGGTATCAATTTGCATGTCTGATTTCCTTGATATATTCTACATGCATGATGTTGCATGTGTGTTCTTGGTTCTTTTGTTGTAATTGGCATGGGTTTTTCTAGGTGTGACACTGTTCTTCAGCCTTGCCTTACCATTTCCAAATTGTTATGGTGTGATGGGTTCTCATGTTTTGGTTGAGTTGGATTGCTGGATGGCTTCGAATTTGAGTGAGGTGGATCTCTTAATGAGATAGCACATGGCCTAGTGATCCATGACCTAGACTGCGCATTGTGGTAAATCCACTGGATTAGCAACCCATTAACAATATTGTGGGTTTTGGTAAAGACAGGTAATTTGTTCCCGAGTGGGCCTATGAATCCTTTCCTGTGAATGGTAAGATATACGGTAAAGGCTATAGGTGGTTGACATTGGTTAGGCATAGGAATGCTTTCTAGTGAATTGTGTGATATGTCGTAAAGCCTCGAGGGTGGAGTCTTGGTTAGGGCCTAGTGATCTAGTGTGGACTAGCGTAAAACCTAAGGACTAGAAGACAAGAAAATTACTCATGGTGTAGGTTGAGAAATCTAGGGGCATCCATGCTTGTTTCAACCTAGCGATCTCATGGAGATCATGGTAAAGCCTGGTATGACATGTTTTTTTTTTTTCCTAGTGATCTGTTGAAGAGCATGGTAAAGCCTGTTTTATATTGATGAGGGTGAGGTGGTTTAGGTTTGGGAACCATTTTTTGTTCTTTTGGTTTCAGTCCCAAATTCATTCTTAGAATATAACATATACGTGATTGGCTGAAGAGATAATTGGCTCATCCGATCTATTATCGGGTGATTCGTGGAAGTCACAAACTTGGTTGGCCTTTGCATACATTAATATGAGGTTATTTCTCCTTCATATCTCATTAGTAATATACTTTCCTGTATGTGGATTCTATGGTTGATTTATCCTTGATATTTTTGTTGCTATTATGATTGTTATAAGCATGTATCATGAACGTGATGATGTATTTCTCTCATCATGTTTTTATTTTTAATTGAATAAATAATGAATCGATGACCTAATATATCAAAATGCAATTAATGTGATGAGGAAACAATGCTTCTTAGTGATTCTCAAATAAGTAGGAAAGCCTTATTCACATATCTGTTGTTTAAAGTTGTAGATTAAATATTTGTGACATGTTTGCTTAAATTCTTGTCATGGATAGTAGGGGTCAATCAGGTCCTTATTCAAGTTTTTGTATTTACATCGTTGTTAAAATATGAATTTCATTTCTAAAAGTGTCATGAAGTTTTGGAAAGTGGTCGAGGATTAGGGCTTGAAAATGTGGCACAAAAATCAGGGTCGTCTCAGAACTATAGGGAAATGTCCCTAGTCGCATTATCGCCCATATGAAGGGGGATTATGGGGGGGTTACTGTGCTAAAAGGTTAGCTTGATTTAGGGAATAACCTCCTGGAAGGTTGGGATGGCTCCTGGGTGTCTTTTAGTAGATTTAGTAGGTTTTTGTAGTTGTGTGGTATCGTTTCCAATTCTTGAAGGTGATCTAGGAATTTGAATCAGATAGTAGTAGCCTTTCATTGGATGTTTACCCCGGTTGGTCGGTTACTTTGGTAGATGTGGAAGGAGGGTTTTAAAAAGTGGTATCAGAGCATGGTTCACCCCTCATACTAGATGGCCAGTGTTTTGGTCATGCATTCATGGAGGTTTCACATGTGTGTAGTATGCTTATGGTCTATATGCTTGTTGCATATGCATGGTTTTAGTCATGGTTGTAGTGATGTCTCCATGTGAAAGTTGATGGTGTTGTTGTGAAATGTATTTTCATGAGTGTATTATTGGTTATGTGTTGTTTATACATTTCAAGTGCTTACATGTTGTTATTATACATCGGTATAGTTGTTATTGTCATGCATGATGTCATCGTATATGTCGTTGATATGGTAATGCATTTATGATTGGAATCTCACTAGAATTATTTTTATGTGTTCATATACATATGTTTTATATGTCTATATGTTGTTATGATTATGTTTATACAGGTATTAGGCTAATTTGGTTGATCTTTCAAATGAGACATCCTCCCCTAATTATTCTAAGCTATGTCAGTTTATTGTGATTTGGTTTAGATAACATGAGATTCTTTTGCAAGAAAGAGATCAATATGAATAGAAATATGGTATATTATAGTTCACATAGCTCTTCCTATAGGTCAAATGAGTAGCATGGTGTTGGGAAAACTTCCGACTTGGCATACACATTGAGAATATTAAAGGAAGAAATAAGGAGTTTTAAAGAAGACAATGACAAAATAATACATGCACATGAGAAACAAGCAAAGGTGAATGCAATAATATTTTAGTGTTTGTCGAAATTGGAGTGACAGGGACCACTTTGGATCAAAAATGGAAATGATGAAAAAAATAATGGGGCATCTGGAAATACATCTAATGGTGGGCACATGTTGGATAGAGATGACATGGTTAGAGATGGCATATTGTTGGATACTCCAGATAAGAAAGGTAATGGACATAGGTACTATTATAGTTCTAGTTTTAACACACATTATGATCATCATCATTATCATCCTTACATGAGGAGTGATGGAGGATACTTCCCAAATGAGTTTAAGAAATAAAAGCCACCTAATTTTTATGGAGACTTGAATAAGATAGAGGATGCAAAGGCTTGGTTACTTGGCATGAAGAATTTTTTTGAACTACATGAGTACACAAAGAATATGAATTCAAAAATAACTATCTTGAGCATGAAAGGTAAAGAAGACATTTTTTGGGAATATATCAAGCAGGTTAGGGACATCAAGATAGAGGACTTGAGGGGGCATGATTTCAAGAAGATTTTCAAGAAGAAGTACTTGTTAGAAAGGTACTATGGTAGAAAATCCAAGGAATTATATGAGCTTAAAATGGGATCGATGACATATGAGGAGTATACAACCGATTTCCTAGAGATTTTGAAGTATGTATTGAATATTAAATATGAAAAGGAAAAGGTTCAAATATTTTTCAATGGATTGCCACTAGAATTTTGAGATCGGATTGAGTATGATGAGCCTCGATCACTTGAGGAAGTTATTGGAAAACTAAAACACTCCTATGAACAACCAAAGCGTCAGAAACAATATTAGAAAGGATTGAAAGGGAATTAAAAAGACAAAGGTGAAGGTAAATGGAAACTAAAAAGACTAAGGCATTTGAATGCAGAAGATAAAGAGAATGTCGCACCATAGAAGAAGTTTAATGTAGAGAGATAGGGACGTGATTAATAGCAGCAACATAGAGGTGATGGTACATGGTAGCTGGAGTGTTTGAAATGTGGCAAAGAATATATCAAGAGATATTTTCAACAGAATCATGGAGGAAGGCCTCAAATCTATAATGCACGTGAGGCACATACTATTGGGGATGTTGGGTAGAACAGTCCTTGTTTCTATGCAGCACTAGAAAATAGGCAGGCGGACCATTAGTCATCTACAATTGAGATAGATGGTAAGCTTTGTGATCAAGTTGTTTCTATTTCGATTGAACCTAGATAAAATTATATTTTTTTGGGAAAAATAATGAGAGGGGGGAAGGTGAATCAGTGTTTGCAATAGTCACAATCTTTTACTTTTCTCTTTACCAATTTGTATACACGACTTTAATTAGCCCAACTAGCATATGTACGCAACTATACAAATAGAACCTACCATATACTCAGATAACTTTATGTTTTAGATAAAGATTCTAAAACATTCTTTAACCCAGATTATTAGTTATGCATCAGATAGTTAAGTAGTAAATATGTGCAACTATAATAGAGTAAATAATCACATAAGAGAATCATACATGAACACCAAGATTTAAGCTGGAAACCCAATTCAGGGGAAAATCACCATTGATGTTGTCTCCGTCTTCAATATTTATTATATAGAAAACTGATTACAAATTTGTATTGATTCAGACTCATATCAATACATAGGCATCTACCTGTAGGAGGCTACAACCTTCTATCGTTCTCCAATTGCTACTAGAAGGGAGCTCCAACCCACTGATATCGTTTACAGCCACTACTGGAAGGGAGCTACAACCCCCTAATGAGAATACCAGCTTCTACTGGCAGGAAGCTTCTACTTCCACACTGAAGGCTTCGACCTTCAAACCCATTACAGACCACATTTCATAAATTTTTACACTAGATCCAAGAGCTTCAACATAAATCAGCATAAAGATCAACACCAATAGACTTAACTCAAACTTCAAACAGAATAGTGAGATCACTGTAACTGTAACTAGAAGACAGTAATAAACCTAGATTTTAGAAACATGTAGAATCAAATTCAACCATGATTATTCATTATCTTAAATGCATACGATACTTCACTTTACTGAAACTACGTATATATGCGCTTTCCTGCACACCAAACTGTGTATAGATCTGTGAATACTGAATTTCCATAATTTGATCAGTCTCAAAAACATATCTAAGGCTTTTAGTCATATATCTTTTTAGATTTGCAGAACCCTTATTTAGTCAGCATCATTAATCATATTTAATCATTCATTGATCATATTTATACATATTCAACTTAGCAGCTCATATATTATTCATAAAACCCAGTTCTACATGAAGACTTCATTGACATACAATAGAAATATAACAACAATAAATAGATAAACTCTCCATCAAGCTTCAGAAAACCCTTACTTTAATACGCACTTTATCTGAAACAAACATGTGTGTATATGTGCTTTCATCCTGGAAAACTACCGTATAGATATAGAAATATTAATTTTGTAGAAGGTTTCGGATCTATAGACTTACCGAAAATTTCTTCACTTCTCTTCTGCAATCATATGCTAGATCACCGATCCAAACATCTCATCAATAGATCAAGAAATTATATAGTCATTTCAAGTCTAGAGATCCTGATCCATCATTGTATCCATTGGTGCATCATAATTTCATATCTACAAATAAACAGAACCCATTTCATGCAGATATACTATAGAGAGAATTATTTAGTTCAAACTCTTACTCATGCCACACCTTGCACTATTATCTTCTTTTCCTTATATACGTTTAGCCTTTATCAATACCATGAGCCAAAACAAGACAAGTACTGATGGTATTCTTGGATAGAATAAAGTAGATGACACAACGCTCAATACTGTGGACTCAAACCATAATAATGCCCCCCGGTATCATAATTTTAGAGCACAAAAGGCATACATGACTTGTCTTCTTTTTACCCATGTGTATACACGAATTTCCTTCATCAAACTATGTATACTCTAATTTTAGATGTATACACGGGTTGCCTTCATCAAACCTTCTTATACATTGTGAAATATTACCTTTTTCATTTCTATGGCACTTACTCTAATTCCTCTCTATCACTTCTGAGCTGACTTATAAATACATCATTTTTACATCTTTAACAAATAGATTGATATCAAAAGGCAACTCATCAAGTAAGCTTCCATCAAGGATAACTTCATTGAGTAGGTTTTCATCAAGGACAACATATTACATCACAATGCCAAATTTCCCCCTTTGGACTAGATGGAAACCATGTTGGAGTCTGATCACCACAACCTGTAGATACATGAACATTATTCAAACACCAAATACTCTACCCGTTTGACATCAAGAGTAAAGGGTGGAAAATTTCTCCCCCCGAGCACATGCAGAGGCTTCAGATTTTCAGTAAAATACATGACTCTTTAACTCAAGAGAGTATGACATTTCCTATCACCAAGGATACAAAATTACATCAAGGATCCAACTTAGTGGATTTACATATTGACTGAAATACCCAACCAAGTGGGTTTACAAATTTAAACATGACAATATTTACATCATAGGTCTCAACAGGACCTTTATATCAAAATAGAAATATAAATTTTTATAACCAAGAACAAATAATCTCACACAGGAGATCATAACAGCAACCAACATAGTGCCACCAATGCACTATTTTCAGCAAGGAAGATGCTCCCCCTGAACCTATGCATCCCATAGATTTTCTGTCAGGAAGGATGATACACAGCTTTATACAGAGAGACACACGTATAAACACGATCCACCTTCATGCAACCAATGTACGAAATTTAATCTTCTAAATTTAAGAATATTCGATAAGAGAGGTAGAGACAACTCCGAACTTCTGTCTAAGATATTCAAATTCTTCCCTGGGAAGATGTTTAGAAAATATATCAACAAATTTTTCTTTGGAGGGAACATATCCAGTTTAACCTTTTTCTCATGCATTTGTTTGCATAAGAAGTGATAATTGATATGAATGTCCTTGGTCTTGGAATGCATCACAAGATTTTTTGAGATACTGATAGCACTTGTATTATCACATAAGATGGATATGGGAGGAGAACTTTTAACTTGAATATCTTGTAATGTCTACACCATCCAAAGGATTTGAGTGCAACATGATGTGACAACCACATATTCTACTTCTTCTGTGGATAAACCAATGGAATTCTGTTTCTTGTTGAACCAATATACTAATCGGGGCCCCATTTAGAATGCACCACCACTAGAGATTTTTCGATCATCAACATTTCCATCCCAATTTGCATCTGTGTAAGAATGAAGAGTGAAATCAACATTCTTTGGATACCATAGACCAAATTCTTGAGTCCCTTATAGATATTTGAATATTCGTTTTACAGCCTAAAGGTGTGAATCTTATGGATTATCTTGGAATCGTCCAACAATCCCAACTGCATGCATAATATCTGGTATAGTCTCGTTCAGATAATGTAGACTTCGAATAATAGATCTATACTCTGGTTGATTTACGATGGGAGAATCATCATGAAAATTGAGCCTACATCCAGTTACCGTTGGAGTTCTTACATATTTGAAGTCTTCCATCCCATACTTCTTTAGGATTTTCTTGAGATATTTTTCTTGTGATAGAAATATGCCATCTATTGCTTTTTGAACTTGTAAGGCAAGAGAATATGTTAGTTCCCAAAGTAATTACATTTCAAATTATTGCTACATAGCCGAAACAAATTTTTGACTCATGCACTCTTCATTACTCCAAAAAATGATGTCATCAACATACACAACAATAATTAACAGTTTATCATTCTCAATTTTTGTGTATAAGTTACTGTCAGCAGATCCTTTTGTGAAACCTTGTTGTTGATGATATTTATCAAGACAATAGTATGATTCCTGAGGAGCCTGTTTGACACCATATAGATACTTTTTAAGTTTGTAAACAAGCTTTTCATCATTTCCCAGAATGAATCCTTCTAGTTGTTCTATATAAACTTCTTCTTCTAGATCACCATTGAAGAAAGAAGATTTTACATCCATTTGATAAATTTTAAATTGTTGAAAACATGAAAAAGCAAGAAACATCCTTATGGCTTCAAGTATGGCTATAGGTGAAAATGTTCCTTCAAAGTCTATACCTTCTTGTTGGGCATACCCTTATAAACAAGTCTAGCTTTGTTTCTAATAACATCTCCATTTTCATTTAACTTGTTTTTGAATATCCATTTTGTTCCAATAACATTTTTATCATGAGGTCTTGGAACCAATTCCCAAGTATGATTCTTTTCAATTTGATCAAGTTCTTCATTCCTGGCTTGAATCCAACGTTCATCTTTACTAGCTTGACTTACATTTTGTGGTTCGATAGTGGATAAGAATGCCAAATAGCTAGGGGATCCTAAAAAAATTATTCTTGTCTAGACACCTGATCCCTCTTCTCCCAATATTTTAGATTCCCGATGATTCTTTTGAACGTACCAGGATGGAGCCTCTTCAGATATATCCTCTTTTGGTGCTTCATTGGATTCTCCTTTTGTATTGTTGTTATTTTATTAGGGAAGGTATACATCATCATCATCTTCATTCGTTGTTGTTATTTCCCTACTAGGAGCTGTGAGAGACTCATCAATTACAACATCAATAAATTCAACTATCTTCTGAAGTATTTTATTGTAACATTTATATGCTTTACTTCTAGAAGAGTAGCCAAGAAATATTACTTCATCTCGTCTATGCTCGAATTTACCAAGTTTTTCATCATTGTTGTTGATAAAACATTTTCTTCGAAAAACTCTAAAATGCTTCACAGTGGGAAGATTACCATACCAAAGCTCATACAGAGTTTTATCACTATTCACATGAACCTTAGCCTTGTTGAGAATATTTACTGCAGTGTGCGTTGTTTCTCCTCAAAAGGTATCAGGAGTTCCAGATTCATCAAGCATAGGAAGAGCCATATGTTGAACTATTCTATTCATTATTTCTGCCACGTCATTTTGTCGTGGAGTTACAGCTACAGAAAACTATCTTTTTATGCCATATTGTTCACAGAAATTAAAGAATTCATCTGATATGTATTATCCTCCTCGGTCAGATCGAAGATATTTGACTTTTTTATCTAATTCATTTTCAACCAAAGATTTGAATATCTTAAACTTTTCAAACGCTTCATATTTATGTTTCAATAAACCGATCCAACACATTCTAGGAAAGTCATTAATAAATATAATATAGTATTATTCTCCATGAGGTGACTTTTTTCTTAAGGGACCACATATATCAGTATGTATAAGTTCAAGAGGCTTACCTACTGATCCTTCTTTGGCATTGAATTGCACCCTGGTTTTCTTACCAAATTGGCATGATTTGCATATAGTACTTTCAGGCAGAGTGATTTTGGGTAGATCACGAAAAAATTTGAGTCTGCTAGATTTGATTATTTGAGAGAAGCTCAAATGTCCCAATATTCTGTGCCATAACCAATTTTCTGCAGATTTACCTAAATAGAAATTTTCTTGGCCACCTTTCAATACATACAGATTTCTTGGTGTTCTAGTTCCTTTTATTACCGTTTTTCTAGTGTCAAGTTCACAAACTACACATTATTTTCAACTAAAGACAACTTTATTTCCTTGATCACACATTTGACTCACACTAAAAAAGTTATGCTTTAATCCATACACATACATAACATTGTTAAGTTTCACCCTTTCTTTTAGAAAAGTAGAACCTTTACCCTTAATGACAGTAGGAGAGTCTTTTCCAAAAGTAACATTCTTTTCCTTCTCTAATGAATTGTATGGAAGGAGTTTATTTTTATCACCTGTCACATGTTTTGAGAATACGATATCAATGTACCATTTATTTTCTTCCCCTTTTGGAAATAATCTATGCCACAAATTTCAACCTATAAGTCCTTCTTTCTCCATACCTTGGAGTTTGAGGATATATGCTCTTTTGGCTAAAGTTTGCTCCTACATTCAGATTATTCATGTCCAAATTTATTGCAATAAGCACATTCAATTTCATATTAAAGAGGAGAAAATTTGTTATAAGTATTCTTCTTTATTCCAGTCTCATTTCTTTACTTTCTTGCTTCTCTGGTCATGATGGTTTTCTATGTAATGCATTGAGTAGCTTTATGATCAAAATTATGACATGAGGATGTTGTGTAACCAGCTCCAAAAAGAGAAGAAAAGAGATATAAACGCCTTAGAAATGAGCCACTTCGAGGGGGAAACCTCCAATACATTACATAAATGAACAATTCTTGGATGATACAATTTACAAAACCTCCTTTCTATATAGGAGTCAGAGTGGTCATAATGTAATCTAATTAGACCTGAAATGTAATCTGTGAGCCTAACCTAGATAATTTAGGGGGCACAATAATAAAAAAATGGGGGTTACAAGGGTAGAAAAATAACGATAAGGGGGGTTAGACTAACATAATAAGGGACTACACTATTAATATAGGGGCTTAACATGGCCCTATCCTTCAAACAAGTGTTGTACTCAATGCTTGATTATTTCTTGATGCTTCTGTATAAAATTCTCATCGTCCCATGTGGAATCTTCTACAGGAAAGTTCTTCCACTTGATGAGATAATTTGAAATTGATTGTACTTGTCGAGTTCTTGTTTCTGTGACTGCTTTAGAACTTCTTTCGATGTTATATTGATCTTCCGGTCGTTTCATTTGATTTTGCACCAAAATTAGGTTATCCTTTGAGAGTTGGAGAAATTGTTGTTGATGCTCATTGTGATATTCCACTACTTTATCATCCATAATAGATTTTATTTGATCCTTCAAACCATCCAAATTAGCCTCCATTTTTGCTTTTAAACCATCTATGTCATCTTCGGTTGCTCTTCGTGGGATCGAAATTTGTTGCACTTGATGCAGTAATTTTGATATCTCATATTACCTTCTTCCTCCTCGTACATCATAGTATAATATTCTAGGGGCTTAATTGGTGTTGAATTATTTTTACGGGGCATCTTTTAGAACCCAATACTGATATCTATTCTACAATATTCCCTTGGAATCAATTCAAATTGATTCTTCAAACAAGACTTATGCAATTCGGAAAAAAAATACACACCTTTTTCTTGCTTTTGAGGAGCTAGATATTGAAATTGGATTATATCTGTGATTGCAGCACTTCAATATCTGAATTTCAGTAACGACGTAGCCCTCTGAATTATCTTTCGAATGCCATAGGTCTGACCTGATTTGGATTCTCCAAGACAAAGTTGTGTCCAATCTCCCACAATGACCTAATTATGGACAGGTTCAGTAGAGCAAACTTGTAAGACTTGCCACGTGTCACTTTTTCATCCTTTGTCTCTAAAATTGATAGCCAAGAAACTACAGTCCGTGTATTTGCGACCAATTTTTACGACACTCCAATCCCGATTCTCGGAGAGAGAGTTATTGAACTTTTCCCACGATCACCTCTTTGAGATGAAATTCAGGAGCTTGAAAAAGCACTACCTTCCACAGATCATATCTCCAAAAATATTGTGAACCAAGCTCTGAAATGTTTTGAAAAATTTCCTCGGGATTTCAGCTTCGCACCATACGAATTTCAGATTCTGAACCTTCGTAAAAAAACATTTATAGCGAAAATTCCACGATGACCTGTTTAGGAGCTTGAAAAGAGACCTAACTTCCATAGATGATATCTCCGAAAATATTTCGAACCAAGCTCTGAAATTTTTAGACAATCTTCCTCCAGATTTCAGCTTCGTACCCTAAAAATATCAGCGTCTGAAACTTCATCTAAAAATATTTATAGCGAAAATTCCACGATGACCTGTTTGGAGCAGCGAAACCCTAGAATCGAGCTGCGATGCAAAAGTTGTTATAAGTATTCTTCTTTATTCCAACCTCATTTCTTTTCTTTATTTCTTCTCTGGTCATGATGGTTTTGTATTCAACGCATTAAGCAACTTTATGACCAAAATTATGACATGAGAAACATTGTCCATTAAAAAAGAAATTTTTGCGATCATAGAACCTTCTATTGATGTTTACCTACTGATTGATACTTATGTTATTGTTCATCCTTGAATTGAAGTGGTCATGATTTACTTGGTATTATCTTTGTTCTTTTGATGAGTGACAAAATGATGTTGGCTAGCTTTAGCTGCATTTAGATAGCTTGGTGCTGAAGACTGAGAAGATTCTCTGATATATGCAAGACCTGTCTTTACAAGAGGAGAGCGTTGTACCTTGATAATTTCATCTAAGGTTTCAGATCCTTTAGAAAATATAAGATTTAAAGTTTTCACTTTCTAAATTTGTTTTCTTAGACTTACTATTTCACATTCTAATTTCTCATTGTGCTTCTCCTTTTCTAGAAGTTGATTCTTTAAAGTATCTATGGCTATTTTTTTTTCTTCCAAACATATTTTGAGTTGATTGATTTCTTCAAGAAAATAATTTTCTTCTAAGGCATCCATAAAAGTATCTTTAGCCTCACTAGAATATTTTTCAAATGACATGTGTTAGGTCCCTATATTACTAGTATAGTCCCTTATTGTTATTAGTGTAACCCCATTATTGTTATTATTGTACCCTTGTAACCCCCATTTTATTATTATTGTGCCCTTAAATTATTATTGTTAGGTTGGCTAGGATTACATTGTGGCCCACTAGGATTACATTATGGCCTAGGACTCCTATATAGAAAGGAGGTTTTGTAAATTGTATCATCCAAGAATTTTTCATTCATGTAATGTATTGGAGGTTTCCCCCTCAAAGTGGCTTATTTATAAGGCATTGATATCTCTTTTCTTCTATTTTTGGAGCTGGTTACACAACATTTGGTATCAGAGCTTTGGCTTCTAGGGTTTCGCTGCTCCAAATAGGTCATTGTGGAATTCTCACTATAACTTTTTTTCTACAAAGTTTCAAAAACTGAAATTTTTATGGTGAAAATCCTAAATCCTGAGGAACATCGTCAAAAAATTTCAGAGCTTTGTTCGCAATATTTTTGGATATATGATCTGTGGAAGTTAGGTCTTTTTTAAGGCTCCTAAATAGGTCATCATGGAATTTGTGCTATATTGTTTTTTCTACAAAGTCTCAGAAGCTGAAATTTCTAGGGTGCGAAGCAGAAATCGTAAGGAAAATTGTCAAAAAAATTCAGAGCTTGGTTCAAAATATTTTCGGAGATATGATCTGTGGAAGGTAGTGCTTTTTCGGGCTCCTGAATTTCATCTCAAAGAGGTGATCATGGGAAAATCTTCATAACTCTCTCTCTGAGCATCGGATTAGAGTACCGTAATTTTTTTTTATAAGAACATGGACTTTAGTTTCTTGGCTATCAATTTCAGAGTTGAAGGAAGAAACAGTGGCACGTGGCAAGTTGTACAAGTTCGTTGTACTCAACCATTCAATAATTAGGTCATTGTGGGAGATTGGACACAACTTTGTCTTGGAGAATCAAAATCAGGTCAGACCTGTGGCATTAGAAATATAATTCAGAGGGCTACTTAAGTACTGAAATTCAAATATTGAAGTGATGCAATCACAGAGTTAATCCAATTTCAATATCGAGCTCCTCAAAATCAAGAAAAAGGTGTGTATTTTTTTTGTGAATTGCATAAGTCTTGTTTGAAGAATCAATTTGAATTGATTCCAAGGGCATATTGTAGAATAGATATCAGTATTGGGTTCTAAAAGATGCACCGTAAAAATAATTCAACACCTATTAAGCCTTCAGAAGGCTCTACTATGACTCATGAAGATGAAGAATTGTAACATGATCTATCAAAATTACAAGATCAAGTGCAACAAATTTCACTCTCGCAAAGAGAAACAAAAAATGAAATGGAAGTTTTGAAGAAAGGCATGGAAGCGACGATGGACGGTTTGAAGAAAGGCGTGGAAGCTAAGATGGATGGCATGGAAGTTGGCATCGAAGCTAAGATGGATGAAATGAAATACAACATGGAAAACATGAAGAATGATCTAAAAGCATACATCGAAGGTTTGACAAAGTTGATACAAGAAATGTTTCCTAATGGTGAAAAGATAGTAGAAGAACCTCATGATGAGAACAAAATAAATGTTAATCGTGATTTCATAAACTCTAATGTTGGTGGGAAGAACCACCATATTCCGAAAATGAATATGAGGAAGTTTGGTGGAAAGGATCCTGTAACATGGATACTACAGATGGAGCAATATTTTGATCTCCATAACGTGCAAAACACACAAAAGGTATGCATTGCAACTTTACATTTAGAACAAAATACATTTTTATGGTATCAATGGCTTTGCTCCCGTAAAAAAATTGTCACTTGGTCAATTTTTACGAAGGAAATGATAGCACATTATGAGGATACAAAGATAAACACTTTCTTTAGCTAATTGATAAATCTCAAACAAAAAGGTTTAGTGGGGCAGCACATTGAGGACTTCCAAAAATTGAATATAAGGGTAACTGATATTCCAGAGGAGCACAGGATCGATCTCTTCATAGGCACTTTAAAGGATAACATCCAACATGAAGTTCACGTTTTGGAACCGGATTCATTGGAGAAGACATTTAGGTTGGCAAGAAAAGTTGAATGTAAAATAATGGCGAGAAGGAAGCCTACCACTCAATTCTATAAAGAAGGAATTGCTGCTACGCCTAGATTTCCACAACCTACAAGGTTGACACCACAAAAATTTCAAGAAGAAAGAGCAAAAGGGCTTTGCTAAAGTTGTGATAGAAAATACACTAAAGGTCATAAGTGTGTGGAGAAGAAATTATTTTACATAGATTGTGAAGAGGAAGAAAATGAACAAGAAGAGGATATACACCAGGAACCAACCTTAGAAGAGGAAGAAATGAATCTGACCATCTCGTGTAATGCAGTGGCAGGAATTAACACTCAAACTCTCAAGATAGAAGGACATATCAAGAAGAAAAGGGTAATAGTGTTGATTGATTCAGGTAGCACCCATAATTTTATTCATTGTAAGGTAGCCAAGGAATTAAATTGTTTCCTATACCCAGCACCGGAATGTCAAGTGATGGTTGCAAATGGAGGAACTATAAATTTCTCTGGAAAATGCCATAATATCAAGCTAACCATGGGGGAATATGTATTTACTAGTCCAATGCTTTCCATTCCTATGGGAGGTGCTGATGTTGTACTAGGAGTACAATGGTTACAATCTTTGGGGACGGTAGCTTTTAATTTTCAAGAAATTTTCTTGAATTTTTTTTCAGAAGGAAAGGAAGTCGAATTACGGGGTATTGAAGGAAAGCCGGGAAGGATAATAAGCTCTAATTTCATGAAAAAGCTTCTAAAGAAAGAACAATGAGGTGTAATTGCACAATTATGCTCACTAGAAGTTCCGACATCAAAATCATCTATTTCTGCAGATCTCCAACAAGTCTTGGACAATCATTCCAAGGTGTTTGAAACTCCCAAAGGACTCCCACCTATTCGTGATCATGATCATGCTATTCATTTGATTCCGGGAAGTGTTCCTCCAAACATCCGGCCTTATAGATATCCTTACTTCCAAAAGAGCGAAATTGAACGTATGATTGCAGAAATGTTAGAGGCGGGTATAATTCAACCTAGTCAAAGTTCTTTCTCTGCTCCTGTAGTATTGGTACACACGAAGGATGGATCATGGCGAATGTGTCCGGATTATAGGGAGCTCAATAAGCTCACCATTAAAGACAAATTTCCCATTCCTGTGATTGATGAATTATTGGATGAATTACATGGAGAAATTTATTTTACCAAGTTGGATCTTCGTTCAGGATATCATCAAATTAGAATGAAGATAGAAGATATTCCAAAAACAGTATTTCGAACTCATGAGGGTCATTATGAATTTTTGGTCATGCCTTTTGGCCTTACCAATGCACCTTCTACATTTCAAGGGTTGATGAATTCCATTTTCAAACCCTTCATAGAAAATTTGTGCTAGTATTTTTTGATGATATACTAATCTACAGCAGGTCTTGGAAGGATCATGTTGAACATGTTGACAGGGTGCTCAAACTATTGCAGGAGAAACAATTATATGCAAAAACATCCAAATGTTTCTTTGGAGTACAAGAGATGGAATATCTGGGTCATATTGTATCTCATGAGGGTGTTAAAGTAGACCCTAACAAAATTAAAGCCATTAATGAATGGAAATTCCCCACAACCATAAAGAAGTTGCAAGGATTTCTCGGGTTAACAGGGTATTATTGCAAGTTTGTTAAGAATTATGGGAGAATAGCAGCACCTCTAACAACATTATTGAAGAAAGATGCATTTTCATGGACTCCTGAAGCAACTAAGGCCTTTAAACATCTTCAAGAGGCAATGTGCCTAGCACTTGTCTTAGCTACGCCAGACTTCACAAAAACCTTTATTGTGGAATGTGATGCCTCAGGAAATGGAATTGGCGCTATTTTAATGCAGGAAGGAAGACCCATTGCTTTTTAAAGTCGTCCAATCAAAGGAAAGTACTTATAGAAACCTATTTATGAGAAGGAAATGTTAGCAATACTACATGCACTAAAGAAATGGAGAACTTACCTAATGGGAAGACACTTCAAGGTAAAAACTGATCATAATAGTCTTAAAAACTTTTTGGAACAAATAATATCTTCAGAAGAGCAACAAAAATGGGTCACAAAGATGTTGGGTTATGACTTTGAAATAATGTACAAAAAATGAAAGCTTAATGTTGTTGCAGATGCACTTTCAAGAATGAATGAAGAGGTGGAAGCATTTCTTTGTGCCATTTGTATTATCCAACCAGACTCGATAACCGAAGCAAGAGATGAATGGAAGAAGGACAAAGATGTATGGACACTCATTCAAAAGATGCAGCAAGATCCTAGTACATCTGATACATTTAGTTGGAAAAATGACTCCTTATGGTACAAAAATCGCTTATATCTTTGTAAGAATTCCCAACTAAAACAAAAGATTCTTCTGGAATTACACACTTCTCTTTTAGGAGGACGCTCAGGATTTTTAAAAACTTACCACAGGGTGAAGAAATAATTTTTTTGGGATGGCCTTAAATCTAATATTCAAAAGTTTGTGGCGGAATGTTTGGTTTTCTAGCAGAATAAAGTTGAGACAATTAAGACCTTGAGACTTCTACAACCTTTATCCATTCCAAGTGAATGTTGGGAGGATATTTCAATGGATTTTATCACAGGTTTACCTAAGTCCGAAGGAAAGAGTGTCATCATGGTGGTAGTTGATAGACTTACCAAGTATGCACACTTTTCTGCATTGTCTCATCCATTTAAAGCAAGTACAGTTGCTACTACATTTATGGACAAAATTCAAAAGCTACATGGAAGCCCAAGGGTTATTGTGAGCGACAGAGATCCCATTTTTACTGGAAATTTTTGGTCGGAGTTATTTTCTTGTTTGGGTACTCAATTAGCTCATAGCTCATCTTATCATCCTCAATCTGATGGTCAAACTGAGATAGTAAACAAATGTTTGGAAGGATATCTTCGTTTTTTGTATATGATAAACAAACACAATGGGTCAAGTGGTTACCTCTCGCTGAATGGTGGTATAACACTTCCTTCCATACTGCAGCAAAAATGACCCCATTTATGGCACTTTATGGATATCATCCACCATCCATCACATCATCTTTAAGAGAAAATTCGAAGGTTCAAGCGGTGGAAGATCACATCGAGCATCAACAAGAAGTTCTCCAACTCTTAAAGGATAACCTGAATTTGGCACAAAATCGAATGAAACAACAGGCAGATCAACATCGCAGCGAGAGAAGTTTTGATGTAGGAGATTGGGTATTTTTACGGGTACAACCATACAAACAAATGTCCCTCAAGCAAGCTAAGAAGGATAATAAATTATCGCCAAAGTACTATGGTCCTTACAAGGTGTTGCAAAAGATTGGTACTATGGCATACAAATTGGAGCTTCCTGCTTCTTCGCGAGTACATCCAGTTTTCCATGTTTCATGCTTAAAGAAGGTTATAGGAGAAAATCTTCCAGTTCAAACAATATTGCCGGAACTTGATGAGGAAGGAAAAATCATATTGGAACCAGAAGCGGTCATGGAAACAAGAACTCGACAACTACGGAATCGATCAATTTCAGAGTATCTCATCGAGTGGAAGAACTTACCCACTGAAGATTCTACATGGGAGGATGATAATTTTATACAGAAGCACCCAGAGCTACTCAAGCGTTGAGGACAACACTTTTTTGAAGGAGAGGGCATGTTAGGTCCCTATATTACTAGTATAGTCCCTTATTGTTGTTAGTGTAACCCCCTTATTGTTATTATTGTACCCTTGTAACCCCCATTTTGTTATTATTGTGCCCTTAAATTATTGTTGTTAGGTCGGCTAGGATTACATTATGGCCCCATGGACTCCTATATATAGAAAGGAGGTTTTGTAAATTGTATCATCCAAGAATTGTTCATTCATGTAATGTATTGGAGGTTTCCCCCTCGAAGTGGCTTATTTCTAAGGCGTTTATATCTATTTTCTTCTATTTTTGGAGCTGGTTACACAACACCATGAGTAGTCTAATATCTTTATCAGATTCTCCTTCTTCACTATTTGATAGACCATCACTATCTTCATGAGAATAATAGATTTTCTTTTCATAAAACATTTCTTATCACCATTTTATTACTCCTTTGCTTTTTCATGATTATCTTTATGGGGACATTTAGCAGCCTAATGACCAACTCTTCCACAAGAAAAACATTTGAAAGGAAGCTTACCTCTGAACCTTCCAGTGCCAAGCTATAGTTTCTTTACAAAATTTATCTCATCTTCTTCTGAAACATACCCTAATCCTTCTTGTTTTTCTATTTCCTTTCCTTTTGTATTAGGCCTAAGAACAACTTCTTTTACTTCAAATGGACCTCATTTCCTCATTTCACACGCAGTCATAATCCCATGAAGTTGAACAATAGTAATATTTTGTATATCCTTATTTTCTTCAATAGAAGATACTTTTGACTCAAATTTAGGGGTTAGAGATGTTAAGAATTTTTCTAATAGAGTGGTGTTTGGTATAGTTTCACCCAAATTTATCATACGATTTACGATCTCATCTAGACGTAAAAAGAAACTAGCAATGCTATCATCATTATGCATTATGAGTTTCTCATATTGAATTCTGAGAGTTTGGAGTTTAGCACTTTTTACCTTGGCATCACCTTCATAGCTTAGAATGATTTTGTCCCATACCTCCTTTGTTGTATTTAACTACATAACTTTGAAAAATTATTATTCAGTCAGACTCCCCAATAAAGAATTCACAACCTTTGCATTGGTTTCATAGTTTTCCCTTGCGGCTAGATCTACTCGAACTGAGGCTAGATATTGGTAACCGCCTTCAACTATATCCCATACATCTTCTCCAAGAGACTGAAGATAGGATCTTGTCTTGGTCTTCCATAAGATTAAATTATTTCCGTTGAAGAATGGAGGTCTAATAGATGTTTTCACATCTTGATTTCTCATCTTAGATTATCTTCCTTCTAGAAATTAAGTTGTTATAGAAGGACCTTCCATGATACCAATTGTTGGGAAAATTACTGAGAGGGATGGGGTGGGGAGGGGGCGAGGGGGGGGGTGGGGGGGGGGGGGACGCGGGGGGGCGGGGGAATCAGTATTAGAAATAATCACAATCTTTTACTTTTCTCTTTACTAATTTCTATATGTGACTTTGATTAGCCCAACTAGCGTATTTACACATCCATCAAAATAGAAACTAGCATATACTCAAATAAATTTACTGTTTAGATAAACATTCAGAAAAATTATTTAACCCATATCGTCAGTTATGCATCATATAGTTAAGAAGTAAATATGTGCAGTGATAATAGAGTAAACACCAATATTTAAGGTGAAAACCCAATTCGGGAGAAAACCACCACTTATGTCATCTCTGTCTTCAATATTTATTATATAGAAAACCTCTTACTATGATGTACTGATGTAGACTCATATCAGTAAGTAGGAATCTACCTGTAGAAGGATGCAACCTTCTCTCATTCCCTAGCTGCTATTGGAAGGGAGCTCCAACCCCCTCATCTCGTTTAATAGCTACTACTAGAAGGGAGCTACAAACCCCTTGTAGAAATTTGAATAACTGATATATTATTCACCAATATTCTCCTGATCACACACTATTTGACTTCATTCAAAATACAGAATCTCTTCTACCATTGATCATCACATGCGAAAATAAAATCAATTGCGTGCACACATTAAAACCATAAAAATTCACACATATGAACACAGTATGTAATGGAAAAGCTTAAAGCTGAAAACCCCCAACTATCTATATATTATATATGTCATAGATATCATGTAACAATCACTATACAAAGCTCCTCACAAGATCTCAGTATAATCTCCACTTGCTACACACTAATCAGGCCCGATCTTGCAAATCCCATGCACCGATCTTTTCCAGCCTTTAGCCTGCCTCTACTGCGCAATCCCTATTGAAGAATGCCTCTTGATGAGTTCAAATTACCCCAGCCTTGCTCACGCAGTCTTTATAGGCATCTCTACTGAGTGTTGGATGCAAACCATGCATCACTTATAGTCACAACTGATAGTCATACTTGCCCTTTCACCTATCTCTACACTGGTCTCCACTGAAACTGTCCATGCACTGAAGTTAACTGGTGTATTCTTTAGTTGATTAATGAGTTTATAATTAGTGAATTAATTAATAATTAATTCACACCACTTTCACTAATTGTATCAATCAGTTAAACTAGATACAAATAGCTCAAATATGTTTAGATTAGTTAAACTGAATACAACTCCATTAACTCCTCAATCAACTCCACCAAACTCTGTCACATGAGCTCTAACTGAAGTATCCATGCAATAGCTCCACTTAACCCTTAGGAATAGCGTAATTCCTTCTGTCAGCTCCTGTGCCACATCAGTGCACTTAACTAATGTGCTCCAAGAGAATAATATAATGTTTAGAGTCCAAATATTATTAAGAGCTAATAATATTCGACATATCTATTTTTAGACTGGAAATCTAAAAATAGAAATCCATATATTTTTCCAACTTGACCAACCATCCACAAATAGCATCCTGCAACTCATAGAGTATGATTGACATGTCTAAAAATAGACATAGTCTAAAAATAGACTTTGCGACAAAAATCACCTGTGTGGCTCCCACCTAGTTTTGGTGATCACTTTCCAACTAGGATCAGGAATGATGTTTCAGGATGCCTCCTTCACTATTTCTTGTTGCAATCTTCAACACCCCTTATCAGAATACCAACTTCTACTAGCAGGAAGGTTCTACTTCAACACTAAAGGCTTCAACCTTCAAAACCACTCTAGACCATGTTTCATAAATTTTCACACTAGATCCAACAACTTCAACAAAACTCAACATAAATATCAACACCAATAGACTTAACCCAAACTTCAAACAGAATAGTGAGATCATTGTAACCAGAACAGAGTAATAAACCCAGATTTCAGAAACGTGAAGAATCAAATTCAACCATGATCATTCATTATCTTAAATTCATATGCTACTTCACTTTACTAAACCTATGTATATACACGCTTTCCTACACACCAACCTATGTATAGATCTATGAATACTGAATTTCCAGAATTTGATCAGTATCTAAACTAGATCTAAGGCTTTCAATCATATATCCTTTCAGATTTGGAGAACCCTTATTCAGTCAGCATCATTAATCATATTTAATCATTCATTGATCAGATTTGTACATATTCAACTTAGCTACTCATACAATATTCAAACAACCCAGATCTACATGAAGACTTTATTGGCAGGCAACTAAAATATAACAACAGTAAACATATAACCTCTCCATCAAGCTTCTAAAAACCCTGACTTTAATACATGCTTTATGATGGGCCTCTAAATTAGACATGTTAGCACTCGAATCTACCTTAGGCTGAAATAAGGTAAAACTCAAGGCAACATCAAACCAAGCTCAGCCTCGTAGCTAGCCCTACGAGGACAGGAGAGGGCTCTCTCCGGGTCTATCTCGGCAAAAAGTCTTCAAAGGGGCTGAGATGACTTATAATGGATACTGATCTTAGGATAGTAAATAGATAGGAAGGTTTGATTTAAATTTTCTGGGTTTTTTGTTGGAAAAGTGGGAATGGAAAATTTGGGCTTGGGGATGAGGCCAGATTTTCACAGAATTCGAATTGGGGCAAGGTAGGAAGTAGTCTTGATGCTTCTGATTATGTGAATGGATACATCAGAATGACAAGGAGCTGAAGAGGGCAAGAGAGTACAAGGATCCTCTCCAAACTGGCGAAAACATATAAAACTAAACAAATTTAAAGGCAGAGCACTGGAATCAATGAATTCTACCTCATTTACTCATTCATTTAGTTTCAGAAGAAAAAGAAGGGGATGGCATACATCAAACATGAAAGAAATTAAAAAAAACTAAGAAAAAACACCATCAAGAACTGAAAGCCACAAGAATCCCAACAGGTGTTGCAAAACCTATGATCTTTCCTTATCCAAAAATGCAGAAAAATATGTACAATAGTGTGCCAAACTTTTCCCAAGAGTCCAACCTGTCCAACCTTTGAAAATGATTGAGAAAATACATCTTATAGACCATCCTAACCCCTTCCCATGCCTCTAGGGGTCGAATTCCTCCTTCTAGGAGCAGTTTCAACCAATTCTAAACAAGGAGCTAAAATCTAGGCAGCCAAGCAACTTGCCTCTAAAAGGAAGGAAACTGATTCATTTACTTGATTTTCACTTTTTTGTGAGTGAATCTTCTAGAATAGGTAAAAGTGAGTCAAAATTACATTACAACCACAACATTACATCAAGATAACTCAAAATTTACATCCACAATCAAAACTGGTCCAACTGGCCGAAATTCTGAGCTGGAAGATGAAAAATTAGCCAAAAATCTCTATGCGCTGCGCGCCTAATCTCTATGCGTCGCGCGCCTTTCAGCCTATTTTTTGGGCACTTCCCGGCATCAAAATCAAGCTCATGATAGCTTGTTGTAAATACCTGGATGTCTGCTATCCAACCCAAGTGAAATTTCCCAATTTGGAGCTCATTTTCCCCTCCAAAACTTCATTTTCCCACAAGTACTTCCTGCTGGTGCAAAAGGTGGCAGAAATGTGATTTTCATGGTGTTTTTGGCCCTTTTGATCATCCAGAACTTGATGAAATTATTTGGCCATTTCTGAGCATGCATAACTTACTATGAAAAATCCAAAAATACAAAGTTTTCCTCCAGAAAGTGTCCCAATCATAAGCCCGCGTCGTGAAGCGCTACGCGTTGGGCGGAAAAACGTGTTTTGAGACCAAAATTTTCCAAAATGACAAAAAATTCTCCAAATTTGCTGAAATTCGGAGCGAAGATCCCTCATCATGTCTCATGCTCAACCAATGAAGCCTCGGCCAAAATACGGAGTGGATCAGGCCTCTTTCGCCGTTTTAGTGCTTTGCTCAACCTTGCCTTCAGGATCTTCATTTTAGCTTTGCAAACGTGAGTACGGGCCCAATAGTGATTTTTCATATGACGGAGCATGTCTTTGTCTCTATTGGCCTTCGCCAAAAACTTCTCCAGATGAATGTTAACATGCGTGAGGCAGGTCTCTCGATCAATCGGTGTCATGTCACCTGGTCTCTTCCGGGCCAATGCACGGTCTTCCCGGATTTGCCGCAACTTTATGAGCGTGTGTTGATGACGAAGGCGAGACCCCTTCCACACCATGTGGAGATAGTACTCGTGCTGCTGATGAAGTTAACGAGACCCCTTCCACCCCGGCTGGAGATACTACTCGTCGTGATGCTGCAAACAAGGCTCTGGCGCCTCTCTGATATGTAACGGCCGCTTTTATGAGATCTCCTTGACACATTTAGCTCTGCGGTTGATGAAACACTGTCCTGCTCATAAGGTGAATCTGTCTCTGACATGGTGCTGAAATGTGTTTGTCAACTGTGTGTTTGGTTGGTTGGGAAATGAGCAAATTGGTGTATTTGTTTCAATGCCCAAACGTGTCACACATATATATCAAGATGCTATAATAAAAACCACAGTGGGAAAAGGACTATCAAGTGAGTTTGAACATGAAGACAACCACTGCTTGATTACATTGGGATTTGACAAGTGAATAGGAATGAGTGTAGTGTAGTGTAGGACAAAGAAATAGCCCTTGCAATGACAATTAGGCTCTGTCAATGGAGGATGTAGGATAGTGAATATAGGACTGTGTTATAACATAAAGGATAAACAGTGAGACAATGATATGGTAATAGCAATGACAGCAGTGATGTAATAGCAAAGAGAGAGCGTGAGGCTAAGGTAAATCATAAGCAGGGACACCACTGACAATAGATAGCATGAGCATATATATCAATAACATAAGTTTTGAAACCCCCACAATATCACTAACATGTCTTTCAAAACCCAATGGAGTGAAATTGGCAATGAATATAGGGTTTACATTTCACCATATCAAACACTTGTTTTCTTCACTTTCGAAATACCATAACATGTTCATGAATCACTGAGCAGGCATTGAATAACTTACTTGAAGGCAAATGAGGCGATTTGGCACAAATTTGGGTGAGGGAGTGAAGTTTTCTGGCCTTAGGGCTCTATGCACCGCGCGCATGCCCAACGTGACGCGCGGTCTCTATGTGTCTTGCGTTCGTAAATATACAAAGGCAATTGATGCCCAGTGCGCCGCGCGCACTGTGAACTTACTTCCACGGCTTCAAAACAAGTTTTTTGCCCTTCAACACTTCAATTCGATCTTTGCTTTGAAGACTTGTGAATATAAATTTTTTCCAATGGTTTATATAGCTTGAGAAATATCTCACAAGAATTGGATTTGAAAATTTGAAGAGTTTGGGTGAATTTCTAGCTTGATGGCTCAATGCGCCGCGCGCTACATAGTGAATTTTGCAGGAGGATTTTGGAGGCCTTCCTGGTGTCCAAATTGGGCGTGTGATAGCTCGTTGGAAATATCGTGGAGTTTAATTTCCAACCCAAGTGAAATTGTTCAATTTGGAGTTCATGTACCCTGTCAAAAATCAAATCTCCCAACACTACTTCCTGCAGGTGCATCAATTCTTCTGAGGCAACGGTATTCTTAACATTTCTCCAAAACCATTACACCTGTGTAAAACGTGCAGGAGGTTTTTCTTCCTTGGCATTTTATGTACAACAACCTCTCTCAATTTTCCAAAATTCATCTTTTATTGCTCTAAAACATCATTTGAGTGAAACCTATCCCAATGTGTGAAACAAGGGATTTGTCGAAATGGAGCGAAATGAAGGGGATAAGGGGCTTCTAAATTCTTGGGGAAATTTTGGGAAGTAGGGAGGGATGTTAGGAAGTAGGAGAAAGTGGAATCTTAGAGATTGAGTGAGGGGAAGGGGTCCAAAAGGGCAAAACACAGGCCTAGCCTAGAAAATTGCCAAGTTGTGGCAAGAAACTAGGGTTTGTGCAAAAATGAGGAATTTGGGGGATCTCAGTGATGGGAAGTGTTTAATAAGGCATATTAATGATAGGGGAAGGTGTATGAACACCAGGATACAATTTTTTCTAATGATTTGACCATCCAAGAGAAATTACCTCCAAAACCCTAAGAGAGGGAAACGGACCTTACCTAGGCACAACTGAAGCATGAACAAGCTGTAAAATGACCCAATGGAACTTGAAATGATGATGACAACCATCTGAATGATGGTACACTCAGCTGAATGGTGACATGGACTGACATTTGGACAACTTTGAAAAGAGTGAAAACAAATCCTAGACCTAATGCCTAGTGACCAAATTTTGCTTGAAGACTCATTGTAATGACAAAATTTGACCTTGACACTTTAAGATCACTTTGTAAGAGAATGTTTGATAACTGGAGGAAGGCTGCAAAGGCTGACACTAAAATTGGCTCCAATGGGGATGGTAGCTCCTTGGAGGTGCCAAGAATGACAGATCTTTGGGAGAGCAGACCAGTGCCTTATCCATTGGGCAATGGAGTCAAAAACTAAAAATGAAATGCATGACTGAAAATTGATGACTTGATGACACAAACTGACTCTCACTCAACTAAAAACTGACTCGATACTTAAACACAACTGACAAGCTGGAAAAGATGCTCAAAGTAGAGCTTATTCATCAAACCTACTCTAATTGTACTTTTCACCACCCGATCAAGTGAAATGGAACAGTCAATGCAACCATGTAAGCATGTTGGCTGCTATCTTAATTCCCCGCAAGTGCTTTCTTATGAACAACGAGAAATAACTACTGAAAGGAAACTCCCATGGAAACTTTGAACCAAGTGGACCGCTGATAAACTTGCAAAGCATGAATTGACTGGATGACTGCAAGAATACCGCGAAAGGATCTTCATAAACATACCTATTCATTTCCATTAACACCTCACTGCTCTGGTCCAAGTAATATTCATAGCTGGATATCAAGACTTTCCTCACATCTGTGCTGTGTTTCTTTGGTAATTGCAGAAAGCTGCCAAAAGGATCCTGAAATTCATGAAAAACCAAACTCTGTTGCTGATTCTAGACAGAACAAAAGTCTCCTCTATCAATCTCCTCATATGACTGCAAACCTTGATGAGGGCTTTGTAATGAAAAATCTGTTAAACAAGAGAATGAAGGCGACCTTTGAATAAGATTATCATCAACATTCTTTTCCGGCACATGGTTAGCTAATGGAGTAGAATTTTTATAGCATAAATCATCCAACACACGAGCAATGGGATCATCAAAAACTTGAGAAGACTGCTACGATGTATCCATTGAGACTGTCTGACATCCTACTGGTTGTTCATATTTTTCTTGAGATATATTACGAAGATTCTGCCTTATAAACTGAAATGCTTCGAAACAAAAGGGCATAGAATTCTCCTGCATCATCAAATCATGTATTTCATCTTCAATACCTTTATCTGTAATCTGACCTTCAATTTCATTTGGTGGCTGCAAATCTGATGCTTCAGGCTGATCAAGAACTTTGCTATCTGTCTCATCCTCAACATTAGCACTGAGAGATTGCTGATTTCTTACAGGCTGCTCCTTTGAAGATTTACTATGCAATTTACCCTTCAAAAACTGAAATGATTCAAAACAAAATGGTACGGAGTCACCTTGTATCATTTGATCACATGTACCAGCTTCCATGTCCTCATCTGCAGCTTGACAATCAACGGCTTTCGAGGGCTGAAAATATGAATATGAGAAGTTTTGAACAAGGCTTTCATTGCCCTCAAGATGGTCCAAATCAAGAATTTTTGGCAGTTGATTTCTGATTGCATGGAAATTGTCTCTGATGAACTGAAATGAGTCAAAACAAAAAGACAAAGATCCTTCACTTTCTTCAAAATTTGCTGCACTTTCCTCATCATTTTCATAGCTGATATGTATCGATTGATCACTGTACTCGAGCTGCTGAAAGTGAACTTCCTCCTCGCACACACTAGCTGCTGATTCGTCTGCAATATTAGCTTCTGTTTGGAGAACATAATCATCATCATACTGATCAAACTGAGGCAAATCATCAATATACAACACATCATCAAGCATACATGTCATACCAACAGCTCTCTCTTCTTCACAATGATCTATAAAACAATCAGTATGACAACTGGGATAAGAAACAAAATGTTTTTGATAAATAGCAGGTTGTTCCTCAATCGACGAACCATGAGCTTCAACATTATACTCTACATTCCTTGTGGTGATATTTTTGCATCATCTCTTCTACGCACCTACCAACATGTCTAGCTTTACCTCTAGAGAGATGTCGATTTCTCGGGATCCATGTTTTCATCTCTTTAACATCGCCTTGCCCTCGGATCGGCAAATGAGCCTCTACATTCAACGCCTTGTTCTGCATTTCGTGAAGTGTTGCAATATTCTTTTCTCTCAGCTGAAACTCCATTTCCGGATCAAAGGCACCCGGGTAGTGCAAGAGAGAAGATCTAGGAGAAGGTCTTATATCAACTGGCATCGAATAATAAACTTGGGTAAATCTGGCAGAAAACTGTTGTACTGTCTCCCCTGGCATTCTTTTCAGCTGATTATACTCATCTATAATCAAGAAAATGTTCTGTCTGATCACCCACCTGTCAAGGAAAACTTTGACGAACTGCTGAAAATCTGAGATGCTCGCATAAGGCAGGGCTTTGAACCAACTCTTCACTTGGCCTTGCAAAGAAAGAGCAAAAAGCCTAATACTAACATCCTCATCATCAACTTCAAAAAGGTCTAGAAAAGTCTCAACATTCTGCACATGTTGCTCAGCGTTGACATTGTTACATTCACCGTCAAATCTTGGTAGATATAGGTCATAATTTTTAGGGGAAAGCATGAAGAACGAAGGTGAAGCAGGCAGCAAGAGGTTTGTACGCGACTTAGGAATTTTACAAGGTGTAGGTATGTACGAGACCGGCTGCGGGATCGAGTTTGTATCAGCCGTGCATCACTGCGAGAAATTAATATAAGATGTGGGAAAAGTAAGGAGACCAGGATCAAAGGGAAACTCAACATTTACACTTTTTGAATAGGTCGAGTGAAGATTTTGATCACCTTTATCATACAACAAATTCTGAAAAACTTTCAGGACAGCTTCAAGACCAGCGAAGAAGTAATTTACAAGAAATCATATTAGATCCTGAATACCATTCCACTTTGGATACCTGAAATTTGTGGAAAATCCTTCCATTTTCTCAGAGAAAGAGTCAGTCCTCCAGTGGAGTCTCTACCTCGAATTGGAGTCACCAGGTGAAAGATTTCAGCCTTCTTATGTCTGATTGCTGTCCACTATCAACCATCAGATCTAAACTCAATACATGTACTGGGGCAATTGGAAGTCAAGTGTCACGTTCACAAGCTAGACCGGAGATTGACTGAAGCAGTGTTTATCTACTTTCGCTAATGCAAAGCAAAAGCGTTTCGAAGGCTACCTGGCTAACTTCAGGCTCCGTCTGTAGCTTATAAAACAATTAACACCAATAAGCAAACCATTTTCGATCCCCAGTATGGTTTCCACTATGGCGACACTCGAATCTACCTTAGGCTGAAATAAGGTAAAACTCAAGGCAACATCAAACCAAGCTCAGCCTCGTAGCTAGCCCTACAAGGACAGGAGAGGGCTCTCTCCGGGTCTATCTCGGAAAAAAGTCTTCAAAAGGGGCTGAGATGACTTATAATGGATACTGATCTTAGGCTAGTAAATAGATAGGAAGGTTTGGTTTTAAATTTTTTGGGTTTTTTGTTGGAAAAATGGAAAAACAATTTTGGGCTTGGGGATGAGGCCAGATCTTTGCAGAATTCGAGTTGGGGCAAGGTAGGCAGTAGTCTTGATGCTTTTGATTATGTGTATGGATGGATCAGAATGACAAGGAGCTGAAGAGGGCAAGGGAGAACAAGGATCCTCTCCAAACTGGCGAAAACATATAAAACTAAACAAATTTAAAGGCAGAGCACTGGAATCAATGAATTCTACCTCATTTACTCATTCATTTAGTTTCAGAAGCAAAAGAAGGGAATGGAATACATTAAACATTAAAGAACTTACAAATAACTGAGAGAACACACCATCAAAACTGAAAACCACAAGAATCCCAACAGGTGCTGCAAAACCTCTGATCTTTCCTTAGCCAAAATGCAAAAAATATGTACAATAGTGTGCCAAACTTTTCCCAAGAGTCCAACCTGTCCAACCTTTGAAAATGATTGAGAAAATACATCATATATACCATCCTAACCCCTTCCCATGCCTCTAGGGGTCGAATTCCTCCTTCTAGGAGCAGTTTCAACGAATTCTAAACAAGGAGCTAAAATCTAGGCAGCCAAGCAACTTGCCTCTAAAAGGAAGGAAACTGATTCATTTACTTGATTTTCACTTTTTTGTGAGTGAATCTTCTAGAATAGGTAAAAGTGAGTCAAAATTACATTACAAACACAACATTACATCAAGATAATTCAAAAATTACATCCACAATCAAAACTTGTCCAACTGGCCGAAATTCTGAGCTGGAAGATGAAAAATTAGCCAAAAATCTCTATGCGCCGCGCGCCTAATCTCTATGCGTCCCGCGCCTTTCAGCCTATTTTTTGGGCACTTCCTGGCATAAAAATCAAGCTCATGATAGCTTGTTGTAAATACCTGGATTTCTGCTATCCAACCCAAGTGAAATTTCCCAATTTGGAGCTCATTTTCCCCTCCAAAACTTCATTTTCCCACAAGTACTTCCTGCTGGTGCAAAAGGTGGCAGAAAGGTGATTTTCATGGTGTTTTTGGCCCTTTTGATCATCCAGAACTTGATGAAATACTTTGGCCATTTCTGAGCATGCATAAATTACTATGAAAAATCCAAAAAGACAAAGTTTTCCTCCAGAAAGTGTCCCAATCATAAGCCCGCGTCGTGACGCGCTACGCGTTGGGCGGAAAAACGTGTTTTGAGACCAAAATTTTCCAAAATGACAAAAAATTCTCCAAATTTGCTGAAATTCGGAGCGAAGATCCCTCATCATGCCTCATGCTCAGCCAATGAAGCCTCGGCCAAAATACGGAGTGGATAATGCCTCTTTCGCCGTTTTAGTGCTTTACTCAACCTTGCCTTCAGGATCTTCATTTTAGCTTTGCAAACGTGAGTACGGGCCCAATAGTGATTTTTCATATGAAGGAGAATGTCTTTGTCTCTATTGGCCTTCGCCAACAACTTCTCCAGATGATGTTAACATGCGTGAGGCAGGTCTCTCCATCAACCAGTGTCATGTCACCTGGTCTCTTCCGGGCCAATGCACGGTCTTCCTGGATTTGACGCAACTCTATGAGCGTGTGTTGATGACGAAGGCGAGACCCCTTCCACACCATGTGGAGATAGTACTCGCGCTACTGATGAAGTTAACGAGACCCCTTCCACCCCAGGTGGAGATAGTACTCGTCGTGATGCTGCAAACAAGGCTCTGGCGCCTCTCTGATATGTAACGGCCGCTTTTATGAGATCTCCTTGACACATTTAGCTCTGCAGTTGATGAAACACTGTCCTACTCATAAGGTGAATCTGTCTCTGGCATGGTGCTGAAATGTGTTTGTCAACTGTGTGCTTGGTTGGTTGGGAAATGAGAAAATTGGTGTATTTGTTTCAATGCCCAAACGTGTCACACATATATATCAAGATGCTATAATAAAAACCACAGTGGGAAAAGGACTATCAAGTGAGTTTGAACATGAAGACAGCCACTGCTTGACTACATGAGGATTTGACAAGTGAATAGGAATGAGTGTAGTGTAGTGTAGGACAAATAAATAGCCCTTGCAATGACAATTAGGCTTTATCAATCGAGGATGTGGGATAATGAATATGGGACTGTGTTATAACAGAAATGATAAATAGTGAGACAATGATATGGTAATCACAGTGACAGCAGTGATGGAATAGGAGAGAGAGCGTGAGGCTATGGTAAATAATAAGCAGTGACACCAATGACAGTAGATGACATGAGTGTATATGTCAATAACAAAAGATTTGAAACCCAACAATATCACCAAAATTTGTTTCAAAACCCTATGGAGCGAATTTGGCAATGAATAAAGGGTTTAATGTTCACCATATCAAACACTTGTTCTTTCCTCATTTGAAACACCATAACATATCCATGAATCAATAAGCAAGCTTGAATAACTTACTTGAAGGCAAAAGAGGCAATTTGATGCGAATTTGGGTGAGGGAATGTTGTTTGCTGGCCTTAGGGCTCTATGCGCCGCGCGCATGCCCAATGCGCCGTGCGCTCTGTATGCATCACGCACGTACAAAAATACACTGGCCAGTGATGCCCAGTGCGCCGCGCGCCACTTTCATGCGCCACGCGCTGTGAACTCACTTCCACGGCTTCAAAACAAGTTTTTTGTCGTTCAACACTTCAATTCGATCTTTGCTTTGAATACTTGTGAATATAACTTGTTTCCAATGGTTTATATAGCTTTGAAAATATCACACAAGGATTTTATTTTGAAATTTTGAAGAGTTTGGGTGAATTTTTAGCTTGATGGATCAATGCATCGCACGCTCTTTGTATGCGCTGCACGCTACATAGTGCATTTTGCAGGACGATGTTGGAGGCCTTCCCGATGTCAAAAGTGGGAGTGTGATAGCTCATTGGAAAGCTCTTGGAGTCTAATTTCCAACACAGGTTAAATTTTTCAATTTTGAGTTCATTTACCCTGTCCCAAATCAATTCTCCCAACACTACTTCCTGCAGGTGCATCAATTATTCTGAGGCAACGATATTCTTAACATTTCTCTAAAACCGTTACACCTGTGTAAAACGTGAAGGAGTTTTTTCTTTCTTGGAATGTTATATACAAAAACCTCTCTCAATTTTCCAAAATTCATCTTTGATTTCTCTGAAACATCATTTGAGTGAAACCTATCCCAATGTGTGAAACAAGGGATTTGTCGAAATGGAGCGAAATGAAGGGGATAAGGGGCTTGTAATTTCTTGGGGAAATTTTGGGAAGTAGGGAGGGATGTTAGGAAGTAGGGGAAAGTGAAATCTCAGAGATTTAGTGAGGGGAAGGGGTCCAAAAGGGCAAAACACAGGCCTAGCCTAGAAAATTGCCAAGTTGTGGCAAGAAACTAGGGTTTGTGCAAAAATGAGAAATTTGGGGGATCTCAGTGATGGGAAGTGTTTAATAAGGTGAATTAAGTATAGGGGAAGGTGTGTGAACATCAGGATACAAGTTTTTCTAATAGTTTCTGCTCAGAAATTACCTCCAAAACTTCTAAGAGAGGAAATGGACCTTACTGAAACTGTTGAAGCATGAACAAAGGCGTAAAATGACCCAATGGAACTTGAAGTGATGATGAAAACCCTGCGAATGATGGTAAACTCAGCTGAATGGTGACATGGTTGAACATTTGGACAACTTTGACAAGAGTAAAAACAAACCCTAGACCTAATGCCTGGTGACCAAATTTTGCTTGAAGACTCATTGAAATGACAAAATTTGACCTTGACACCTTGAAATCACTTTTTAAGAGCATGATTAACCGGAGGAGGCTACAGGCAAACATTGGCTCAATCTGGGATGGTAGCTCCTTGGAGGTGCCAAGAACTATAGATCTTTGGGAGAGCAGACAGTGCCTTCATCCATTGGGCAATGGAGTCAGAAACATGAAAACTGAAATGCATGGCTGAAAATTGATGACTTGATGACACAAACTGACTCTCACTCAAATAAAAACTGAATCGATACTTAAACACAACTGACAAGCTGGAAAATATGCTCAAAGTAGAGCTTATTCATAAAACCTACTCTAATTGTACTTTTCACCACCCGATCAAGTGAAATGGAACAGCCAATGCAACCATGTAAGCATGCTGGCTGCTATCCTAATTCTCCGCAAGTGCTTGCTTCTGAACAATGAGAAATAACTATGGCTGAACTCCCATAGGCTTTTGAACCAAGTGGACTCTTGATAAACTTGCGGAAAGCATGAATTAGCATTGGATAGTGAGAATACCGCGAAAGGATCTTCATAAACATACCTATTCATTTCCATTAACACCTCACTACTCTGGTCCAAGTAATCTTCATAGCTGGATATCAAGACTTTCCTCACATCTGTGTTGTGTTTCTTTGGTGTTTGCAGCAAGCTATCAAAAGGATCCTGGAATTCATGGAAAACCAAACTCCGTTGCTGATTCCAGACAGAACAAAAGTCTCCTTTATAAATCTCCTCATATGACTGCAAATATTGACATGGACTTTGCAATGAACAATATGTTAAACAAGACAATGAAGGCAACCTTTGAATAAGATTATCATCAATATTCTTTCCTGGCACATGGTTAGCCACTGGAGAAGAATTTTTACAGCAAACCTCATCCAGCACACGAGCAATGGGATCATCAAAAACTTGAGAAGACTGCTGCAATGTATCCATTGAAACTGTATGACCTCCTATTGACTGTTCATCTTTTGCTTTAGATATATTACGAAGATTCTGCTTTATGAACTGAAATGCTTCGAAACAAAAGGGTATAGAATCTTCCTGCATCATTAACTCATGTATTTCATCTTCCATGCCTTCATCTGTAATCTGACCTTCAATTTCATTTGGTGGCTGTAAATCTGATGCTACAGGCTGCTCAAGAATTTCGTTATCTGTCTCATCCTCAACATTAACACTGAGAGATTGCTGATTTCTTATAGGCTGCTCATTTGAAGATTTACTATGCAATTTACCCTTCAAAAACTGAAATGATTCAAGGGGCTGTGGCCTATTATAAGGTCCGAAGTGGGTTTTTAACCCATTTTTAATGTATTTTGAGGCCAGATAATGGTAGCGATAGAGGAAAAGAGGGGAAATTTAGCCGAGTGAAGGATGGGGGTAGGGTTTGAAGGGGACTTCGGGAGGTTTTAGAGGATTAGAGGGGAATTTAACAAAAGGTAAACAAGGAAAAAAAGGAATAATTTGCAGGGGTTCAAGGGGAAAAATAGGCCTTTAGGGAAAGGAAACAGCAGAGGGGATTTGTATAAGGCAAAGCACAGAGAGACTTCAAGGATGATGAGTTTTCAGTGGAAATGCATTCCTTGAAGGCTCAGAAACATCTTAGCCCCCTATTTGCTTGTCAAAAATTTATAGGGGGGCTAACATGCCCAACCCAAAGTTTCCCTTTGTCTGAAACTACTTTTTCCAACCCTTTATGTAACCATAGGCTTACCTCCTACAACTCTTATTCTAGCCTTCTCCTAACACACTTTATCCTTGGGACACTTGGAATTAGTTGACACTACTTGGCACACACTCTTATTCGTTCATTTCCATGCATTTTGACCTAGTTCTCCCTTGCAATGTCCTGGCACTCCCTAACACTCCTAGACATCCATTGACACTTTCTAGCATGTGTTAGCATGCCTTTTCATTCCTTGGCACATACTAACACTCCTTAGTTATCATGCCATCACAATTACCCTTACTTTTTTGGAACTTGGGAACCCAACCAAGTCTTGCCTTGACTATAACAACTTGACCAAGTTATGGTTACTACAACTAGATTGTGCCTTGTTCACCTAATAAATGACTATAACCCCTAACCCATTTAACCCCCTAAACCCTAAACCTCTAAACCCTTAAGCCCTAACCCCTTAAACCCTAATTCCTGACCCCTAACCCATTTAACCCCCTAAACCCCTAAAAACCTAACCCATTTAACCCCCAAACCCTAACCCCCAACCCCTAACCCCTAAAATCATTAAATGCTAAATCCCCGACCCCCCTAAACCTCTAAACCCCTAACCCATTTAACCCCCTAAACATCTAACCCCTTAACCTCTAACCCCTTAACCCCTAAAATCCTTAACTGTTAAATCCCCTAACCCCCTAAACCTTTAAACCCCTAAACCCATTTAACCTTGTAAACCTAAACGTCTAACCCTTAACCCCTAACCCCTTAAGCCCTAATTCCCAACCCCTAACCCCCCAATCCATAACCCCTTAACCACTAACTCATTATTCGCCTAACCCCAATCCCTAATCCCTTAAATACTAACTCATTATGTCCCTAACCCCTAAATGCGCCTAAATCCCCTAACCCTTAAGCCCCCAATCCCTAACCCCTTAACCACTAACTCATTATTCCCCTAAACCCTAAACCTCTAACCCCTAAGCCCCTATTCCCCTAACCCATTATTATACCAGGCTTGTGGTGTTTTCTTGAGGCCATTGAAGGATTTTACCATTTGCATGCTTTATGTTCCTAATCCTTCACAAAAATTCCTTCTGGTTGGGACACAAAAACATTCTCTTTCATATCTCCATTCAAGAAAGAAGTTTTTACATCCATTTTATGAACTTTCCAAATTTTTGAGTTTCTAGGGCAAAGAGTGTCTAGATGGTATCCCATTTTGCTACGAGGGAAAAAGTCTTCTCATAATAGACCCCTTCATTTTGTGTAAAACCTTTTTCCACAAGCCTAGCTTTATTCTTTCAAGTGAGCCATCTGCTTTATACTTGTTTTTGAAAAATGTTAGCACTTAATTTAGCAAGGGTCCTAGGAGGGGTTCCAAAGGGACTACTACTAGATCAAGTGGAAACAATGGGACAAGGACCCATTGTCACCTCATTCAATTTCCCCTGCTCTTTATGAACTTTCACTGATGGGAGGAGTCTCGGTATAGGGAAATTACTAGAATGATGAGACCAATAATGATGCACAATGTGATTTTCAATGCCCATTCAAAGAAGAGGATTAGATAATAGGTTCCCTACTTTAGAAGCAAAATAAGGACTCTCCAAGAAAGGCTTGAGGGAAAGATGACCTCGGGTTTAGGAATATTAAAAAATGATGAATGCCTAAGATCAAAACTTCCAAAATCCATCACTTGTGATTGACGTGTTTATACTAGGCTTCAAAGTGAGGCAAGGAAAGATTCAATTAAAGTGTGAGCTTTGGGAGAATCTAGGGTGACTTTCCATGATTTTTTTTTTTGAGAGAAATACTATAAGAGACTAAGGTTTGGGAGATATACCGTGGTAAAGGCTCATCCAATGATCATTTATAGTTAAGATAATAGGTTTTGAATGATGAACTACAAAGTGAAAACCTTCAAGAAATCCTCAAGTCAAAGGAGCATCAAGGGTTCCCTCTTGGTGTGATAGTTAGGGCATCAATTTATTTGAAATTCCACCATCGTATTTTGTTCAAAATTGGAGGATGCCTAGAGCTCTAAGCTAGCCTAGGAAGTGATGCCTTGCTTGAGGGCCTTTTTCTATTTTTATACACCTTATCCTTTTTTATTTTAGCCTCTCTAGGCATCATACTATTTTAGAGAAAATAAACCTTTATTCCCACACCTTGCATGTGAGCCTCTTCTTGGAAACTCCACATGATTCAATTCAACCTAGCCATATATGCATGGTTTCTTTTCTTCATGAAGTTGAATTAGACCTATTTTCATCCACACATAATGAGAAAGGTAAATGTTGAGAGGTGATGTAGTCAAAAGGGATTATTATTGGCAAATTTCGTGTTTCAATCATGCAAACAATGAACAGTCTTGGAGAGGGTGTGCTCAAGGAGGATCATTCTAAGAAATGTTTGTATTTCATCCATACAAGCAACCATCAATAGATATATATGGTTACTAAAGGAAAACAACAAGTTATTACAAACGGGGCACCATACTGAACTATTTCTAGTAGGTTGGAACTTCATAATAAGAAAAAAATAGATATCATGGAGAAGTAGTGCCACAGTGTTGCGTTGACTTGTTGCTCATACATTTAATGCACTATTCTGAGTATTACGTGCTAAAATAACACATATTTTAGAAGATATGTGCCTCACTAAAGACATTTTAAACACAATTGTCAATTAAAGGGAAAACATTAGCTACAAAGTGTTTTGAGGAGATGTGTGCTTTCAACAAACCTAGTTTTGAAAGAGAGAAAATTCACTAGAGAGAAATTGTGACATCCAAAATGATCTAGCACATAGGCCTTTAACCCACAATTTGATCCTCTTCTATTTCATCGATTACATTCTCTATCTTCGTATTTTGTTCTATAAAGGAGAGGTGAAATTCCTCATTCTAGAGGGTGGATTTACTACATAGGTGTCAAGAGCTTCTCATCATCTTCCCTCATCCATTTCATACTTGAGAGCACTCCCACTACATGCACCTGATAGGGTAGCCCATGGTATAGTGTCTCTATGATTTACTTTCCGACACTTCATTCACATATCAAATAAATTATAATATACTTATATTATAGCTCTTTGAGTTCATGTGTTTGTTTTGTATATGTTATCATGCTACAAGGATTGTGTTGTCATTACAATGCACTTATTTGAATGTTACTTTCATATTGGATAGATATTCTTTGCCACTTTTCCCTCTAATCACATGAATTTTAATTAGGAAACTCATCACTACCCTCTATAATTTAATTTGTACTCAAAGACACCACTTTATATTGGATTATTTTAGACTTACAACGACACAAATATCTTAAAATAATCCTTATGAATACAAATAATTAGTAATAATCCTCATTAATTAATAAGGTTACTTAACTATAGATAAAAACACTAAATGATTAAACAATAACAACAATTATATCACTAGCATATAAAGATAATTTAAAACATTTTTTTAAACCGAACTAATATTTTGTCCTAAAATCCCAAATTATCATTTGAATTATTTGAATTTAAAAATTTAAACTTTTTAATGGTCTTAAATTAAAAATTAAGACAATTCGCTCCATTAAATTAGAAATCAACACAATTCATTCAAAGAGGCTGCAAAATTTTGAAAAAGAAGAGGGGAAGTAAACAAAATGAGAGTTGGAGACAGGTCATTATTACAACAACGCGAAATTGGACCAAAGAGAGAAAGAGATTTATCAGAGATAAAATCAGAAAGAGAAAATGAGGTTGACGACATATCAACATTGGCAAGCTGCCTAAGCCAGAATACCCAGTAATCGACAACAACCCACAATTTATGAAGACATGGCCAATTTCAGCTTCCTCGATTACCTCCGAATGACCACCATCACCAGTGCCTCCATGCTATTTGGTTACCTCGTAGGTGGAAACTGCAACTTAAGAGGATCGTCTATGGTGACATCAGGGATTATTGGTGTGATGGGAGGGTTTATGTTTTCTTATCAGAACTCTATAGGCCGACTCATGGGGCTATTTCCCAATGAAGAAGAAGTTTCCCAACATAAGAAGAAGGATATTAATGCCCACGAAGGGAGACAAAGCTTTTCCCAATGAAGGGAGATAGAGCTTTTCCAGGATATTAATGCCCACTTATTTTCAATCCCAGACCCTTGCCAAATAAATTTCCTAAACAGGGTCACTATTTCAGAATAAATGGTTTTAGGAGCAGGTGGGACCATCCGTTGGCAGATAGGAATGGCCTGGAGAATAGATTTAACAAGCATTTCTCACCCCAGTAGATTGAGCACTCAGAAGGACCAATTAACTAATCTCTTTAATAACTTACTACATAACTCCTTCTAGCATATGAGTCTCCGAGGGTTCGTCACAAAAGGGACTTCAAGGTATTTAATGGGAAGGCTGCTAATTTGAAACCCAAAAAAGTGAGATAGATGCCACTGCACCTAAGGGGGGAGTGTGAAAAAGATATAAATTGGATTTCTTGTTCTTTATGAGCATACCTGATGTTTCTTGGAAGTCCTCCAACACTAGTCTAAGACCACGAGCTTCCCACACATAAGGCTCCCCAAATAGTAAATTGTCATCCATGAACTACTGATGTTTGGTGACAATATTCACATTCGGGATCCTCAGCCCACAGATCAATCTCGATCATTCGATTTCTTGGATAGATATTCATAGACCTTCATCTGCTAGGATAAATGAGAACAAGGATAATGAATCTCCTTGGTGCAGGCCCTGTGATGTCCTAAACATTTGCATTGGTGTACCATTCAACGGGATCGAGTAGAATGGGGTGGAAACCATTGCCTTAATCTAAAATAGCCCAAGTTTGCTATAAAAAGATGCATCTTGGTGACAGAGGCACCGTATGGGTGGCAATGGTTTTTGGTAGAAATTTTGGGGATTTTTTAGGTTTCCCAGACCCTTTTGTCAGATTCGACTTATTTGGTGGAGGGGCAGGAGGATGAAGCTTTGTGGAGTAATCTTTCGGCCATGACCCATTCAACGACCCCTTTTCCGACGTCCATTCAGGGTTTTGCTCGACCCTCCAGGCAACAGTCTGTTTGATTCCGACAGCCTTTTTGGGTCGATGAGGGAGAATATGGTCATGGGCATCCTGGATGATGAGCCATTCCATCGCCCTTCCAATGAGGTTTTTATTGACCAGAGGCCCTTCAATCAGGCACAAACAGTAAGCTCATATCTTTAATTATCGAAATTAATATGTTTTTTTTCTTGTAGATTACCTACCTACAAGTCATTTCTACTAGGAGGTAGTTTGGAGAATGTTCCATGTCACTAGAACTAAGAAAATCCCACTGATAGGACTTTGCTAGCCAGTGTGTACCATGTCAGGAACAAATAAATTATTTTTTTAATAGTAATGGAAGTAGAATCAATGTTTTGTACAGTATAATAAGTATAATAGATCGAAATTACCCAGTAATCAAACCTATGAAAAAAAGTTGTGTAATTACAAATATGATATATATATAGAGCTAGCCCACAACAAACTCAATGTTTAAAAGTTTTTATTTTTATTTATTTTTTCACTATGCTGCTCCCCATAAGGAATTTGAAACAGGAGGTAAACACACTCTCACATTACATATTACTGTTGTTTTCTTTCAACCTGCATAGCTACAAACCTTATCAATACAAACAGAAATATTTTAGTAGAAAGAAATGCAGTAAAAAGTCTTTTATTATCAACAATGAAACCATTGGAAGACGTCCTTGACAAGGATTGCAAGAATGAAATTTAGGGAACAACCTCCACTCACTCCAAAATACAGGTAGATATTTTTCAAGAGCAACAGAGATCTAAAATCACAAATGTACATAGTTTGAACCATATTATTGTATCATTTGTTTATTTTCTTTGAAGGGGTAGTTCTTCCATTCTCTCTTTGAATTCTTGAAGTAGGGCATCATAGCTTAAGGTTCTTTTTCAGGATTCTTAATTCCCTTCCCATTTATTTCTTCAGCTGAACCATGTTGAGATGATCGAACAGAGTTGGGGTCCATTTGTTTCATATAAGTTTTGTTCCCTTGGATCCACCCCTTATGTGGATTAACATGGGAGTGTGATTCACTCTCTAGATGCAAGCCATCTGTAACCTACAAATATTCAGCTAACACCCCTGTAACAAAGCCTGATGTGTTGTTTCCACCTTCAGAAGTTTCAATTAGAGAATATTAATACTCCAATATGTCACCCTAAATCTTAGTTTCTGGAATCTCATCCTTCCCTTGTAAGAATTTATCTTCAATCAGTTCTTCAAAAGCTTCATACTTTTGCACAGTTAGGCTCACTTCAGTAGTCTTTGGAATCTCATTCTTCCTACTTACAGATTCAGTCCCATTTGGTTCTTCTTCAACAACTTCAGAATTCAATAAATTTTCACTGTCTCTATCATTGGCGGTGTTTCCAATTCCAATATTCCCATCTAAAGGTTTGGTTTCCTTTTGATATTCAACAACTTAAAATTTTTGCAAAGTTAATCCATTCATATCACTTTTTCCAGAAGAATTTTTTGAATCAGTGCTTGTGATTTAATTACCATCCTTGGTAGATTCATCATCAGGTCTGTCTTTTGGATCGTTTGAAATTTCTTGTTTGAGGCTAAAATGTCTTTCACTGGACTTTGACGGTAAATATTTTTTGGAAGATGCCTTTTTTAATGATCGCTTGGCAGTTCTATTTCTAGCCATGTCCTTATCTACACTTTTCCTCATGTTTGCACTTACCCATTGTGCTTTTTCTGGTCCAAATTAAAACGATATGTTCTAAGAACTTGATTTGGATCACTTTCAGATTCTACACCAGCATAGTTCTTTATCTGCACTAAATTGGGGGATTTTGGGTGGGTAAGAGGTATCTTCTTTAGCTCAACCTTTGGTGGAGTTGATTCATTAGTATGATGGCATGGGAGATTCTTTAAATGTCAAACTTTTTCTAAGCATCTTTTTCTCAGCTTCTTGCATCTCGTTTGGTTTAACTTGCAATTGGTTTTTTTTCCACTTCCTTTGCATTCAATTTTTCCTCTAATTTTGTGAAAAACACTCTATGCTTTTAAGCTCTCTCATTTCATCTAAATATGAAAATAGCTCCATAAGGAACACTGCCAGACTTTCCCTTAGAATCTCTGATTGATTTTGCACTTGCTGTTGAGGAAAAAGTGGAATGAGCATCTTCCTCTAGCTTTGTATTCAATTGCTTTGGAGGATTCACATTCTGGTCATGTAGATGTGTATTTTAAGAGAGAAAATGATTGCAGGCAGCTTGTGTATCCAGTTTCACTGACATCTTGTCCGTTTTAGGAACTGAAGAAGTGCGGTTTAGGAACCAAAACATCCTTATTGCAACTGTTCACGTTATATTTTGGATTTGCACTATTGAAATCAGAATCTGTTTATAAGATATCTCCAATTGGCTAGAATTTTTTAAAAGAACATGATTTCCTAGTTCTTGAAAAACTTAAACAAAATTGTGATGATTTCCTTCTCTTGGGGAGATCCAGCTAAAACTTACTACCATTATAGATTTTATCATTTGGGTAAATTGATCTGATATGCTCATTTATTGCAATTTGATGATGCGGTCCAGAAATCAAATCGCAGATGGTAAGAAGTCCTGACTATCTCAAAAGTAGTCTTCATGTGGCTCTAGGCAATGCAAATGGAGGACATTTGAATTCTCAATTCCAGATAGCTAGGACTGACGAAAAATAGGAACACAGCGTATTGAGAGAGCCATCCTTGTACTCCTTTTAAATACTCTTGAGATGGATTAAAATTAGTTCTGTTGATCAGTTTGTATATTAGAAGTAAAACTCCCAAACGTATAGAGGACTATGAAGGGAAGATTGAAAAGCTTACTAGGGAGTATAAATTGAGAAAAAACGAATGCCACGAGGCCTAGATGTCCCTTAGTGAATCTAATCATCAAAATGAAAACCTGAGGGTTGTACTTGATAACATGTCATTTCATGTTGAATGTCTAGGTGGAACAAATTGATCTTTTTTTCTTATTACTGATAAGACAACGAATTGGAATTATCTGATGCAAAAATTTCCTTGTCAATTAAGGGAGCTTCAAGACACATACCAAAGTCATAAAGTTTTTTGGGCTTCATCAGTTCAAGACTTGAAGGATAAAATTCAGATAACTTTGCTATTGAATAATATTAGCATACAAATTTAAGGAGTCTTCTTCCTGTACTACACCTCGTCAGATATTCTATGAATAATCTTTTCGAATACTTGGAAGCAAATACTAAAGAGAGATCATGACAACCTTTTGGAAGAGGCACCTAAATGTGCCAGTGCTATCCCTGACATTGCTGGGATGACATCTGCTGTACAATCTCTAGGTAAGTGTGATAAATATTATGTTTATGAGAAAATCATTTCTAACATTTTATTAATTTTTATGAAGTGTTTAAGTTCTGCAGTGTGAATACCTCAAGAAGAAGTTCAACAAAGAGACAATGTAAAGGAAAAATATTTACAATAAAGTGTTGGATTGCATTCTTTTCATGCATTACACAAGGATTAGTAGGTTAGATAACGTGATTTATTGGTATTTTTTAGGAAACATCAGAATATCTGTAGATGTTGTCCATTGAGTGATGGAGAGTCGAGACATATCAATGGGAACTTCTTCAGTGGTAGAGTTTGGTACAAATAGAGAGAATGAAGTTCACATCCTGTTAATGGTTCTTCAAAGAAGGTGTTCAAATTTGACTGTGTTTTTAGTATTTACTAATCAATATAATCAAGATAAGATGTACAGAATAATATCTTTTGGATTTGAAATTTATTAGTAAGTACACAAATTCATTGATTATAGCTATTTCCATGGGAAGTGGTTGTTTTTGCCAATACTGTACCAGTTGTCGTGTCAGATTTGGATGGGTATAATGTGTGTATCTTTTCCTATGCGAAAAATGGAACTAGGAAGACATTTATCATGGAGGGAACACATGACAATAGGGTAGTAAACTATCGAACATTGGAGGAGCTCTTTCAAGTTTCATATAGCTAATGAGAGAAATGGATTATTTAAATACGATAACTCACTAAGCATATTGGAAGTTTACAATTAGCAGATTCATGATCTACTTGCATCCCCAGCTCAGCCAAGGCATATTGTTAAAAAGTAACTTCTGCCTTTCTTGGTTTTTAAGTTCATTTCTACTAAGTTTCCTGAACAAAGATGAGATACATTTAATACATATACTTTTCTATCCTATGAAACAGTTTAGTATATTGAATCGAGTCACACAGTTTTAGTATATTGAATTGAGAATGACTCGGTGGTCTGTCATTAGGCTTGAAGTAAATCAAGGTAGCAGAAGGTGTCCATCATGTTCCAGGCCTTGTTGAAGCACAAGTACACACTATGAATGAGATTTGGGAAGTTTTACAAACTGGAAGCAGTGCAAGGGCCATTGGCTCTACTAATTCTAATGAACATAGTAGTCATTCTCAATGGTGTGCATTCTTTCATGAAGGCTCACTTCATATTGTTACATAAAATGTTAAATCAGGATAAATTCAGCGAAGAACATATAATTAACATGCCCCTATGCTACAACTTATTGGGCAGTTTTGTTGGATAAAAAATATTGAATAAATTGAGCCAAACAACACCAATTTGTAAAATAGTTGATAACGCGCTTGAAAAAATTATCAGAATTTATCTTACAGTTTATGTCAGAGAAAGTACTTATATGAATAGTTTAAGACTCACTCAAAGAAAATTACAGTGTTTTATTTTTTCATGTGAGAAATATTTGATTTATATGACAATATCAACCAGTGAGGCAGTTCTGATTTGTTTGTGTTGTTTGCTCTGGTAACGAGTTATTGAAAGTTTGTGATTTCAATGTTACCATGTAGAGTGTACTTTGTGTAATGGTAAAGGGGGGGAATTTAATCAATGGGGAATGTACCAGGAGCAAGTTGTGGCTTTTTTATATGGCATAAAGTGAGGGAATAGAAAAAACATATGTTCAATAGGAGTGCCTTAAGGAAGCTCAATCTATCATCAAATCTATTTCTACTCTTGGTGATGTTATATCTACGTTAGCAACCAAAAAGAACCACATACTCTATAGGTTGGCTGCATTGCAACTATCTGAAGGCTTCAAAAGAGTTTCACTATTATTCATATGTCACTTCCTTTTCACTATTATTCATTTGTCACTTCCTTTCACTATTATTCATATGTCACTTCCTTTTGCATATATTGTCTCTTATTGAAATCAAATTTAATAATGACATGAATATTGTTTTTGGTGATTTTAGAAATCTAAGCTTACAAATTTTCTCCAATATTCATTAGGTGCCATTCCAATACCTTTTCTCTTCATGTGCTTTTTCCTTTTTGGTGGTCATCATTTAATTGCTTTTGTTTTTTATAACCTTGATCAGACTGAATAGGAAAAATTCTGAAATATCTTTAATGCCATTGCAGGAAGAGACTCAAAAACTCTAATGTTTGCAAAAATTAGCCCCAACGAGAGTGACAGGAAAAACCTTTAAGTTCATTGAACTTTGCCACCACAGTGAGGGGCATAGAACTAGGTCCAACATGGAAACAATTTGATTCCTATGTGTTTTTGAAGTATAAACAAATGGTACTTTCAAATAAATGTATTTTACATTGCTAGTTAGCATACAATTGGAATGATTTTGCATGCATCTTTTTAATGAGTATTGTTATTGAATTCAAAACGTTCTCTGTAGGTTAGGCTAGACTACTCCTAAAAGTGTGAATGCCTTTGTGTAGTTTGAGAAGGACAAACAAGAAGGAAAGGTAAAGGATGACATGATGAAGAAGATGGACGAGAACATGCAAAACTTGGATGTGAAACTTAAGGGAAGAGAACAACCTGTTACTTCATTATCCATGGATCCTTATCTTTCAGGTGCATCATTCTCCTTTCTAGAAATTGTGTTTGTAATTTTAGAATTCTCTATTATTGTTTCACCTTTGTTACCTTCAAGTAGACGAAAAATATTTCACTTCTATGGGGCTGCTAGTAGCTCTTAATATTTTTTTTTAGAACATTTAGTTATAATTTGATCCTTCTTGGGCTAAAAAATGAGTGATTCATTTCTATATTGCTCTTTTGCTGATTTGAAAGCCTCATTCCTTGCATTTCGCTCTTTGATACACATTTCAAGCACTATCATCACCATACATCCCATCCTTCAGTATCATACACTGGAGGTTATTCAAAATTCATAATATTTATGCTTTTCCTATTCCAATTAAAGAACAAGAGTTTTGCAACTTGCAAATTCAAAGGCACACATTTTTCTTACATCAACGGACAACAATTTTTCATTCGGATATCCTAATGTTTATCACATTGATGACCAAAATTTGAACTGTCACATTCATGAGCTCTGGTGAATGTGAATTCTATCATATGGATGGAAACAAACATAGGCTGCTACATGCTGGGAATATTGGTTGAAAAATGCTCTTCCATAATTTCTTCCCCAACATATTCTGACCTGTTGACTTGCACAATATCTTCTCTTTCCTCTGGAAATGTATTATCAAATAAATTGCGATTTTCAAATAGCTGTTTCTTACCCTCCTCTAGAAAATTGTCCATATCATCAAGATTTGGAAGAATCTGAAGGCTCTCTTTCAGACTTGAAGCTCCATTATCTTTAGGGAAGTAATTTAGAATGAAATTTTAAGAAATTAGGGCTTTACAACAATCTTTTCCATTTCACTAAGTTACAAACAAAACGAGTCCAATTCTATATGCAATAGACTAATAGCCTATTGATACACCTTTAGTGATTTATGCATAGCTCTCACCTATCACTATAGATCAATGAAATGACATCTAATAGATATAGCCTAAAAGAGTTTGATTTTATGCCCAATACACCGGTATAATGGAGTAGTTGTGAAGGCAACGACATCCATTGGGGATTTCCATTTTTTCAGCAACATACAAGAAAAATCTTGGTGTTGGAGGAAAAGATAAAAGATCTTTGCCAAAAACACAATATCATCACTCTCCTAGTGCCATTTCTATTAACTCATTAGAATGCAGGCAATGCATAAGGATTCATCAGTATCTATGAAATTTTCTCTCTTTCCAATAACAAAATAGGTTCATCCTAATATTAATATATAAAATATGGTTCATTAATATGCATGGTTCATTTTTTTTTTTATGATCCTATTTTTCTAAAGGATATCTACTTTTTGAATTTTTTTTGGTATAAGATATGGTGATACCTTTAAATATGAGGTAATTTTGGGTAAAATTAGAAGTGGAACAAAAAGTTGTGGTTTGAATTTCCTTTGTAGTAGTAGGCTACATGTAATTTCTATCGAAAGGTTTTGTTGTGGCCCAACATGGAATAATCTTTGGATGAAAAGGTTCATTATGGGTGGTATGTTTTTTAGCTCTTCAACTCATTGGATTCTTTGTCTGTTCATGGTATTTTTTGTTCTCAACTTAGAATACCTGAATCACCCTGAAAGGTCATGACAATGTAAATTTTGGAGGCATTGATGGACAACCCCCACCCCCCCAAAAAAAATTCATTAGAACAAAATTTTTAGAATATTTTGTTAAATGATCGCCTCCAAATGTTCAATCCCTCACCTCCAAAAAAATTGTGTGAAGACATATTTCAGAAATCGAGAAGATAAGTGATTAAGAAGCCCTCAAACCGATGGTCCTCGAACTTGCAAGAGCAAGGGAATAGCGAACTTTCAAGAGAAGGGGAATAGATTGCAGGGATGTTATGCAGGCGCGCAAGCTGACCCTAGCTGTGGCAACCCACCCATCACATTTGAAGGTGTGGTTATATCGTAAATCAGAATCCCTATCCATGGCCTTGATGCTTTCGGATTCATCACCTTCTGTATACTTTGAAGTCTCCATCTACTACAACAACCCAAATCCTGGCTCGCACATCAGAGGCGTGTTTTTTGCGCCTCATAAAGCCCCGACCAGCCAACAGGCCAAAAAAAGTAGCAAAAGCCATTGTTTTTATATCAGAAATTCCCAATCATGTTGGATCCTGTAAGGTTCTAGGGGCCTAACTAGTGCGACAGAGCTCCGCCTCAAATAAAAGTTTGAGTTTGGGTTTTAGCTGTGCGGGTATTAAGGTGAGGGCTTCCAAAGGCTCTGAGGGTTTGACAAAACTTGGGATTGTGGAATTGGTACACAGATATTCAGTGAATATCGCGGCGTCTCCACTTCTGAAGGGAAAATATGGGTCATGGCTGCCAAGCTCAAGGACGAGCAAGGGACTTTGAAATTGAAGGGCGAGGATTTTGAAAATAGTGATACATAGTGACTTAGTCCCTTGATACATATTGACCTAGTCCAAACTTTCTTCCAAGTTCTGATTCTCAAAGGGGTGATTGGTATGCGAAATTGCTGCGAAATCTGTGGCGGGAACGAAGAAAATAACATATGGGGTTTCAGATTGGGGTCCCTTGGCTAGGCCAACAATGCTTATTGCCTCTATGATGGTGGAGGACTTTAGTTCCCAGTCCTTCTCTCAGCTTCTCACAGGACCGCAGATCGAAACCCCGCAGGGCCAAGAATGAAACCTGAAGCCCTCATCACCTGCGGGCTTTAATGTCAACAACAACAACAACAGGAGTGGTAAGAATAATGATCCTTTTAGTATTTTAGGTAGTTTTGTGGATGGATTGGTGCCGATGAGAGGTTTTGGGCAGGCCATAAACCACCTACGAGGACTGGTGGCAGAAATTTTGCAGAGAGATTGGCTACCTGAGAGGGATTCAATGCACCCATATTGAATATAGCTCGGTTTAAGTGCTTGCCCTCTATTTAAGAATAGCTCCATGGCATCGTTTAAGCCTAAATGAAAGAAGGAGTTCTTCAGTAGGATTAAGGTATTCTAGCTTGATTTACCTTCAGTTTTCCTTTTGTCTTCTGTTTCTTTGTTTGAGGTTTCGAAATGTTTAATAGTTTGTGCATAAGAAGTTGGTGTTCATGAATTATTCATTTCCATGGACACATAATGTAGAGTCGTCTTCCTCTTGTGTGTGAGAGAAAGGATGCATTTTGGGTGAGTCATGAGGAGCAGATGTAGTGGGTCTGGCCTAGCGCTTTGCAAGTTTGCTTGGAACCTATTTTATATAGAGGGAGTCCGGGAGAAGAGGGTTTTTGTATGATTAGCTTTGGGTTTTGTTAATTGGAGTTTGATTTATTGGTTGTTCTTGCATAAAGGGTCGAGTGATGGATTGCCCTTTTTAGGTGGAAATTTCCAGCAATGATTGTCCTTGTTAGGTGGCAATTGCAAAAAAGATATGTTGGTAGTTCAAATCTGATGAGAATTTGAATACCAATTTTGTATGAATGGATGATAAATACAGAATTTAAAGAAATAATGAGAGGAAAGGGTTTGCCACAGTTACCAGTAGCCTGCTGTCTCCCCCTTCGCGCTTGAGCTCTATTCTCTCTTTTGTTTGAGGATTGACGTATGTTTCTTAGATGGTGGGAGAAGAGTTGTAAAATTAAAGTGGCCAGTGCAGAGCTCCAAAGCTTGGTTCCCCCTTTTGTTTAATATTAGTTTGTGTTGCTTAGATGTTGAAATATGAGCTGCTGTAAAATTCTAGATGCTGTAAAGTTCTTAAGTGGTTAGTGCAGAGATCCTAAGACATTATGAGAACATGGGTGCTGAAAAGGCATGAAACTACGTTTTAACCCAGAGCTTTCCCAACCCAGAATTGGAAGAAAAAGAACCAAAATTACTACAGGCAGCTTTACATTTCTAGAATTGTTTTCTAATTTATACAAGTTTTGGTCTTCGAGGAACAACTCCAACTCAACAAGGCTCAAAGTCATTACAAAAAAGTTTATCATGTCAATCATTCCTCTCAACCACCTAAGATACACCCAATTGACAGTTGTTTCATAATTTTGTCTACATATAGCGAGTAATTGTGGGCTGCAGAAGTTAGGTCCGAATTTGATAATTGTGGAGGAGGGTGGTTAGTGTTTAATAAAATCAAACTTTCTTGATAACTTCCCCTTGCCTATGTGGAACTTTTGGGGTAGCCAGTCTAGAATCAGTAGGGCTCCATCTGATTTTATAATCCAATAATTATTTAGGTAATTGCAACATTCACAAACTTCTCTCAACTGTAGGCAAAGGCCGAGAGGACAATTCCATGTTCTTGATATATAGGGCGTATTAGAGCTCCATTATTGACTATTTAGACATGTTCTCCTCTGGTTTGAGTCATCCCTAAGTTATTTCATAAGTTTGTCTACAGATAGCCAGTAATTGTGGGTTGCAGAAGTTAGGTCCCAATTTGATAATTGTGGAGGAGGGTGGTTAGTGTTCAATAAAATCAAACTTGCTTGATAACTTTCCCTTTCCTATGTGGAACTTTTGGGATATCTAGTCTGGAATCAGTAGGGCTCCATCTGATTTTATAATCCAATAATTCTTTAGGTAATTGCCACATTCACAAACCTCTCTCAACTGTAGGCAGAGGCCGAGAGGCCAATTCCATGTTCTTGATCTATAGGGCATATTAGAGCACCATTATTGACTATTTATACATGTTCTCCTCTGGTTTGAGTCATCCCTAAGTTATTTGAATGACATCCCTATTGTTGTTTGAGCAAACTGACGGTGTGTGATTGATTATCTGGGTTCTAATCATATTGTTGTATTTGACTAAGCAATTGGGCATTTTTATTTTATGACTAGACTGGACGTTAGTTCAGACTCTAGGAGAGAACTCAAACCAGAATATTATATAGAATTTTCCATTTCTAGGCTTGATCGACAATAGGAAATTTATATGTATTGCACTTGGTGCCATTTTGATATATTCACCTTTACATGGTATACATATGAAAAAACTTTGCATATTTTGTGTCTATTGGTTTTGAATTATGGTTTTAAATCTTTAAAATAGTTTTTTTTCATTAAAAATTATTTTTTTTAAAACTGGTTCATTGAGATCTAACCACTCCCAGTTTCATTGGTTTCGGTTTGAAACCCAGTTTATTAGGTGGACCGGTCTGGCCACCAGTTCCAGTTTTTAATACTATGCATCTAAGACCTGAAATAGATCAAGTAAATCTTCATGGTTTGTTCTTGCTCTCTGATATAAGGGATGATGAACCTCTTATTCTTGGCATGAAACACAAAATCCTTTATAAATGGGCATGAGATCAAGTAGCTCAGTGTCATATTTGTGCACATACTTAAAACCATGTTGCTGACTTCCAATGAATAGCCATTGAGGAAAGCCATAAATCATGATATCATGCCACCAACAATACAGTTTGAATCCGATCAAATAGTGATAAGATAAATAAGAATTCTACCAATTTACCGTGTAGTGTTGCATCCACTAGCTTTGAGTCTTTAAGAATCCATAACTTCATATCCATTTCAATAGGAGTTGTTGGAGATTTATCATTAGCAATGTCAAATATGTTTCAAATTTGAATATCTTCCTTACATACTTAGCTTGGAAAATCTAAATACATTGGACCTATCATTTCAAAAGCTTCATGCAAGAAGCTCATATTTTATCACTTCCATCATTCTTGGAAGTTGGATTCAGTGAAATGATGCCATCAACATATAAGATGCAATCAATATTTCATCCTTCACTTTGCTTTTGACAATCTGACAGGTTTCCAAAATAATTATCCTTGACTGGTCATCAATGCTTGCATACAAGGCTCTCTGAGCCTGCCTCAGTCCATATGAGCTATAATGCATATACATTTCCTCTGCCAAAATTGTATTCTAGAAGGAACTTTTGACATCCACTTAATAAATCTCACACCTATGCCTAACAAATTGTATTCATCTAACAAGTACAAAATTTCTTCAAAGTCTACACAAGCTCCCAAGTCTGATTATCTGTATTTTGGTATAATCCTCTAGAATTTCTTTCTACAAATCTTGCTTTATGTTCACTTCTTCAAATGAGTTAGACTCGTGTGAGTCAATACTCAAAAGCAACACTTACTGGATATACAGTTGACAGTTGTAGGCTAATTGACTTCCAGACTTCTTCACTAGTTGTAGGTGGTTCTTGAAGCTTTGAATCCATAATCATTCTTTATGTAGATACGACTTTGGAATTCTCTTGAACTTTCGTCTGATTTGTTATTTTTTGTCTTTTTGGCACTAGCTTCCTCAGCATCACCTAATGTTTGTTTGGTCATATTTTCATGTTTTATATTGCTTTCCTTTACTTCTATGAACTTTCTTACATTATCTTTTAATACAAGCCATGGTACAACAATATAGTTTGATACTTATTGCACATTATATTTAATATTTATCAAAGACTTATTTTTACTTCCTTATTCAAATAGCCTATACACCTTGGACTCTTCACTATGCCCTACAAAAATGTGTATTTTGCTTTTGTCTTCTAGCTTTTGCCTAATTTTATTTTGCCACGAGCATACAACCACATCATAACAAAGAATCCGAGACAATTTTCTTGTGATTTTCTTCCACTCCATGTTCCCTTTGGTGTGATGTTTCTCACAAACTTTGTGGAGCCTTTGACTTATACATGCCTGTGTAGATTTCTTTAGCTTAGTTAAAGATGTTGTTTGAGATAATTTTCCTTTTCCCATGATCTTCATCAAAGACAACATCTGTATTGTGCAAAACCTTTGATGAAGATCATGGGCAAGGGAACAATATCTTAAACTAGGCTAAATCAATCTACACAGGCATGCATAACTCAACAAAGACTCCACAAAAGCTGTGAGAAACATCACACCAGAGGGCACATTGAGTGGAAGGAAATCAAAAGCATATATATATATATAGATTCAAAGAGCGTACACTTTGGACTCTTCGTGTACCCTACAAAGATGTGTATTTTTTGTTTACCTTCTACTTTTGTCCTTTTTTCCTTCTTCCTTTTGCTGTTTTCAAAAACAGCGTTTGTGGAGTCCATCGAGTTATACATACCTCTATAGATTGCTTCCCTTCTGTTTTTACTTTTTTCCTTTCTTACTTTCCCTTTTCTCCAAGACAACATCTGTACTACCAATTATGTTTTCTCTTCTAATTCAAAGATGTGTTATTTTTTTTTGCATGTTTTCCATTTGCTGCATGTGAAAACAAATAGCAAAAAAATATTTTGAGACAATTTTCTTGTGATTTCCTTCCACTCCATATGCCTTCGGGTATGATCTTTCTCACAGCCTTCGTGGAATTTATAATTCAGTATGTACATAGAGCACACAACTCTGTAGATTGCTTTAGACTAGAAGTTGTTTGAGATAATTTTGGCCTTTAGGCATGCTTTTGGCCATATCTATGCCACACAGTATTTGTTATGGAGTATATATGTAAGCTGTCAGCAAATATCATGAACTTTCTAAAACCCAAAGATGTGTCTTGTGTCACATTATACAATCATTCTGTTGCAACTACACCTGAAAAAATGTCAATATATAAATTACATTGAATGTGTATAACTTCTATTTTCTCTACTGATCTGAAATGTATTCTCAAAGGATGTGTCTGGTTCTAAAATCTAGTTCACCATGATAAAACATCAAAGTCCAAAGCAAATTCATCTCAATAAAATGCTTGAGAACAATTGTGTAACAACCTTGCAACTTGATTTTTATGAATCCCAAATCTCATCTTATCTTGAAATTTTTAAGTCATTAGTAAATCATAAACGGGAAATGTACAAGGTCTTCATCGAACTTAATATGGCATTAGCATGATCGTATATAAATGTAAAGATTATACTAGTAAACCAAGTATATTATCCCTGAGGAAAAAGTAAAGTGAGATAAATTCATAAATGAGAAGACATTTTCCAGTCCTAGTTTCTATCAAACGGTCCAGAGGCAATTCCCAATATGAACTTGTTAAACTCCATCATTAGCTGGTAAATAACTAACCCTTCCAATCTACTTAGGTTTACAGAGAGTACAAGGGAATTTAACATTATCAATAAATGTTTTCAAATTACTTTTCATGTAAAACATCTTCATTATCCATGAGAATTGTAACAAAATAAGAGCATTCATCCTGCATCTTTCAGAAAATTTAAGCAACTCTGGGTTCATTACTCCGCTGAAGCTTAAAAAAAAATAACTAATTAAATATATGACAATAGATATCGTGGTTCCATACTAATCTAATCTATGCAAGAATTTATCCCTGAGAAAAATTTCAAGCATAGATAAAGATTAGACCATATAGAAATATAAATATTAGACTAATAAAGATAGTATATTTATATTGTCTGTGAGAAAAGGATAGAATGAGATAACCTGATGATTCAAAAGGCATTTTTTTGGTCCTAATTTCTAATGGTCCAAAGGTATTTCCCAGAATGAACATGTTAACTCCATCCTTAGCTAATAAATACCTGATATACTCCAGTCTACTTAGGTTGATGAATAAGGAAAATTTTAAGGATGGATGTTTATCTTAAAGTTTAGAAACCTTGGCGAATCTAAGTAGTCCCCAATATGTAAATTGTAAATTTTTTGATGTTAATTTGGTAAAAAATATTTAGTTTTATAATCATTTTATATTAGTATATATAACATTTTGGCGAACTTTAGGGTAAAATAATTTTATACTATACAATTTGGGCGAATCAATTTTCAAAAAAACTGGAAATTGGTGAATATTTTTTTTTGGAAAAAGCACGGAAAATTAGCCCAGCAGCGAATATTAGCCCCTAAAATTTTCCTTGTTGATGAACTGTAGAGGGGCATTTCACATTATGAAGAAATGTTTCCAAATTTCCCATACCACGTCTTCATTGTCCACAAGAATATTAACTAAACATATGAGGTCCCTCATCTTTTGTCTTTTAGAAAATGTAAGAAACTCGGGGATAGAATGAGATAAATTCATGATTGAGAAGGCATTTTTTGGTCCTAGTTTTTTATGGTCCAAAGGTATTTCCCAGAATGAACATGTTAACTCCATCCTTAGCTGGTAAATACTTGATATACTCCAATCTCCTTAGGTTGAGGAACTGTACAGGGGCATTTCACATTATGAAGAATTCCAAATTTCCCATACCACGTCTTCATTGTGCACAAGAATATTAACTAAACATATGAGGGAACTCATCTTAAGTCTTTCAAAAAAAGTAAGCAACTCTGAGTTCTCTACATAAATAAATTATAAAAAATAAATAATTAAGGATTTCATAGTTCAATTGGAATTTGATACTACTATATGCAAATATATCTTTTCTACAGGATATATGGTGTCCAACTCTGCAAATTAATATTTAATAACACCATATCAAATTGTTTGACCACTAATCCATCTTTCAGTACCATGTTTATCAGTGCTCTACAGTGACTCGTGAGTAAAGAGGGAATTTTATTCAGCTCACTAACCTGAGCTTCTGGAACTAGCAAAAGCAAGAAAAATGATGTTCAAATGACCTCAAACAATTCACCAAGCACTTGCTAAAAATGAAAAAATGAAATGTTTTCATATATGCAAGAAATCATTTAGTATAGTCGATATAGTTTTAGCATTTTTCTTCATTGCATTGACTTTATAGACAAACTGTAAACTATGCCATAACAGTATCTATTTATTTAAAACTCTTTATTTCAAAAAGGGATATATAACTAATTAAAAATACAAGACTATGCAAGTCATAATTGTAAGTTACTTGCTTAATTTTCAACTGGGGAAGGGAAAAATGACTGCATCAGTAAGTCTAATAAAACAAGGATAAAAATCATAGAAGTTTGTTTCATCCACCTCTGCAAACCAATTTAATTTAAGAGGAGAAATTAAAGATCTTTACTTTTGGGGAGGTCAGCCTTAGCTTCTGCCTGTTGTAGTGGTCATGTAGAAACAAACTAATAGGACGTATACCCTCTGAAATTGGTAAGCTAAAGAATCTCCAGACCCTTATTCTCAACCTCGATGAACTTGAAGGAGCCCTCCTTCCAAATCTTGGCAATTTATCCAGTCTGATCGATTTTCTTATATTTGATAACCAACTGAGTGGCGAGAATCAAGATACCACCAGAGCTTGGCAGGATATAGAACTTGAAAGTTATTTGTGGAGGTGGGAATCCAAACATTGAAGGTGAACTGCCTCCTAAACTTTGAAACCGTAAGAATCCTACTATTTTGGGGCTTCCAAAAACGAGGATTTCTGGAAAAATCCCTCCTTCATTTGGATCATTAAGAAAACTGAAATCACTTGCACTTTACACAAATATATTATTAGGATCAATCCACCTGGGTTGAGCACTTGTTCTGAACTTGTATATCTATATCTCTACAGAAGTATTCTGTCAGGGTTTCTACCCAAGGAGCTTGGTATGCTGCAAAAGCTGGAAAAATTTCTTCTATGGAAAAATAATTTGGTAGGAAGTATACCATCAGAGTTTGGTAACTGCACAAGCTTGGAGGTGATCGGCCGATCACTGAACGCTTTGTCTAGAAACATTCCTAACACAATAGGCTACTTGAAGAATTTGGTTGATCTTCAACTCAGTGTTAAATATAGTACTATTTCAATACCTTATTCCCTTGTTAATTGCACTAGTCTTTCTCAACTCCATCTTGGTAGCAACCAGATATCTAGAGAAATACTTGATGCAATTGGACAACTCAAGAATATCATGTTGCTATTTGCTTGGCTGAAGAAGTTGGAAGGAATAATTCCTGCCAGTATAGGTAACTGCAAAGTACTTCAGGCTTTATATTTTAGTATTTACTGACAATATGCTAACTAGAAGCATTCCTTCAAGCATATTCCAATTGAGAAATGTCACAAAGTTGATTGTTCTATCAATTGATCTCAATGGCTCTATTTCTCCAAATATCGGTAGTTTTAAAGCTTTGATTAGGCTTTGGCTGGGTGACAATAAGCTTAGTGGGGAAATCCAAAAAGAGGTTGGGAAACTTGAAAATTTGGACTTCCTTGACATGGCAGATAATCAGTTTACAGGAACCCTTTTTCCAGATATTGGAGGATGCATTGCACTTCAGATGTTGGATCTTCATGGCAACAGACTTATAGGTAATCTGCCAAGAACGCTTGGTTTTCTAAAAAATATTCATGTATTGGATTTATGAATGCGTATGTTTGTGGGTTGATACCCTATACATTGGGAAATCTCATTTCACTGGACAAACAAGAAATGAATGGAAATGATCTGTCCGGAGTGATACCAAGAGATATTTTTTTGTGTACTAGGTTACAATACCTAGAATTGAATAGAAAAAAATTGATTGGTGGCATTCCTTCTGAGATTGGAAGCATAAAAGGATTCGAAATTGCAATTAATATCAGTTGGAATTATCTCTTAGGGACCATTCCATTGAAGTTTTCTAGACTTATAAAAATGGAAGCGTTGGATATATTTTTGCAGGATAAAGTGGCACTTTCCAATCAATGCCAAAATTCTGAGCACTGATAGTCTCAAAATGATAAGAGAAGTTTTATGAGAATAAGAAATTGAATGAATTATGAAAATTTACAATGCTATTCAGACTTGTTCTAAGAATTGTGAGGAATGTTGGGTGTGGAGCCTGATTATCTTGTTTACTTTGTATCACAGCATTGGACCCCTGTACCTTAAAAGGAACGGCAACGCCGCCCGTAATTAATTGCTACCATGGGGGGTCCAGGGGCGGCAGTGGCACTTTTCAGAGCCCCCCCTGGCGGGGGGTTTCGGGGGCAGCGCCCTCAAAGCTAAAAACAGATGAAAAATTGCCTTGTAAAAGTATAGTAATTTCTAGTCAATCTGGGCCGTTCATAGGCGGATGATCTGACGGTAGAAGTTATGTTTAGTTTAGGGTTTTTTTCCCTAGAAGGAAACCCCCTTGTATATATGAGGGTATTGTATTGTGGCTGTGTATTACGTGTGTATTCTCAAAGCGAGAAATAGATAGGGAGACTGTGAGAGAGAACAGAGGATATTACAGTGGATCTGTTGTAGGTTTTGTCTCTTCAATTTTTGCTGGATAATAGAAAGGAAGGACTGGCTGTTCGGGGTGGACGTAGCCCAAACTAGGTGAACCACGTATATCTGTGTCTCTTTGGTTTTATGTGTTTTTGTGTGCTTGTATTTTCCACATATTTTATGTGTTACACTTCTCCATAATACATAAATTTCTAACCACTGGTATCAGAGTTGAAGGTCTATTTGGCTGATAAACTCGCAGGAAAGAAGGGTTCGTGGTTCGAGTGGGAGAAATGGCAGAAGATGGTAAATTTAGGGTCGAGAAATTTAACGGCCAAAACTTCTCGTTGTGGAAGATGTAGATGGGAGATTATCTATATCAGAAAGATCTGTACCTACCATTGAGCGGAAAAATAAAGAAGCCGGCGGCCATGACAGACGTGGAATGGAACATTCTCAATAGAAAGGCACTCGGAATAGTACGGTTGTGCCTTGCGGCATCAGTCACCTTCAATATTTCGAAGGAAACAACAACAAAAGGTTTGATGCAGACGTTGGTGAAACTATATGAAAAACCCTCAGCCTAAAACAAGGTATTTCTTATGAAACGATTATTTAATATGAAGATGTCGGAAGGTGGATCTGTTGCAGACCATTTAAATGATTTTAATACAGTAACCAGTCAGTTAAGTTCTACAGGGGTAAACTTTGATGATGAAGTTAGGGCTCTTTTATTTCTGTGCTCATTGCCAGAAAGCTGGAATGGTTTAGTTATGGCCATTAGTAACTCTGTCTCTGGATCTAGTACTTTAAAGTTTGATGATGTTGTCGGTGCTATCCTTAGCGAGGAAATGCAACGGAAAAGCTTTGGTGAGACATCAGGTAATGCTTTGAGTGCAGAGTCTAGGGGAAGAAGAATGGAAAGAGGAAAGAGCTCGGGTTATCGCAATAAATCAAGGAAAGGCAGATCCAAGTCCAGATCGGGGATAGTGTGCTGGAAATGCGGAAAGAGAGGACACCTAAAGAAAGATTGTAGATCTTGGAAGGGAAAAGAAGGAGATGCACAACAAGAAAAAAATCATGAAGAAAATGTGACAGGTGATGTGTTACAAGATGCTTTGATTCTTTCTTTCGAAAATGTTACTGATTCTTGGGTTGTAGATTCAGGGCTTCATTCCATGCCACACCTGATAAGAAATATTTTCATGACTATGTTCAAGGAGATTTTGGACAAGTTCGTTTGGGTGATGATAAACCCTGTAAATTTTTTGGAATGGGTAAAGTTCTTGTAAAACAACAGAATGGAAACCAATGGCTACTAAAGGAGGTAAGGCATGTTCCAGATCTGAAGAAAAATCTGATTTCAACAGGGCAGTTAGGCAGTGAAGGTTGTGTGACAACTTTCACAAATAAAACTTGGAAGGTCACCAAAGGAGCGCTGGTAATAGAAAAAGGTGAAAAGGTTGGTACATTGTATTTATGCAATGGTATTTCTAACTCTGTTAATGCTTTAAATTCCAAAGGAGCAGATGTAGGATTATGGCATCATAGGCTCAGACACATGAGTAAGAAGGGAATGAAGATTCTTCACTCAAGAAATTTTTTGCCAGGTTTGAAGAATGTTGATTTGGATTTCTGTGAAAATTGCATTTATGGAAAACAAAAGAGAGTCATATTTATTAGAGTTGGGAAAGAAAAGAAGAGCAAAAAATTGGAGCTTGTGCATACAGATGTATGAGGACCTGCTTAGGTATCATCTCTCAGTGGCTCTCGTTATTATGTTACTTTTATTGATGATGCAACTAGAAAAACATGGATTTATTGTATTCAGAATAAATATGATGTATTTGATACTTTCAAGAAATGGAAAGCTTTGGTTGAGATTGAGACAAGAAAGAAGTTGAAGTGTCTCAAATCAGACAATGGAGGTGAATATTGTAGCAAAGAGTTTGATAGGTACTGTTCAGAGCATGGAATTCGCAGAGAGAAGATAGTTCCAAGAACACCACAAGAAAATGGTGTGTCAAAAAGAATGAACAGAACAATCATGGAGCGTGCAAGGTGCATGATATTGCATGCAGGATTGCCTTTACAGTTTTGGGCAGATGTTGTAGATACTGCTGTTTATCTAATAAACCGAGGGCTTTCAAGTTCCTTGGATGGTGGTATTCCAGAGGAAGCATGGACAGGTAAAAAGGTAAACCACTCTTTTTTAAAGAATTTTGGCTGCGAGGCCTTTGTCCATATTAATAAAGAAAATAGAACAAAGCTTGAGGAAAAATCAAAGAAATGTACCTTTAATGGATATGGTGTTAATGATTTTTGATATCGCTTATATGATTATGAAAATCACAAAATCATTAGGAGCAGAGATGTACTATTCAATGAAAAGGTCTTGTATAAGAATCAGTTGCAGGAAAAGAAACAGGAAAAAGAAAGCAAGGAATACATGGTTCTTGATGAGATAACTGAAAAGGTAAAGGTGCCTGAAAATAATAATCAACAACCACAGTAGCAACAACCACCACAACAGCAACAGGCACCTAAAACACTTGAAAGTGGTGTCAGAAGATCTACCAGGATAAGTAGACCCCCTGAACGATACTCTCCTTCATTATATTATTTATTGTTGATTGATTCTGGTGAACCCGAATGTTATGAAGAAGAAATGCAAGTAGAAAGCATGAAGAAGTGGGAGCTTGCCATGGAAGAAGAGATGGACTCCTTAATGCATAACCATACTTGGGACTTAGTCAAGTTGCCTGTAGGTAAAACCGCATTGCAAAATAAATGGGTTTACAGGCTGAAGGAAGAAGATGGAGGAAAACAGAGGCACACAGCTAGACTTGTGGTGAAGGGGTTTGCACAGAAGAAAGGTATTGATTTTGATGAAATATTTTCTCTTGTTGTTAAAATGACTTCAATCAAAACTATTTTAAGTCTTGTAGCAGCAGAAGATTTACATCTTGAATAGTTAGATGTAAAGACAACATTTATCCATGGAGATCTGGAGGAAGAGATCTATATGGAGCAACCAGAAGGATATGAGGTCAAAGGGAAATAAAAATTAGTGTGCAGGCTAAAGAAGAGCTTGTATGGCTTAAAACAGGCTCCAAGGCAGTGGTATCTAAAATTTGACAAGTTTATGTCTGAACAAGGTTATACTATATGTCACTCTAATCATTGTGTTTATCTAAAAAGGCAAAATGATGGTAGCTATATTATATTGTTATTGTATGTAGATGACATGCTTGTTGCAGGGTCTAACATGCAGGAAATAAATGTGCTCAAAAAAAAATTGGCAAATTCATTTGCAATGAAGGATTTGGGAGCTCCAAAACAAATCCTTGGTATGAAGATAGCTAGAGACAGAAAAATCGCAAATTAACAATGTCTCAGAATGAGTACATAGAAAAGGTGTTGAAAAGATTTAATATGTAGAATGCAAAACTAGTTAGTACACCTTTTGCTAGCCATTTCAAACTTAGTAAGGAGATGTGCCCCAAGACCCAAGAAGACATGGATTATATGTCTAAAGTTCCATATTCATCAGTAGTTGGAAGCTTAATGTATGCAATGGTATGCATAAGGCCTGATATTGCACATGCAGTGGGAGTTGTAAGCAGGTACATGAATAATCTAGGAAAAGAACATTGGATGGCAGTAAAATGGATTCTCAGATATTTGAGAGGTACCACAAATCAAGCATTATGCTTTGATGGTTCAAACATTGCTCTACAGGGATATGTTGATGCAGATATGGCAGGTGACAGAGATAACAGGAGGAGCACTACAGGATATGTATTTACCGTAGGTGGAACAACTGTCAGTTGGGTTTCAAAAATCCAAAGTGTTGTTGCACTTTCAACAACAGAAGCAGAGTATGTTGCTGCTACAGAGGCTAGTAAAGAAATAATTTGGTTACAAAGGTTTATGGATGAATTGGGTAAGAAGCATGATATGGGCATGTTATACAATGATAGCCAAAGTGCCATTCATCTTGCAAAGAACTCAACATTTCATTCCAGGACTAAACACATACATCTCAAGTACCATTTCATACAGTCAGTATTGGAAGATGGAGAGTTGAAGCTGGAAAAGATACACACTAGCCAAAATCCTGCAGATATGCTAACAAAAGTTGTAACCAGGGAGAAACTAAGAATGTGCTCAGTTTCAATTGGTCTTCAAGGATGACGATGAAGATGAGGAACAGCCAGGTCCAAAGAGGAGTCATTGTCCAACAAATGAAGCAGTAGTGGAGTTGCTACAATCAGTCTCCAACTGGGAGATTGTTGGGTGTGGAGCCTGATTATCTTGTTTACTTTGTATCACAGCATTGGACCCCTGTACCTTAAAAGGGGTGGCAACGCCGCCCGTAATTAATCGCTGCCATGGGGGGTCCGGGGGGGGGGGGGCATGGCAGCGCTTTTCGGAGCCCCCCCCCCTGGTGGGGGGTTTTGGGGGCAGTGCCCTCGAAGCTAAAAATAGATGAAAAATTGCCTTGTAAAAGTATAGTAATTTCTAGTCAATCTGGGCCGTTCATAGGCGGATGATCTGACGATAGAAGTTATGTTTAGTTTAGGGTTTTTTTCCTTAGAAGGAAACCCCCTTGTATATATGAGGGTATTGTATTGTGGTTGAGTATTATGTGTGTATTCTCAGAGAGAGAAATAGATAGGGATATTGTGAGAGAGAACAAAGGATATTATAGCGGATCTGCTGTAGGTTTTGTCTCTTCAATTTTTTTTGGATAATAGAAAGGAAGGACTGGCTATTCAGGGTGGACGTAGCCCAAACTGGGTGAACCACGTATATCTGTGTCTCTTTGGTTTTATGTGTTTTTGTGTGCTTGTATTTTCTGCATATTTTATGTGTTACATTGCTCCATAATATATAATTTTCTAACAAGGAATGCCTCCTACCTGTGCAGCTGAAAACAATATTGACCTACTCTAGGTAGTTGTTCTACTAAAATAGATGTTTAGCATATGCAGTGTACTTGATATATCATGATTTTCAATAGGCCTGCACTAATCCCCAACATGGCTTATAGGGAAATGACTTACTCTAATCAAAAAAATTTCTCTACAGACTTGTACACCTCCATGTTTCCGAGGAAGCACCATGATAACATTTGATTTGGAAGGTAAAATACTTGACTGTTATAGGAAGTTTTGGCATTAACAAGACACTTGCAACACTTCAAACACATTATGTTGGTGTTCCATGTCACATGATGTTGAAGCTCACACTTGCTCCTATATTCCTTGCAACATTTTCAAGCTGTTAAGCAAGAAATTGGGTATGTCTACACCTCTTCTTATCCTTTCACAACCATGGGGGTTGACAATTATGAATTTTCAGTTTGGTCTACCTTTGGTCTACATGTCTATGTCTATGTCTATGTGTTTTTTTATCACTTTTTAAAGATGACAATCATGGTCCCATATATTAAGTCTATTACCACATCAACGGCTGCTAAACTGTTCTTCCTACATGTCTGGTCACACTTTAGATGCCAACATCCATATGTCTAATTGAGACCTTGAATTTAGAAACCATTATGGAAGTATTTGCGGACCATAGTTTACAATTGTCTCAATATATCCACAATGTGACACCCACAAAGAGATTATTAAATCAAAGTTTCCAACTGAATGTGCGTTTAGGTACTTTGTATGTATGGCTATGTGCATCCTCGCGCTTAAGATGAAAACCTAGCTTTCGTTTAGCATGCGTATAATATGTTTCCTCACAACTCTATAGGTCATACTATGTCTTATACTTATTTGGGTTTTCAACCTTTGGCACCACTTGACAATGATTTTCAAGCACAATGGACATTAGTGCCCCAAAATAGACCAAAGAACAAGACATAGTAGAATTTTTTTTTTTTTAAATTCAGTAGATAAATTAGTAAGTCCAGGACATATCAATTCAACAAGTACAAGAGGCCACACAAAATGCTTTGCAAATCACATCAGTTTAAAGTCAACAATAGTGTCTGGTTGCATTTTCCAAATGATGGTGTTAAAGGAACATATCGGAAGATCAAGCCCACTTTTATACGGAACCAGTATAATAATTTGGGTATGCTCTTCCATTTTCAAGTCTAGGTTGAGTAAGAACTCAGATTTTGGATTGCAACCAAAGTCTAACAACAAGGCACATAGGGAGATACCAGGCATCAAATATATGGAAGCTAAGACTCCAAATATCCCTGGGTGGTGTTCACTTTGTGATGTTACCTGTAGCACAAAGGAAGTTCTTCACAAACAACATGTGTTTGGAAAGAAGCACCAAATTATGTTAAAAAGGTTGAATGAAAAGGGTTCATAAGATGGAGTAAAGCCACAAAGAAGGCATCCACAAGGACTGATAGGGTGGTGTTCTCTTACAAAATCTTCATGAGCCGCATATGTGTAGGAAATAACACATGTCCATGTTAGGAATGGAAAAAACTTAAAACATGTTAGGAATGACAAAGACAAAGGAGGAGGAGACAATAGAGGCTGCAAAAGACAATGTGACAATGTTATTGGAAAAGTAAAAAAAAATCAGTGAATGAAGAAGGAAATATGGCATCCAAGAAACATCACAAGTTACATAAAGGAGATGTTGGGCAACTTACAGAGGATGGAAATTCTAAAGCCCATTTACTGGTCTATTATGAGAGATAAAGTGTTCCTGGTGGAAAATTTGACGAAGAAACTTTTCACGTTAAAGCTCAAGTTGAAGAGGCAGACATAAAGTGTCCCTTGTGGAAAAGTTGAGGAAGAATCTATTCACGTTAAAGCTCAAGTTGAAGGGGGCAGATTAATTGTTCCAATATTTCAACCTGTTGAACATAAAATTATCTTTGTATTTGGTTTTGTGGATAGACATTAGATTTCAAAATTTTCTTTGAATTTTTGTGACAGTGGAATTTTGTTATATTGAGCTTCCCATACCATAAAAAGAATTATATGTGTAATTAATGTAGAAACAGGGGGTGGCTTTGACTTGGAGAGAAATTGATTAGCTTCTTTGGATAATTCAGCTGTGGTTGCAGGCACAATGGAATCCATAGAAACAAGCTCCAACTCGATCTTTGTAGAAGAAATGGGAGCTGACTTGAAAGTCAAGACTGAGGTGCATGAGATCTCCAGCCAAGCTAGCCTATCCAGAATAGCTCCTAGTTAACTTTGCTGGCTCTAGTTGCTTTCTGGTTTTACTTGTTAGTATTGCTATTTTTAAAATATAGAGATGCTTTGAAAAAGGTATTAGTTTATAGCAAATACATTTGGAAGATGCTTTGCAAAAGCTCTTAGGTTATAGCAGATACATTTGGACTTTCCCAGACAACATAGTGTTGAGCTTTAAAAATTGTTTGAGGTCTAGTTTTCGCTTTGACAGGACCCTTACAACCATGAATGTAACCATTTTTCTAAGATATTAATACGGGAGTATACTGGATTACCAAAAAAAACCCAGAAAACTGGAGTCCTACTCTCAGCTTTGTTAGATATGTTTGTGAGATTTGGGTTTAGAAAGAAGCTCTAGCAGACACTTTATCCATAGAAGATACTACAGTGATGCCAATTTTAGCATCAAGAAAGGCAACTTTACCTACAAAGGGAGGTACATTTTTGTGCAAGCCAAGCTACAAAGCGTGTCATAGTGAGCTAACTCCATTGAGTTATTTTTTTATTAAGTTAAAAATAGGGGTTTGCATGATTATATATTTTACAAGGATTATGCCATTATGTGTTGAACATTTTTTTAAAATCAATGTCTATTATACAATTTCAAGGTCTGCCATAACTCACATAATTGTTTAAAGTGTGCTAGCTCAATGGAAGAGCACCTGCCTTGCAGGAGGTTGGTGGTTCAATTCCACTGTACCCTAACATAAATTATTCAATGATATTATAGTTTTTTTAATTAAATAATTTTATATTGATTTATTTTAATGGTGATATATTTTTCTGGATTCATTGTTTTATATTGTCTCTAGAGAGACAATAGATAGGATTAGATAAATTCCAACTATTGTCTTTGGAAAGACAAATGAAATTGTCTCATAAGAGACAATAAATGAAATTGTCTTTGGAGAGACAAAAATGATTGTGTTATATATTGTCTCTATAGAGACAATATTTTAAGACAATTTAATTTTAAGACGATTTAATTTGAGACACCCGCTTAAAGACAATATTTAAGACAATACACAAGTTTTATTTTGTCTCAATTTAAGACAATTTACCCCAAAATTGTCTTAAATATTGTCTTAAAACCCCCTTTATGTTGTAGTGCAAGCTAAGTTATTTGGGTTGTGATGTGATAATGCCGCAATGTATCGCAATCGCACATAGATAAGTTTTATGTTGAAGTTGTGCAAGGTATGTTATTTAGGGTGCGATGCGATATGTGCCACATCACTATCACACATCGCAGCCCGCAAAGTTTAATGGATAACGCATCAGTTAAAGTTTGTAATCATCGATTTGCACGGATGCGATGTGGACTCAAAACAACATTGCAAAAAATTTGAAGTCTGAGCTTTTATGTTTTGAATGTGTTTTGTACATGATTCGTGTGTAAACCGATTTGTAGGTATGAGCATTGTTTTAATGAAGATATGGGTCTTTTGAAAACCCAAGGATGACTGGTGGTTAAATTTCCATCCAGAATTGAATTGCTTTGAATAGAATTAGGTTTTACAGGCTTCGACCATTTTGTATAAGAAATCTAATTTCATTTGTTTTTCATAGAGTTGAATAGAAAAACGAATTTCGTTCCTCTCCTGTGTATTAGGTTTTCTATGTATGAATTAATTTTATTTTCGCATTATTTGCATTCTATGTGTTGTGGGGGAAACACATTTCCTCTGTTTGTTCTATCAAAAATTCCAACATGGTATCAGAGTAGGTATAGGCTCTCAGTACAAAAATGAGCTCTCTTTACTGAAGAAGTTGTAAGATTGTTTTTGTTTATAGAAGTAGAAGTCTCCAGTAGTGAGAAAGATTTTACAAATGCCTTTCGTGGAAGAGGACCTGTTCATGCGTGTGCAGTTCTTTGGCATTAATGTTAAAGGGGGGACCAAAAAGGATATGAATGCATCGTTCCAAGGAATGTATTTGGGACGTAAGGAGCAGTTCTTGAAGATTGTGAACATAACCTTCCTGGAATTGAAGATGGCAGAGGACGAGTGCAGCGAAATGAGCTGGATCGAGTCTACGTCCTTCATCGGAGGGACTGCTAACGTGAGCGAACTGACACACAGATACTATTCCAACAAAGTCCACTTCAAAATAAAATCAGATATGGCAACAACCCCGCTGCCTAAATCAGGCCTCCAAGGATTGTGGGACATAATGGAAGAAGAGGTGAACGCGTATGCGATTTTCTCTCCTCTAGGAGGAATTATGGACAGGATTCCTCCCTCTGCGATACCCTTCCCTCACAGAGCTGGAAACATCTTCGACATACAGTACAAGGTCGTATGGAACAATAGCAGTGACGATGAGCACTACCTTAACTGGATGCGAAAACTTTACGCATACATGGCTCCTTATGTTTCTTCTTCTCCCAGATCTGCTTATGTTAACTATTTGGATCTCGATTTGGGCAGTGCAGTCAATGGAACTGCCACAGTCGAAGAAGCCGAAGCATGGGGAAAGAAGTATTTCCGCGACAATTTCGATAGACTTGTGAAGGCCAAAACAGAGGTCGATCCCCACAACTTTTTCAGAAACTCTCCGAGCATTCCTCCAAGAAATAATTGATTATCCCTACCTACTCATGTCTAATCGTCTGCTTATAATTGTAATCCAAACTTATACCTACTGTCTAATCGTCTGCTTATAATTGTAATCCAAAATAAGGATACATCTTAAGCCACATCAGTCCTTAACGGCGTGGCACTCACATCAATTGTGGGGAATTTACGTCGACTTTGTATGTTTTTCTGGATGAATTTGATTCTTTATACTCTTTGCAATAAAAATACAGCACGACTGTTATATTTTTCACGAAGTAGAAATACAAGAGTGCATCATTCAGTTTTATCAATGGCCAATTTAGGATGAAGTTTCTTCTGGGGGGGTTCATGTTTCGGTCGAATTCGCTTCTCACCAGCTACTACGTGAAGCTTTTGTCATTTAGCGTCGAGTCGAGTTTTACATTATGTTTTATATCACCTGCTCACTGTTACCGCGGTTGAGATTCTATTTTCTTCAAATGCCTTCAAATTTATTATATTTTAAAATTTTCAATGATTTTGACTAGGTTTTTATATTATTTATTTGTTGGTGATTTTGAATAGGTTTTTATATTATACTTGAAATTATTATAATATCTATCTTTATGGTCGTTGAAATACCTTATATTATTATTATTATTAGTTTTTAGTAATAGGATTTATTATAATTTTATGAATATCATCCATTCATCGTGTTATGGATGTGTATGTTAAAAAATGGGTATGGATATCTAGCAAAAATCAATATTGCTCGTTTAATTAATTAATTAAAATGTTTATTGTTGTTTTAATTAAAATGTTTATAACGTAGTTAACTTTATTTTGATGAAATAAAATTTTATTAAATTGTTATTTTGATTTTAGCTAGACTATTTATTAAAGTTATTATCTCATTTTTATTATTATTAGATGTTGTTTTTTATTTATCTTATCTTTTAATATTTATTATTGTCTTAATTTTGATATTTGAAATCATTTTTCAAAGTATAAATTATATATATATTTGTTAAAATATAAATGATATAATATTAAATATAAGTATCTAAGATAAATCCAACTGACTAATTTGACTATTTCTTGGTATCATGCCATCCCACAGTGTACACTCACTTAAAAGCACAAATTTACTCTATTCCACAATGTAAACATGTCAACTTATAAGACCTGAATCTCGACCCAACCATATATGTTGTTGGTATTGGGGATCACTCTAGTAAGGAAATCGATCTCCCTCTCATATCGAAGGCAAGAGAGAGCTTCTTGGTACCTGGAAAGCACACAACATATTAAAGGCAAGAGAGAGCTTGTTGGTACCTCGAAA
>JAXQQM020072651.1:0-98299 GCA_034641835.2 Pinus albicaulis | reverse complement strand
TTCCAAAAATACTAAAACTGATATCCCAATCACCAGTTAGAAAAAATAACATGTATCAAAAGAAATTGTTTATTAATCTTATTTTCTGAACGTTAGTAAGATTCAAATGTCATTCAACATTGAGAATGAATTAGAAAAACTAAAAATTCCCATTCCTCTAATAGAGTTAACGAACAAGAATATATACATATCTCAAGTGATGAAAGCTCTAAACATAGGGGAAACACAGACACTCCTAATTTCAATGATGATCATCCTGAATTCCTATTTGGGACAGAAATTGATGGAAAACCATAGGAATGAGGTCTTCCTCCATTCTATGTTAGCCTAAATTTTCATGATAATACTTTCCATAATGCTATGTTATATTCAGGTGCTTCTCACAATTTAATGCCCAAAGCAGTTATGGAAAAACTTCGACTCGACATTACCAGACCTTATAAATATTTCTATTCATTTGATTCCAGCAAAGTAAGATGCCTAGGTCTCATCAAAGAACTGTGTGTTACTTTAGCTCAAATCCCAGCCAAAATTCTAGTAATTGATATATTGGTTGTAGATATACCCCCTAAGTATGGCATGTTGTTGTCACACTCATGGGGAGCAAAGCTACAAGGGACCCTACAAATGGATATGACCTTTTCTACCATACCAGTGTTTGGTCAGCAAATAAGATTATGTAGGGAAACTTTGATTAAATTCATGGTGAGTAGTAAGGATAAACCACACAACTATCCTCTTTACTCTGTCCACTCAGATTTAGAATCTTTCATTCTTTATAATAATGGATACATCAATACTCAGGTTACCAACGCAAAAAATGATATCTGTGAAAAAGATGAAAACCAAACACAAATAGTGGAACAAAACACTCATCTTGAACCTCTTTGGAACATGATATTTGATGGGTCTTGTAGCAGAGAGGGTTTTGGAGCAGGAGTGGGGGTTTCAAACATAGGAAATAATCATGCTAAAGGTCATTCATACAAGCTCAATTTTCAATGTACTAATAACATAGTTAAGTATGAAGCACTTATATTAGGATTGCAATTGTTGAAAAAATTAGGTTCCAAAAGAATTTCCATTCATGGGGATTCTGAGTTAATCATAAAAAAATTAAAGGATAATACTCTGAAAAACACGCTAGACTAAGAGCATACAGAAATGGTGTGCTTTATTTTCTAGAAAGTTTTGTGGAATATGAACTTTCTGCAATTCCTAGAAATCAGAATATCCTTGCAAACTATCTGGATTTTTCAGCCAACACATGTAAAATGCCTTACCCCAATCGACAATATACAGTGGAAGTAAAACATCGACCAACTGTACTATAAAATATGAGGTACTGGCAAGTGTTTGGCAATGACAAACAAATTGAAAACTTTCTGCAGTCTAAGGATGAATATGAATAAGATAGTATAGATTTAGAATGTGAATTAGAATATCAAATAGTTTTACATTCTAATGTAGAAAAACAATTAGATAAATCAAATGTAAATATTCATGTAGATAAAGTTGTAAATAAATTAGAATTTCTTGAAATAGATCCAGAGAAAGAAGAGTTTGAAATACTTCAGTTAAAGGATAATGTTTTACCAAGAGGTTTGTTTCCATTAGAAGAATTATTTGATTTCAATGACGTAGCTAAGAAACCTAATATTGAGCCCACTAGGGCAGATGTAGAAGATTGTAACATAGGCAGTGAAAAAGATCCTAAAATGGTAAAATTGTCCAAGTCACTGCCAACTGCTCAAAAACAAAAATACATTGCTTTATTCAAATAAGTCATTGATGTCTTTTCCTGGAGCTATAAATATCTCAAAGCTTATGATGCTAGTATTATACAACATAAAGTCTCAATTAAAGAGGATCAAAAACAATTTAAGAAAAAACTTCGAAGAATAAATCCAGTTATGATGCCTCTGATTGAGTAAGAAATTAAAAAGATGTACGATGCTAAAATCATAGTTCCTCTTAGGTACTCAAAATTGGTTTCCAACATAGTACCAACTAGGAAGAAAATAGGAGAAATCAGATTATGCATAGATTTTAGAAATCTTAATTAGGTCTCCCTAAAAGAAAATTACCCTTTGCAAAAAATGGATCATGTCTTACATAAGGTAGTTGGATATAGTAGGATTTCCTTATCAGATGGTTTCTTAGGTTATAACCAAATTTTATTTCATCCTGATGATCAGGATAAGATAGCTTTCACTACTCCATGGGGTACCTTCATGTATGTGGAGATGCCCTTTGGGTTAATGAATCAATGAGCCACATTTCAAAGAGAAATGGATATTGCCTTTGCTGATGAAATTGGCAGGTTTATTATGATATATCTATATGACATTATTGTTTATTCCAAAACGGATGAGGAACATTTGTTACATCTGAGAAGAGTGTTTGATAAATACAAAAGGTTTTGGATTTCATTAAATCCTAAGAAAACACTTTTTGGCCTTGAAGAGGGAAAAATTCTAGGTCATATCATTTATAAACATGGCATTAGGATATATCCCAGTAGAATTGAAGCTATTTTGAAAATCAGCCATCCTAGAAGCATTGTAATATTCCCAAATCGGGAAATCGGAAATACATGCACTAAAAACACATTTTTCAGAAATTGATATTATAATAGTTAAGAATAGCCCATGATTCCATTAGTTTATAAATTATAGCAACCAAATATAAAAGGACATTAGAAACAAATCATTACTGCTTAGTTAAACAAGCCTCCCAAACCATAATAACCCAAAACATTGCATTAAGAGGTGTTGCAACCATGTATAAAAGCTGGGAAACACTTACAACATTATTTTATAGCCTCTGAAATAGTAGTATATTATACATCAGATATAGAGCTGCTATGTGCATAAAAAATTATATATATACCAGATCCATGCACTATACAAGCTCCTCTAAAGAACCCCCTTGGGGTTTTCAGCAAAACACCAAGTACAAGTTGTAAATCTGAGATCTAAGACTGCAGATCTACTGAAAAATACAGATCTGGAAAGTGTGGCTGAACTGATATGAACAATATAATATCCTCCTCCAATAGATCTCCAAAATGAAGGTCATATCCCCAACACAAAATCAATCTTCATTGGTGTCTTTGTTCTCCCTGCTTCTTTCCCTACGGGGAATAACACGATTTGGATCTATCTTTTCTGGAATCAAGCTTATGGTGGCTTTAGTACCGAATCTGAAAATGAGGCTCGATGCCTTCAATATTGTCCTCAAATGAAGTAGAAACCTCCTCCACTGAAATGGAGCACTGAAATGGCCTAGATCTGAAAGATATAGTCTCCACTTGCTACAACTTGCAAAAACAACCAAACCCTCGATAGCATCTATGTTGTATTTGAAAGAAGAAGCTTGGCCTAAGCCAGATAGTGGACAATGCAATACAAACTCTTCCAAGATCTACTCAATGGGAAGAGGTTGGATTAATGCTAAAAAGCATTCATTCTCAGCTAGACAGCAAGACAAAGATATATGTCTAAACAGACCATATATTCAGAAAATAATCATCATAATCTAACCTTATATGTCTTCCATCCTCTTCCTTTTAAACAATGTGAACCTTCTCACCTTAGGTCCCACTCATTAGGGTTTCCATCATCATGCAATTAATCTCCCTCCAAAACTGTGTTGTCCCATCATCAATGCCACTCCTCCATAACAGTGCTATTTGATTGGGTAAACCTTGACTTAGTCTCCATCCAATGTCTCCTTTCACACTCAAGGTGGCTTTATTCTAACTTCCTAAACTAATCCATATTCCCACTGGGTTGTCATTATTAAAGATCCACTCCCTCCATACTAGCTTTGTTGACTTGGTCAAACTTGACCTTGCCCACATGCATTAGCCCTTGTTCACACATGAAGGTGCTTTATCCAACTATTGATATGATCCCTTTTAACATTAAGAGGGATGTTATGCATACTTAAGAGATTTATGGGCCTCCCTACCCATTTATTCATTTAACTACATGTCAAGAGAAAAATTTAATATTCCAATTAGTTGCATGCTAATTCAGGAATATTACAGTCCTCCCCTCCCAAATGTTTCTTGTCCTCAAGAAACTGTAAGGATAGAACTGAAGAGCCTCACCTCTTCCTCTTGTAGCATCCTCATATGATAGGTTCCTCCAAAGGAAAATATGCTCTCTCAACAATATGTCCTCAAGCTACTCCCCCAAGTGTGTAAGTATGCCTTGGGTGAAAATTATAATTGGCTTTCATCATGAACAAGTGGGATATCCATGGAATAAACTATATGTAGCCTAGAAGCCTTCTTTAGGCATGGAATCTAAAATAGATTGGGAATTATCATCCCCATGTGAAGCCTCCATCCCCAAGCTATCATCCATAGAAAGTGAGTCACCCTCCAACATGGCAACTCATGAAACATCTCCTCCACCTTAGGCTCCTGCAAAGAAGGTGGGTTGTATAGCTGAATATGATGGACCAAATTTTCCATCCCATGTTGTCTCTCGCTCCAGTTATGATAAGTGTAGATCTGTTGTTGAATATGGGCTGCAATAATGTTGCCTTCATGGAGCAAAAAGGCAATAGGATCCTCAAAGACCCACTCTTTGGTTCTTACCCAAATCATCCCATATAAAATGAATATGACATTATCATCATATGGAATAAAAATAAGAGAATTATTGAAGGTTTTACATAGTTCTAGAAGGTACCAATAGTTTCTCAAGTATTCACAACATAGTTTTACCAACTATGGTTTCAGAATATGATGTGGCAATTTGTCTTCAAACAATTTTCTAGTTGTGCATGTCATCTCATCCACTAGTAAATAGTAAATGGCATTGTATATCAACTGAGAATACAAGAAATAGTACAAAACTTGCCCAAAGCTATACAAGAAATGGTTATTTCCATCATAGATGTTGGTCTCAAAATGACCATGAAGCCCAAATAGAGGCTTTCCCTCTTGTGTAGTAATGCACTATATAGAGATGGTAAGAGAATGCAAATAATGTGTTATATAATCAATAAATGAAAAAACATAATTCTTACCATGTATTGAGAGTAGGATGATAATAAGATCCATGAATGAGCCCTCCATAGTGGTATAATATATTCCCATGAAGAGGAATGAACTATGTGTTGCATGAAGACCTTTCTTATTATGCTTTAAAATCCAAGTCAAGAAGATCATATCATGGTAATAGATGTATCCATCCACTACTCCATCACTCTCATCTCCTACTTTCCCATCAATTGCATCATATGTGAAGTGATCATGGGAACACTCCATCAACAAATCCAAGCTCCCAAGTGACAGCATTTTTGGCCTTTGTGACAAGGCTCCTGTCATCTCATAGCTCCATCCTTTGACATCCCACATTTTAAAGCCATCAATCATAATGCTGCTATAAATGGGAGATTCCTTCCCAAGTGGAAGTACCTCCTGATCCTTTAAGGCTAAGGAGTAGCCCCTTTTCACCATGATAGTGCCATCTCCTACTCCTGCAACATCATGCAAAGTATGTGAGAAAATCAGCCCATACTCTCTCAAGAACCTCTAAAGCAACAAAAACTCTTGTTGCCTCCCCACACCATCACCATATAAACTGTGGATCAATAACATGATAGTTGATATGAAATATATCACATCATCCCAATACATCAAAACTCCTTGCTGCCATATGATACAAGTGCCATGCCAAAGTTCATCCACCAACCAACCCTCTGAAATAGAATGTGCCATATGATGCCCAAACTCTTTCAAGAGTAACCAACGCAGTCTTGCCTCCTGATGCTCGGTGTCATAAATCTGCAAGTGGCTTCCCAACCTCTTGCTCCTCAACATCACCCATCCAACCAATGGTGAGTGTCTAACATTATTCTCAAAATAGGTATCCCTCCAATGGACAATACCATCCTCCCAAATCAGATTTCTATCTTTTCATTTAATGGGATGTTGAAATGCAATCTCCTGGAGATATCTAAATGATGACCACTCATCAATGACCATGTTGACATCATAAGGATCCAAATAAGTGGTAGGAAAAAGCTTCTCATCAAAATGTGAAGTGCTCATCCAGAAATGTCCATCATAATAATGGAAGATGTCATCCCTCATAAGATGCTCTCTATCAACCCTCTGCCTATCCTCTACTATACATGTAGAAAGGTCATTGGAATGCTCCAATAATGGTTGGGCCCCCAAATCATCACTGTTGCTCAATGACAGCACTGTTGATCTCTATAATGTTGCATCTACTGTCTTAAGATCATACTCAATGCTGAACACATAGTTCTGCATGGCATGGTTCAGGACAATACTCACGTCATCCTCCAAGAATATACACTCCAACCCCAAGAGTGGTGTGTAGCTCAACAATGACACAACAGGATGACGGTATATCTTCTCCTTGAACAAATCAAGGCTACTCAATGCAATGATAGTCTAATTCTTCAAATCAGCAATGTACTTTGACCCTAGGTCATGCAATGGTACAATCCCGCAATACTCCATATGATGTGCTAAAGTAATAGAAAATGGAAATATGTGCATACCTTGGTAAAGCTTGGGAACATCTTGTACTGCTACAAGAGTTCCTCCTTCCGGTGTGATGTCTTCCCCAACTAATAATGATGATGGCTGCTCTTCCCTGGTTGCATCAGCGCTGGTACAAATCTCTTCCTCCTCATGCATCTCCAGAATAGTGCATGGGATCCCGTATATCAAGAGATCAAGACCACTTTGTAAAGATGCAAGGGTTCTTTCTCCTGAGGCAAATGCTCTTGCAGCAAGTGGTGGTGAAGGCTTCTTCGCCTCTGATTTCTTCTTGTCAAACTTCTTGATCAACCTTTGAGTAAAATCTGCATAGACAGTCACTTTTGCATGACTCAAATGGCTAAACCACCAAATGTTTGCTTCACCCTCAAGGTGCAACACTGCAATCTCAACAGCTTATTTCTCTGCTACTGGATGTAGCAGGAAAAATGTATCCAACTTCATTTCCAAAGCCCTTGTTGTGCATGTGGATGACCCATCAAAGGTAGACAATATAAATCTATTACTATCTTTCCTTCTATTGATGCAATGTCTCCTTTCTTCTTTGAACTAAATGAACTGTGGGAGAGTTATATTCTCCTTGAAAGCTCTAGGCTAAGACTTATATTCTGCAAGATACTCACTTGGAACCTCATGATCTATGTTTCCTCCATCTTCATGCCTCTTGTCTTCAAAGGAAAAGGGCAGAGCATGTTTCTTTGGAGCTCTATGCAATACTAGATCTTCTTTTTGTTGATAGGAAGTACATGGGCCTTCCTCATCTTGAAACCCTAGTGTGGTTTCACTTATTTTCTCCATTTTTCTTTTCTTGACCTCCTTGGTGAGGTTCTTCTTAGATCTAAAAAGATATGAGATAAAACTCATTCTTTCCATCATCCTGATCTCTTTCTCCTTCTCCTTAATCTCCTGATAGCATAATGGTTGAGATCCACAAGCTGAGCCAAGATGATGCTCCGATACCATTGTAATTTTCCCAAATGGGTAAATTAGAAATACATGCACTAAAAACACATTTTTCATAAATTGATGCTATAATATTTAATAACAACCCATGAGTCCATTATTTTATACATTATAGCAACCAAATATAAAAGGAGATTAGAAACAAATCATTACTGCTTAGTTAAACAAGCCTCCCAAGCCATAATAACCCAAAACACTACAATAAGAGGTGCCGCAACCATGTATAAAAGCTGGGAAACCCTTACAGCATTATTTTATAGACTCTTCAATAGCAGTAGATTACACATCAAATATAGAGCTTCTATGTGCATAAAAATTTAGATATATACCAGATCCATGCACTATACAATCTCCTCTAAAGAACCCCCTTGGGGTTTTCAACAAAACACCAAGTACAAGTTGTAAATATGAGATCTAATACTGCAGATCTACTAAAAAATATAGATATGGAAAGTGTGGCTGAACTGATATGAAAAATAGAATAGCCTCCTCTAATATATCTCCAAAGTGAAGGGAAAATCCCCAACACTTAGAAAATCAGCTCTCCAATGGTGTGTTGAACCACCCTGCAACTGCACCTACAGGAATAATGCAGATCTAGATCTATACTGCACTGTAGGGATCAAAGCATGGTTGGCCTAGTTCCAAGATCTGAAAATGAGGCTCAATTCCTTCAATATTTTCCTCCTAATGAAGTAGAAACCTCCTCCACTGAAAAGGAGCACTGAAATGACCTAGATCTAAAAGATCTAGCCTCCACTTGCTGCAACTTCAAAAACAACCAAACCCTCAACAACATCTGTGCTATAGTTGAAAGAAGAAGCTTGGCCCTAGGCTAGATAGTCGACAATGCAATACAAACTCTCCCAAGAGCTACTCGATGGGAAGAGGTGGGATTCCTGATCAGGAACACCCAATGCTAAACAACATTCAATCTCAGCTAAATAGTAACAGAAATATATATTTCTAAAAAGACCATATATTTAGAAAATAATAATCATAAGCTAACCTCATATGGCTGCCATCCTCTTTCTTTTAAACAATGTGAGCCTTCTCACCTTGGGTCCCACTCATTAGGGTTTCCATCATCATGCAATTAATCTCCCTCCAAAACTGCATTGTCCCATCATCAATGCCACTCCTCCATAACAACGATGTTTGATTTGGTCAACCTTGACTTAGTCTCCATGCAATGTCTCCTTTCACACTCAAGGTGGCTTTATTCTAACTTCCTAAACTGATCCATATTCCCACTGGGTTGTCATTATTAATGATCCACTCCCTCCATACTAGCTTTCTTGACTTGGTCAAACTTGACCTTGCCCACATACATTATCCCTTGTTCACACATGAAGGTGTTTTATCCAGCAATGAATATGATCCATTTTCACATTAAGAGGGATTTTATGCCTACTTAAGATATTTATGTGCCTACCTACCCATTTATTCATTTAACTACATGTCAAGAGAAAAATTTAATATTCCAATTAGTTGCATGCTAATTCAGGAATATTATAAACATTAAGGAACTTCAATCATTTATTGGAGAGATAAATTTCATAAGAATATTTATTCCCAACCTTGCATAACTTCTCAGAAATATAACAAATATGCTAAAAATATATTCATAAATAAGATGGAACATTGAACCTAGGAAATAATTCGATCAAGTTAAACAAGCATTGACAAAATCACCAGTCTTGATCAATCCAGATTTCACTAAATATTTGATAATCTTTTCATTTGCATCTGAACACATTGTTGTGATTGTTCTTTTACAGAAAAACAATGAAGGATTTGAACATCCCATCGCATTCTTTAGTAATGCTCTAAGGGATGTTTCATTGAAATAACATAATGGAAAAACAAGCCTTTGCATTAATAAAAGAAATCAAATATTTCAGAGTGTATATCCTACATTCCCATATAATTGCTTATGTACCAAATTTTGTGTTCAAGGATATAAATGGACCAAATGGTAAAAGAGGCAAATGGATTGCTATCATTCTTGAGTATGACATAGAAATCAAACCCACTAAGCTTATCAAAGGACAAGGACTAGCCAAATTGATGTTTGAGTCTAACTTTCATGCATTGGATATCAACTTTGTTGTTGCATTAGATGATCAAGAGGAGCGAGGAGACTCTTGGCTTATTGATGAGGCTTTTATTAAAAGAATGAATTTCTAAAGTTAAAAGCAGTAAAATTTTTCATTATAGATAATGTTTTATATTTGAAAGATGTTGGTGGTATTTTACTAAAGTTTCTATTGAAGGATGATGCAGATAGAACCATGCAGGAATTCCAAGAAGGTGATTGTTGTGGACATCTATATTGGAAAACAAATGCTAACAATATCCTTAGAGTTTTTTTTTACTAGCCTGCCCTTTTCCCTGATGTCCATAAGAAAGTAACCTCTTGCTACAAATGCCAAATACTTGAAAGAAAAAGAAAACTATTGCCTCTACCTTTAATACCCATATCCGTTGAAAGTGATTTCCAACAATGGGTATTAGATTTCATTGGATAAATCCATCCACCATCCTCTATCCAACACAAATGGATTCCCACGTTCATTGATTATTTCACCAAATGGATTGAATCCACACCTTCCAGATTAGCCATTGATGATGTTATTATTAAATTTCTGGAAACCCATATCCTCTCTAGATTTGGTTGTCCAAGCAAGCTCATTACAAATCATGTTGCAGCCTTTAAATCTAATAAAATGATATATTTCTACAGTAAATATCATATTACTTTGGGACATTCAACTTCTTATTACCCTCAGAGTAACGGGTTAGTTGAATCCTCAAATAAGAGTATGGTCAAAATTATCAAAAAGCTACTAGAAGATAACAAAAATTCATGGCACAACAAGTTAACTAATGCACTTTGGGTTGATAGACTTACTACAAAGAAATCAATTGGCATGTCACCATACCAATTAATTTATAGGATGGATGTTGTTTTTCCATCCTCTTTAGGAGTTCCAGTTATAAATATAATTCAAGAATTGCACGTTGAACCAAATGACACTCAGAGGAGGAGTAATCAGACTATTCAATTGCAGCAATCCAGGAAAGAAGTCTACAATAAAACACAAGTTATCTAGGAGAATGTCAAGAATATTTTTGACAGAATAACTAAAGAAGATTATTTCAATTTGGGTGACAGATTTTTAAAGTGGGATTCCAAAAGAGAGGAAAAAGGAAAACATGGGAAATTTGACAATCTTTAGAAAGGACCTTACATCATTTATACTTTCAGAGGACACAACGCATTCTTTATTAAAGACCTAGATGGAATATATATGCCTGGTGGACCTGTGAATGGCCAAATGTTGAAGCATTACTTCTCTTAGCAATAGAGGTTTTTCTTACATGAAATCATTGTAAATATCACTGTATTTATTATTTTGATTGGGTAACCTATTGACAAAAGTTGAAGCCTGTAGAGAAGGCCCTAAGCTTTTGGTTGATATGCTACCATGATTACTCCAACAACAAAAATAAGAGTCAGGTGCAGACATTGCTGAAATGGAACACTCAAGGCTATTGATCAAAGGTTATTGGCACCTCACATGGAGAGTGACATTCCCAGCCGGAGCCACTGTTAGGGTCCTATAATTTCTAGGATCTCAAGGTGATTGAGTATTTTATCTCAGAAATATCATATTGTAAATAATTTACAATCTTGAAATTATTTCCAAAAATATATATATAAAAGAAAATGAAAAGAGGGTATATTTAAAAAAAAATGAATAAAGAGAAAAATAATAAAAGAAAGAAACATTGGAAAAATATAAAAATGAAATCAAAACCCCACAAAATAAAAACAAAAGAAAATAACACTGAAAGTGATGCAAATTCAAATGCCACTATTGATGGATAGCTTTCTTTCTGTCAAATAAAAAAAGGTTGTGTGCGGATTGTTTAAAATGCCACAATGACTAGTTATTTGTTTAACCATATAGCTCAATCATGGTTAAACAGGTTTAAATTTATGTAAATTAGATTAGAGAAATAAATATTTTCCAAACAGTCTAATCTTGGTAAATCAATAGTTAGGTATAAAATGAAATTGGTTCGATTATTTAATCTGAATCAATAGGATAAATAAGTGATAGGATAGAATAGATTTTAATCTTTCATAAAAAACAAAAAAAGGAAATATTGGCTTGCTAGTCTAAATGCACGAGTAGAAGAAGAAATAAAAATGTTAGCTTAGAAAAAGAATTTGAGTTTGTAAGGGAAGGTAGAAGTATTTTGTTTAAAAAATATTGAAAGTCCCTTTATCCTAGGTTTTGATCTTCATTATGCATCAGGCCCAAAAAGGGATATGTATATGATATAGAATGATTTAACCTAATTTTTGATCCAAAAGCAAAGTCATGTCTCGAAAAAAAAAAAAAAATTGGTCACATATGGTTAAATATTCCGCAGTTGTCCACCACACGATCTTCCCACTCTAAAAAGCGATGACACATATCAACTTTCGCCCCCACGCACCCCCCCCCCCCCCCTCTCCATCCATGCTTTACTGCCCAAGGGGGGTTGGGGGTCTAAAAAAAGTAGTTTTTCCCACCAGGGCCCATGACCACGTGGCCTCCCCTCTAAGTTTCATACCCCCTGCCTAAACCACTATCCGCTCACTACCCCCTCCGAAAATTGTTCCTCCCTCTCTTTGTTTCCACTCTCCCTACCCAACACCTCTGCCACGTTTTCGAGCCATTTCCAATCAAATGTTTTCTCGTGGTTATCAATTGGGAATTTAATTAACACTAGATAATCGTTAATCCAATGGACTCACGGAATTTTCAATGAAAACCATGCATTTGTTATATAAACCTTGTAACTAATCCTCTTTCAACCTTTACTATTACTTTTCTTCTACAATTTGAATTATTCACAGGTTTTCCAGTGCGCCCAAGATTTTTATTAGTTGATTGATTTGCAATCGAATGCCAGTGTTAGTATATTTTCTCCCTCCTTCAGTCAGTTAGATACCTGCAACACATTCTTAGTAACATTTTCCTCCTGATTCCATTTAAATTGTTCATCAATTGGACAGACCTTGGCCCAAGACAAGGAAATCATTTCGACGGACATCATGAATTCAATAGTTGAAATCTAGCCCTGTATTCATATCATATTTGAGCAGAAAGAGTTGATCAAGAGATCAACAGAGGCTATAACATAGATTAAACAAGATTTGGGATAAATGCCTGCAACAGCAACAAACATCATCAAATTCCTTAATTCTAAGAACAAATATTAACTTGATGATTTGGGAGTTGATGACAGAACATAAACCAATATGGAGGTGAAGAATATTCTTACCAAAAATAATATGGCTATTCAGTTAAAGGAGAAGTGTCATTGTTTGGAGATAGCAGTGAACAGATTTTTTACCAAGATTTAGCCTCTAACTCAGAAGGGGATACCTATTTTATTTGTAATTAATGACAATTTAATTAATTATGAATATTATGTTATAAAGTTGAAAGAGATAGCCAAATACAGCTCTAAATTTGCAAACATCAAAGGCATCATGACAAGCAGAGCTTTTTTGGAAGCTATGGGTAATGATTTCTTCATCCAACATGAAGTAAATCACATTTTTGTGGTAAAGCCCACATTTTCTAGATATACCGAGGTTGATGAAATTTACCGGAAGGTAAGAAAATTAACCATTCCAGATGAAGATAGGTGGGATAGACTTTGTGAGTTACATGATTGAGCATTAATTCGGATGCAGTCAAAACATAGGACAGCACATCAGCTAGTGTGGCACAGGAATAGGCTTACTCAGCAACTGACTCCTCCAAAACAAAGCCACCTTTCCACACTATTGTACACCTTGCCTATTATTTTGTAGAAGATCGATTTTATTGTTTAGGATAATTCCAATAATACACTATCGGTTGAGACAATGATTTTGTATATCATTTTGTAATTTAGTGTATAAATACTTCACAGTTTGAGGTATTAAGGGTTGATTGTTGAGTATAATTTTCTCAAAGTACTGTAATTTTATGGTTGTTTGAAGCATCAATAATACAAGGACATTCTTCACAGGATTCATGTGGTTTACAAATTGGTGATGTTTTTCTTTTTTTAATGTGTTATTCATTTTTTTCTTTCTCTGTTATTTCTAAAAAGCTTAATTACATAACAAAAATTGTGACGAATAGGATATGTTATTAAGAGCACCATATTCTAGTTGTTTGTAATTTATATGTTTTCTGATAAATTCAAATTGGGGAATACTTCATTGCTCCTTAATTTCTATTGAACTTTACATTTCTTCCATTTCATAATTCATTTAAAATCCTGAAATATCCAACTAGTGCAACCTAGCTTGCCCTGTGAAACTCCATCAAAATTTGATGCAGATCAAGTTAATCTTTAGACTCCATATCACAATGGAATTATAAAAATTTAATCAACCAAACAATCCAAATCAAAATCACTAACAAACAATAAGTACAATAACAATTAGCCTAAAATTCACATAAAACATAGCTAAATTTTACAAATAGATCCCTCTTTGAAGCTGGCATGGCTAGATCCCAGCTTCCAAAATGATTTTGATGTTTTCCTCTATGTTTATTCTCACAATCTAGTAAATTACAAAACGATAACACGCCTTAGGTTTAAACGACCCTGTCGATTCTCATCTGATGGATTCCGACTTGGATAACGCCACCCTAAGTCTTCCATCGATACTCGCTTTCCAAATTTCGGTCATAATTCAGAGCATTAACATCCATCGTTTCGTTGTTGATAAGGGAGCATCCACATGTATTATGTTGAAATATGTTTGGAAGAAACTAGGATCTCCCAATCTCAAACCATTAGACATAAATATTAGAGCATACGATGGGTGCCCTTCTTCTCCCATTGGCCTATTCTGGGATGTCTCGATATAGCTCACCAGCAAAATTGTGCTCATAGACATAGAAGTCCTAGATGCCTAGTTGGATTACAATATCCTTCTTGGCAGCAACTACATGTACTCAATGAATGCAGTTGCATATTCAGTATTTAGGATTATGATGTTCCCTCATGATGGAAATATCATTACAGTTGACCAGCTCACATACTACAAGAAAAAGACATCAAACACCCTTGATGGTGTTTCACCTTTCATAGGATCTTCCCCAAAGTTGGTCACAGCCTTTACTAAACACAGACCATGGCTAGTCAAGCCATAAACACTCCTTAGTATATACCCGGGAGGCCCACCTTTTTTGGAGGTTTCCCCTGTAGCAACAGTAGCCCCAGTGTGCAGGATGAGTTCATAAAACACCTCTCAAAATCAGGAACCCATTCTAGACACCCCTAGTGTTGCAAATGTTGATTCTATGTCCGTACCCTACACTATCAACCAAACACCTTTCCTATACCCCCCACTTGGTTTTGTCTCACACTTAGTCATGGAAACACTCATGTTTCCAAATATGGCTCTCTTGATACCTATCTGGTATCTATCCCCTTAGGTCATGTCGAAAAACTCAGGTATCACCTTAATGGGAATCATTCTTATAGCCCCTCCTCAAGAAGCTACCCTGAAACAATCTACACCTACAATGACACTATTGGGTGTGTATTATATTCTTTCCATGACTAGTCACATGCGTAGGGGGGTCATAGGGCATAGCAAGGGGGTCACACGGGGGTCAGAAGCTCCCCCTATAGGGGGGATTATAGGAGGACGGTAGCCACCCTACATGAAGTTTGGGGTAGCACACGAGAAAAAAAAAATTGGACCCTATAATAGGTGGGTGGACCTACCGATGGTTTTGTGCATGGGTTTTGCACATGGTTTTGGGAATGATGGTTTTCTACCCATATTATTTTCTAGATCTAGTCAAGGGAACTATAGGTATGTTCTAATCCAGGGTTAATGGATTGGGGTTTATAATGCTTTGACATGTATGTAATTTATTATAACATTTAAAGGAACATAATGAAAAATCAATATGGTAGCCCGATTTTGGGATCTAGGGGAAAATATTTGTGTATATTTGTTTTATGTTCTCGCTATTATTTATTTTTTTGTTTTAAGAATTTGTTTGCAGGTAATTTTTGTATAGGGTTAAATTCTACATTTAGTATCAGAATTGTTTCGACTTCAAGGGGACGCCTTTGCTGCTAAGGCGGTTTTCTCGGGCCTGTGGTAGACCCTGTTCAGTGGGAGATCTAGGGGATCGATTCTTGCGGTGAAAGAATATGGCGAGCAGTGGAAAGATAGAGATCAAGAAATTTTATGGTCAGAGTTGTGAGTTTTGGAAGCTAAATATGGAGGTTTTGTTGGTGGATAAAGATCACTGGATCGCGGTAGATCTGGTTACTAAACCAACGAGAATGTCAGCAATAGACTGGGCGAAGTTGGATTGGAAGGCGAAGAGCATAAATACTGTTATGTATCTAAGATTTAGTATTGTTGAATGTATCATAGGAAGATACTGTGAAGGATTTTTGGGAAAAGTTAGGGACTTTGTACCAATCTCAATCTTTGGTGAACAAGTTGTTCCTACGGAAAAAATTGTATAACCCGAGGATGTAGGATGGAGACTCAGTGACAGAGCATCTAAACGTATTTAATATTGTGGTAAGCTAGTTTTTATTTGTTGATATTAAAATTCCAGAAAAATTATAATTGTATTAGTTTGTTGTGTTCTCTACTGGATTCGTGGGATAGTCTGGTTGTTACAATAGGTATAAATTGAATTAATTTTAAGCTTGATGAAATAGTCTCATCCTTGTTTTAAGAGGAGATGAGGCAGAAATATATGGAGAGCTAGAATGGATATGCCTTTTCTATATGAGGACGGTCCCAGAATAGAAACAAAAATAAGTCCTTGAGTGGGAGATATAAATCTAGAGATAGAACTAAATGTCCAGGAAAAAATGTAAAGGTGTGCTGGAAATGTGGAAAGGAAAGGAACTACAAAAAGGACTATAGATACAAATCTCCTGAAAAAAAATAAATGGATCTGATGAAGATCCTTCTGTAGAGACAAAAACCATCTCAGATGAAGGTGGGGATGTGTACTTGGCTTCTTATTAAAGTACACATGTAGATCATGAGGCATGGTTGATTGACTCAGGTGAATCATTTTACTTCACTCCCCATAGGGAGTGGTTATGTGCGTATGAGAAATATGATGGTGGTGATGTCTTCTTAGGGGATGAGAGGAAGGCCAGAATCTTCGGACATGGAAAATTCAAGTTGAAGTTTCAAGGTGGAAGGATTAGAACACTTCCTGGTGTTCTTCATATTTTTTCATTGGCCAGAAATCTTATTTATGTAAGCAAGATGGATGATGTAGGTGTAAAAACATTGTTCGAGAAGGATACCTACAAGATGGTTCGAGGATCACTGGTATTTATGCGGGGAGTTCGGATTGGAAATTTGTACAAGTTTTTGGGTAGCACTGTTATTTATGGGTGCAATAGTTCTGTGGTTCCTGGAAATGGAGTTGAAATCCTTGTGGTCTATGGAGAAAAGGCCATATTATGGCATCAAAGGCTTGGACATATTTGAGAGAAGGGCCTTTGAATACTTCATGGTAATGGTATTGTAGAAGGTATGTCTAATTTCTCTCTGGATTTCTATTTCTATGAAAATTGCGTATATGGAAAGCAGAATTGGGTGAGTTTCCCCTCTGGTGCTAATAGGGCGAAATGGATATTAGATCTTGTGCACAGTGATGTGTTTGTACCTGTGTCGATTCCATCACTAGGTAAGTTTGTGTACTATGTATCATTTATATATGACTTACATGGATATATTTTCATAGGAATAAATCTGAAGTCTTTGATAGGTTTAAATAATTTAAGGCTCTAGTGGAAAACCAGACAGAGAACAAGATAAAGGTATTGACAACAGATAATGGTGGAGAGTCCTGCAAAAAGGAAATTAAATAATTTTGTAGGAAGTGTGGTAGAGCGCGGCATAAGACTACTCCATACACACCTCAGAAAAATGGAGCTGCGGAAAGAATGAACAGGTTTTTGATGGAAAAGGCAATAAGCATGCTCAGTGGTTCCGAGATAGGATAGGAACTATGGGTAGAGGTGGTGGAGATTGCATGTTACTTGGTTAATAGATCACCTTCATTGGTGTTGGAGATAGGACTCTAGATGAGGTATGGAATGGTAGGAAACCCTCTCTTTCACGTCTAAGGGTATTTGGCTGTAATGCATATGTACATGTTCCAAAGAAGAAAATAACCAATTTGGATAGTAAATCTTAAAGGTGCATCTTTATTGGGTATAAGGATGGTTTAAAAGGCTATAATATTTGGAACCCACACATAATTAAGGTTATGTATAGTTGAGATGTGGTATTTAGAGGGATGAAACAAGTTATTAAACATTAATTCCTACCAAAGGAACCTAAGAAGATAGAGTTTGAGCTGAAGGAGGAAGAATCAAACTATACAATAGAACATGAATCAGAAGAGGAAGAGCCAGAAACTCCAACTTTGAGAAGATCGATTCAAGCGAGAAGGAAGCTAGAAAGGTATTATTCATCTGCTTTTTGTTCAAATTTTTATTTATCTATTATTGATGATTATCCCTGAACTTCCAAGGAATCAATATATTCATAAGATGGAAAACTCCGGAGATAGGCCATGGTTGATGAAATGGTATCATTGGACAAAATTGAGGCTTGGGATCTGGTGGAGTTTTTGGCTAGAAGGAGACCCTTTGGAAGTAAATGGGTGTTTAAGAAGAATATGAATGCAAAATGCAAGGTGGAGAAATACAAAGCTCGATTGGTATCAAAATGTTATTCCCAGGTGCCGAGAATTGATTTTGGTGATATTTTTTCTCATGTTTCCAAGTTAGCTTCTATTATATTAATTTTATATGTTGTTGTTGCTATTGATTTTGAGGTAGAACAGCTGGATGTGAAGACAACATTTCTTCATGGGGATTTGGAAGAATAGATCTACATGAAGAAACTTGAAGGCTTTGTGGTGAAGGGTAATAAATAATGGTATGCAGGTTAAAAAGGTCTTTGTATGGGTTAAAACAGTCACCAAGGATATGGTACCAGAAATTTGATACATATATATGGGGAGTGCGCTTCACCAGAAGAAAAGTGAATCACTATGTGTATTTTAAATTTAATGGTGACCATGTTACTTATTTGGTCTTGAATGTGGATGATATGATGTTGTTTGGAAGTGAAAAATAAATTTCCCATGATTTGAAGACCCAATTGTCCTCCAAATTTGACATGAAGGATCTTGGTGCTGCAAACTATATTTTGGTAATGGAAAATAAATGAGAGTGCGAAAAGAGGAAGCTCTGTTTAAACCAGAGGAAGTATGTCGATACAATACTATAGATTTTTAATATGCAGGATAGTAAACCAATGAATTTTCTTATTCCTGTAAGTGTAAATTTATCTATAGAATAGTGTCCCAAGACACAAGAAGAAGAAGAGGACATGTCCTGTGTTCCATATGCAAGTGCGTTCGGTAGCCTAATATATGAAATGGTCTATACTAGACCATACATTGCACATGTAGTGGGAGTATTGAGCAGGTTTATTTCAAAACCAAGGAAGGAGCATTCAATAGCAGTGAAGTGGGTTTTCTGGTATTTTTGTGGCACTAGTGATTATGGTTTATGTTGCCAAGGAAGACCATGGTTAGAAAGATTTTTGGACATTCATGGCTTTGTTTATTCAGACTGGGTTGGAGATCTAGATCAGAGAAGATCTACAAGTGGATATGTGTTTAGTGTATTTGTAGGAGTAGACAGTTGAATGATAAAAAGAGAGTCTGTAGTGGATCTTTCAACTACATAGGTTGAATACATGGCAGCCACTTGTTAGCACATGGATTTGCATCCCACCCACCCCACCTTATTTTTCTATGTTTTCACCTCAACTCTGCCATTATCACTGGCCTCACGTCATTTTTTGCCATTCTCACATTTATATTTCACCGACCACGTCATCAAACTCCTTATTCTTATAATCACCATTTTTTTCCAATTCTATGTCATCTTTTTAGACCTTTACATGCTAATTTCACCAAAAACAAAATTTTCGCTTCATTGAATGGATGGTTGAGTTATGGTTTATTTCTCCAAGTCAAGGTCTAAGTTTCGAAGGGGAAGAGCCCAAGAAGGAGCCAAAAGGGGTGCATTACACATCAAATAGGATGGTGTGGAAAATTGAATATAAACCTCAATTTTTCACCTCCCATAGTGCATGTGGGATAAACCCACTTTCAAACTTTTTTATAAAAAATAAAAATAAAAACTAAAAAAAAATTAAAAATTCCAAATTTTTCTGTGTGACCAGTTGATTTTCGAGGTGGTTCCTGAGAAAATGTCGGAAAAATTATGGAAACTAAAAGATTTTTTCTCTCAGAATGGGCTAAACAACAATAACCTCTTTCAGTTTTGGCATAGCTGCTCCAGATTGGGAGAAACGAGATCATCTTTGAGCCATATTTTTTCGGAACTCATAATTTTCCTGTCTGACACATGTTTTTGGAATCCAAATCTCGGGCAAATTGAAACAAATATCAGGAAACTGAAAGAGGTTTATTCTTAGCACGGGCTAAACAACAATAATCTCTTTATTTTTGGCATATCTACTACATATTGGGAGAAACTAGATCATCTTTGAGCCCTAGTTTTCGAATCTCAGAATTTTCCTATTTGAAACATGTTTTTGGAATGAATATCTCGGGCAAATGGAAACAAATATCAGGAAACTTAAAGAGGATTTTCCTCAGCATGGGCTAAAAAAAAAACATTTTTCATTTTTTGCATATCTACTATAGATTGGGAGAATTGATATCATATTTGAGTGTTATTTCTACAGTAGGTTGGTCTTTTTTTTTGGGATACAATTCTAGATTTTGATGTAACAGAATTCTCTTTTGGGGGAATTGGATAATTTCGACCTCTGAATCTTAAGGGAGGGTTATATTCCTATATATATCTTGTAAATTCAATGTAATAGAAGTTGGCAATCAGAGGGAGAGACTTTTGGACTGTGGGTACTTTCCTGAAAATTATTATGTAATTAATGCAGAAGTTTCTTTCTTCTAAGTTTTGAGATTCATCATGGTGTTTATGTTCAGTATGTGCTCTTGTATAATAATTTCCATAATTATGTTTTTCTGCTAGTACTTTCTAAGTAAGTGATAGGAATTCATCCATGTTAGATGCACTTTTCACCCTGATTATTCTTGTTATGTGTTAATGGTTATCTTTATAGAATTCATCCATGTTTGATGCTCTATTTTGTAACCTATATTTTTGTTATTTCTTCTAAAGTTGCACTGTAGATTCATCCATTCATAGATGCATGTAGTGTAGTGGGTTTTCTTCTCCTTTACATCTTTCATTTCATATTATTTATCCAGCTAAAAATAGGGCTTACTTTGCCTCAAATCTGCAGAAAGAAACTAGCCTTGACTCCATTACCCAATGGTACTTTCTCTTTTGCTCTTCCGACCCAGAAAACCTAAAACAGAACCCTAGAGCTACAGAGGAATATTTTTCATCCATATTTTAGGAATTCCTGTGGTGTTAAATTAGGTAATGTTATTTATTTATGTTAATATTTATCCATTTTATCATTATATTTTCTTTCTAGTGATAATCTCTCCAGATTGTAAACAGAATTCATCTCACATGCTCTATTTTAAAATATATTCTCATGTATTTGTCCCATTCTTCTATCAAAATGAATTCACCTCTTGTGCTCACTTTGATTTTCTCCAATTTCATCCTATACCATTAAACAACAAAAACTCCAAAATACCTCTTATGCATACCTACCTTGCTCCTATTTTTGGTTGTGCTATAAAACTCTGCTATCTTAAACCTAGTTGCAGTAGGTTCTTCCTTGATCCAGCATCATACTTTCAAACAAAAAAACCCCTGCATTTCATAGCTATCCTAAAACCTTTTCATCCAACCCTATTGGCTGTGATTTTTTTGGAGAGAGACCTCTCTGACTTGGTAGGGCTAGATACCAAGTCAAAAGCTTGGTTTGTGGTTACCTTTGTTGGGATTTCTTATTCAGCCTTGGGAATCTGGCGGAGTGATAACACCACTCATGCAAGAAAGGAATCAGTTTGGTTGTGGATATTTGTTCAAGTATGGGGTTGGTATAGTGAGCTATGAGGATAAAATGCAATAGAAAAAGTGAAATTTTGTTGGAATATAACCTTTCTTATCATTCAAAGAAAAAGCACATCAATGTTCAGTACCACTTTTTGAGGGATAAGGTTGAGTAAAAAAAGGTGTTGTTGGTAAAGGTGGACACTTTGAAGAATGTTTTAGATGCATTGATGAATTCTATGAGCACTGAAAATTTTTCTTGGTGTAGAGAAATAATTTCCATTGCAGGGCTGGACCAATGACTAAGCTCTCATGTGAACCCCTGTGTGGAAAATAAAACAACAAGTGGGAGAATTTTGGGTGTGTGTTATATTCTTTCCACAACTAGTCGCATGTCTGGGGGGGTCGCAAGGGGGCGGAGGCCCCCCCTACTCATTAATTAAGGTGCAGCAGAGGGGTCACAGCGGGGGGGGCGAAGTAATTCTTGTTCATTTCACCTGGCGTAGCAGGGGGGTCATAGCGGGGGACGAATTCATTCTTGTTCATTGTGCTTGGCGCAACAGGGGGGTCACAAGGGGGAAGAACCCCCCTTTTTGGGGGATTTGTAGGGGGGAGGTAGGCCCCCTACACAGGATCCGAGGCAACACCCCAAGAAAAAAAAATGGACCCTATAATAGGTGGGCAGACCTAACTATGGTTTTGTGCATGGGTTTTGCACATGGTTTTGGGCATCATGGTTTTATTCCCATGGTATTTTTTAGATCTAGTCAAGGGAACTACGATTATGTTTTAATCTAGGGTTAATGGATTAGGGTTTATTAATGTTTCGGCATATATATATATATATATATATATATATATATATATATATATATATATATATATATATATGTATGTATGTATGTATGTATGTATGTATGTATGTATGTATGTATGTATGTATTGTAACATTAAAAGGATCATAATGAAAAATCAATTTGTTAGACTCAATTTGGGATCCAAAAGAAAATCTTTATGTATATTTGTTTTATGCTCTCGCTATTATGTATTTTTCTATTTTAAGAATTTGTTTAAAGGTAACTTTTGTACATGGTTAAAACCTACATAAACCAACAAGTGCCACTAAGAGGGATAAGAAAAAAGGAAAGAAGGGAGAAGCCTCAAACTCTTCCTCAACTAGGGAACTACCACCTTGTGCTTTGTGTGAAGTATTCAGGCACCCTACCAATATGTTCCCTGAGTTAGAGGAGTTAAAATCTCTTCTGCATGACCAAAAATACATGTGGCCCAACCTCCACCTGTAGGAGAGAAGTACACACTAAGGCACTACACACCAACCATGCATGCACTATATGTTGGAAATACTAAGAGGGGGATTGAATCAATATTTCTTTTACAATTGTTATTTTACGATTTATAGATCACTAATAAACTAAACGCAAAAAGAACAACACTATATTGAGGAATCCAATTCTCTTTTTACAATAAATCGAGTACAATAATGTTTTAGGGCTCCAACCATAGATGAAGACACTGATATCCAATCCACCAGGCTCCAACCTGTACTTTTTCAAGCACTGACATGGACTTCACGAGGCTCCAACCTCTAGGGCTCCAACCCTATCATCCACAAGGCTCCAACCTTGTCTCTATGAGGTACCAATATCAAATGGCCTTTGTTTAATACCTTTGGATTTTAATTACTTAATACCCTCAATAATCTGATATAATGAAAGCCTTCATGATGCCATAAATTGTTGATATTTGAATGAAATGAAAAGAAGAACTGTAAGGGAAACTCAAAATGATATGCTAAGAAACAGAATTGATCACTTTTAAGTTTCACAGTAAATTCATGGAGAGAGAGGAAAATCGAAGTAATATGTTGTAAACACAGAATCTATTACTTTAAAGTTTCATCGGGAGTTTGTGAAGAGAGAAGAGATGAAGTTAAGGAGCGCAAATTAATGTTATTTAAATCATACTCACAGATGTAATTAAGAGATCAATTGCTACATTACTTCACTTCATTCAAAGAGGAATAAACACAGAGCAAAACTGGAAAAACATATCAACATCAATAGGTGTAGGAAACTTGATCTTCTTTCATTAATTTCTCAAAAAATTCAGTACCAAATTATCATTCATCCAGAGGTCAAAACTCGAAACACCTTTTCTTTATTTCTATCTACTTAAATGCATCTAAATAGTTCGTAGCTGCTGAACTTCTTGAAACTACTTCGACTACCTAAACTATTAAAATCACTTATGCAATCATACCAAGAAAACAAATTGAAACTGGAAATATCATTCATTTTGTTGAATCTGATTATTGTTGATGTGTCCCCCTGAAGTGTTGAGGTGTCCTTTCTAGTTATGATTTGATAGCTGCACAATTTTGTAACAATGCCTCAGTGCCCGACTTGACCCAGATGTCGTGCTTCCAACAGTGCCGTTATATGTTCTTATGCTCGACTCTGCCTATGCCTCTGTGCTTCAAACAATGTTATCCTTTCCCCTTTTATTCATGCCTACATCATTTCACCTTCTCTTCGTAAACTGACAAAAGACTTGGACTTAAACTATATTCTACTCACCCTTGGAGAACGCATCATGTCCACTTTTTATCGCATTTTGGCGCTTCACCAGCTTTACGTTATAATCCTATTTTCTTCCTCTGATGCATTTTAACACAAGAAATACCTTACCTCCAGATTTGAAAATCTTTGGAGTTCACCTTTGAAACCGCATCGCATCCACCCGCAAATTGCAGACTGGGGATTTTGTTATGAGACATGGAAGGTAAGTGTTAAAATGTGTGATGTACGAAGTGCGACGGGCAGAAGATGATGTGGCAAGTAGAGGTGGGGCCTATCCGACAAATTGCAATCGGCAATATGGAGCTTTACTGCACTTCGCACTTCAGCAATCATAACATCTTCCTTTAGCGCCTTTCCTCCAAACCTTGCGATGTGCGATATGCAATCGCATTGCATCGCAATATCGCAAGTTTAACCATATTATAAACTTGTAACATTTGCCAAATACGATATGTGATACGATCTTCGTCGTCCATCTCTCCATTCCAATTCTGTTCTTTGATCCTGACCATTTTTTTTTCCCTTTGCGCCTCCTCCAAAACTCTTAATTTTTTAAGGGAAATGTGCCATTTCTTCACCTTCGGGAAATTAGTTTGTTTGCTCCACGGTGTAACCCTCCTATGCTTATGCAGTGTTCTATCATGCTAGTCCCTCCTGAGCTTGCAAATGAGCCCGACTCGACCCTGTCCGATGTGCAATGTTCTGGATGTGCCCATTGGTCCCGCTCTTGAACTGTTATGCACGTGAATGAGCCATGATTCGACCCACCTTCACATCTCATCACGTAATGTTAATGTACCAACATATAAATCAAATTCTTCTACGACATATAAAATTTTACATTTTCTATCATATATTCTTTTTTGGTGTTTTGAAAAATATTTCAAAGGTAAATGCAAATGAGCCACAACATCTGGCTCCACTTGGGAATAATGATTTTTTCCACAGAAGCGTTAAGAACCACATATTAGTGCCTTATCCATTAGGCATGGATTCAAATATTGCTTGATGACATATGAACAATGAGAAATCTGGTATTTACAATGGTGGAATGTTGACTTTTAATGCTGGAAATAATGCTTCAGATATTGCCCGTTCACAGGTAGTTGTACTAACTCTCCATCTAGATCTTCCAAAATGAATGTGTTATTTGACCTTGCCTCAGATATTCTATATGGACCATACCAGAGAGGGTCAAATTTACCATGCTTTTCCTTTTCTTCTCGTCTAGTGTCCCATCTTAGTACCAAATCTCCTGCTTGAAAGAGAACTTCTTTTGATTTTCTGTCAAATATAGACTTCATATTTTCCTAATAAGTAATCAAGTTATCCCTTACTTTGTTTATTTTTCCTAATAAGTAATCAAGTTATCCCTTACTTTGTTTATGTTTTCACTTGATTCAATTATTTTTTTCAATCTTCTTACCATAGCATTAGGTTCTTCTTGAGATTCTTGAAGGAAAGAAATTACTGGTTTATCCAACTGAGTAGGTAATACTGCTTGAGTTCCATAAACCAGTTCATAGGGAGACTTCTTAGTAGATCTATTGGTAGTGACTTGAACTTCCCAGAGGGAAAAATTCAAATTCATATCCCAATCCTTCTTATTCTCAGTGATTGTCTTCTTCGAAATTCTTACTAATGTCTTATTTGAAGACTCTGCCAATCTATTCCTTTAGGGATAATACATTGTGGAATATGATAAAATTACATTATATGTTTGACAGAAATTAATGAAACGAGCAGATTTGAATACCTGAGCATTATCAGTCACAATTTTAATTGGACATCTGAATTTGCTGAAAATGTTTTCCTCCAGAAACTTCATCACTACTTGGTCATTCACCTTCTTATTGGGTATTGCCTCAACACATTTTGTAAAGTAATCAGTGGAAGTTATAATCCACTTGATGGTGGATTGATCTCTCCAATAAAATCGAATCCCCATTGCCTAAAAGGTTCTTCAATAAATACTAGGATGAGAGGTAATGGAGCAAGCATTTTCTTTTCAGCCAACAACTGACACTTCTGACAACTACTGACCAGTCTATAAGCATCTGCAAATAGGGTTGGCCAATCGAAACCTGACTTGAGAATTTTATGAGCAGTGACCTTCCAGTTATAATGACCTCCACACATAATTTCATGATATTCTTTGGTGACTTCAATATATTCCCTTTCAGTCAAACATAACAGAAAATTACCAACAGGATATTTCCAGTATAGCTTTGCTTCTACTATAACATATGGCTAAGATTTGAGCTTGAGAGCTCTGTATTTTGTTCTATGTAGTCAAGTTGGGCAAGAAAAGAAACACAGGTAATGCGCAATATCTTTATACCAATCAGAGCACAAAAATTTGTATTGAATACCAGTTTTGGACTTGCTTTGACCTTCTTCATTAACAGCTCCATCCGCTAGTGCCAACAGATTAATTCCCAAGGCTTGGAAATTTGTCTCTGTCAATAACTTCGCTAACCCATGTCCCTTGACCAACTTGGTGGGTTTTATGTCCAAATCATACTCTTGTATTTTTTCTATCCACTTCCCCCTTTTGCCTTCAACATCACTTTGGGCCAGCACATCTTTCACAGCAGAATTAGGAACATAAGTTGTTATTTGGGACTGTAACACATAAGTCCTGAAGGCTTTTTTTTTCTTTGACCAAAGCATATACTTGTTTCTCCATAATATTGTATTTGAGCTCAAAATCTCTGAGAACTTTACTGAAAAATGCAACTGCCTGCTCCTTACTATCTTCATTTTTCTGCAACAACACAACAGCAATAGTATTGGGGGATGCAAATGAGAATACCTGAAAGGATTTTTGATAGTCTGGACTAATTATAATTAGAGCTTCCTGCAGTGCTTCCTTTATTCTAGAAAATTCATCTCTTGCTTCATTATCCCATTTCACTTCTGCATTTTTCTTCAACATATATTTTATACTTCTCACAATCGCAGAATAATTGGGCACAAATCTCCTCTAAAAGTTTATTTTTCCCAGGAATATCTGGATATCTTTCTTACTTCTGGGTACAGGAATCGTTTGAATGGCTTCCACCCTTGTTGGGTCAATCTTTACTCCTTGTTTAGAAACTATGTGACCCAATAATTTACCTTCTTCTAAGGCAAATAAATATTTCTTGACATTTAATGACAGACCAAACTTTCTGCACTTTTGAAAAGTTTTTTGAAAATTCTCCAAGTGTTCATCATCTGACCCTAAGAAAACAGTTACATCATCCAGATATATAACTACAAACCTGTCACCAACGAAGGCTATGTCCATGGCCCTCTGAAATTTTGCACCTGCGTTCATCAGGCCAAATGGCATCCTTGCATACATGAAGGTGAACCAGGGCATCATGAAAGCAGTCTTCTTCTGATCTTCTTTTTCTACTGCTACCTGGTTATACCCAGAAAATCCGACAACCATAGACAACCTGTGAGCTCTTGTCACCTTCTGTAAGACATAATCCATTTTTGGCAAAGGATAATTATCTTTTAGAGATGCTCGGTTCAAATTCCTGAAGTCTACACACAATCTTATCTCTCCACTCTTCTTTCTTACAGGGACCAAATTAGAAACCCAGTCTGAATATCTGAGAGGGAAAATAATTTTTTCCTGCAACAATTTCTTCACTTCTTTTTCGATATGAGATAACAACAATGGATTGATCTGTCTGAGCTTCTATCTCTGTGGTTTGATTCCTTCCTTCAATGGAATATTATGTTGAATTATGCTTTTTTCATATGGTTTCAGGTCTTCATATGACCAGGCAAACACATCCATATATTTCTTAAAAATATCAATGTATCTTTCTTTGTAGTTTTTGGGAACACCTTTGAAATCTTTCACTATTTTGGGTTCCTGCTGAGTTCCCAAATTACAATCTTCCATATCTTCTTCTTGATGTCTTTTCTTTTAATCAATAGCAACATCATTACAATAGAATAATCTCTCAAGGGGAACCAACCCTTTAGGGAGCACATTATCTTTCAATTGGATAATCTTTTTTTCACCTATTGACTGCTTAAGGTTTCTTATTTATGCTTTCTGCTCTGTTCGTTCTTCCTCTTGGTCTATCTCAGCATCTTCAAAGTTTCCAATCATGTTCATCATCATCAAACACCTGCCAATGTTTCACATTATCAGGGATAGAAGTTCTATGTCTAATTTCAATTTCATACCTTAGCCTTGGATTTATTGGAGGTTTGAAGGTGCTGGCTACAACTACTAAATAATCTGCCAATCTATTATCCTCCCTAGTAATAAAATAAAGATTGAAGGCTTCAAAATATTTTTCTATCAGATCCCAAACTTCATTCCTATATAATCTTAACCTCGGATGCTTGGTTTGACAATGATTTTTAATCTTCCTTATTATCAATTTAGAGTCGCCAAAAATTGAAATACATTGAACTCACATCTATTTATCAACTTGAAGGCTTGAGATTAATGCCTCATACTCATCCACATTATTTTTTGAATCAAATTCTAGTTTAAAAGAGAAAGGCGTGAGGTTACCTTCTGGTGATATCAGCAAGAATCCAGCACCTATGCCTTCCTTGGAGTAGGCACCATCAAAGTAGAATTTCCAAATATTCCTTGAGTGCAGCTCATTATTTACAAATGCTAAAGAGAGCTACTTCCTTGTGTCATCAACAAATTCTGCATCTTCATGCAGCATGAAACACGAAATATCTTCTGTTTCTTGACTATAAATGGGGGAATTTCCTGCATCTTTCTTGGAAGTGGTCTTCACAAACCTTGTTTCCCTATACAATAACACGAAATATCTTCTGTTTCTTGACTATAAATGGGGGAATTTCTTGCATATTTCTTGGAAGTGGTCTTCACAAACCTTGTTTCCCTATACAATCTCCTTTCTTCCCCATTAAAAACAGCAATGATCGCATAATTGAAATCTAATTTTAGAACACTTCCCAACTTTTCTCCCCAAAATCTTGACAGGATCATTCTAAACCTAGCTGGAATGTCAACGACCGCTACATCCATGACTATGCTCTTTGTTGGGATTTGCGCCAACGAAACTGCTACATCTTTAATTAACCATGTTGGAAATATGATGCAGAGTGTTGTCCTTGATGGCAACCTACTTGATGAAGTTGATGGCAACCTACTTGATGAAGTTGTTCTTAATGGAAACTACCTTGTCCTATTTATTAATGATGTAAATCTGATGTCTACAGAGCAGTTCAGAAGTAACAGAGAAAGGAATTCCCTGTAAGTGCCAGAGCAATGATGAAAATGGTATGCCACAAAGCATACGCGGGTTTGTTAAGGATAAGTATCGTATGCATGCGGAAAAGTATGTTCCAAGTTGCGTATGCCCTTTTGCGCTCCAAAATTAGAATACCAAGGGGAATTACCATGGTATTGACCCATTGTATTGAGCGCTAGATTATCTATTTGATCCCGTCCAGGAATACCATCAGAAGTGGTGTGGTTTTGACTCATGGTATTGATAAAGGCTAAACATATATAAGGAGAAGAGAATAATTATGCAAGGTGCGCAAGTGTCTGGGTTTTAATGAATACTTCACTCTGAAGTATATCTGCATGGTGGAACTCTGTTCTTAATTGATAAATCTAAATCTTGATGCACCTATGGATATGATGAAGGCTTAAAGATCTCTAGATCTACAAATGATGAATCTCTAGAATGATCTGCAAAAGAAATGATGAAGACCTAGCGCCAGTCTGATGAAGAAATTGAAGAAATCTGGGTAAGTTCATAGATCTAGTCTGTTCTGCAAAGTTTATCTTTTATAGATCTATACACAGGTTCATTTCATTAAAAGCACGTATATACGCGGATCTGATTGAATAAAATCGCATATGGACAGTTAGGGTTTTCTGAAAAAATGCACAAATGTATACGCGTGTTCGTTTCATAAAAAGTGCGTGTATACGCGGGTCTGATTAAATAAAAGTGCGTATGGTATCTGAACTAATGGTTGCTCAAGGGTGAATGTGATTCTGCATATCTATTCTGAAGTCTAGGCTATCTCTGATATTCTGGTTACAATGGTTTCACTATTCTGTTTGAAGCATTGAGCAAAGTATGTTTGTTGATAAGTGAAGGGTTGTGTTAAAGCTATTTGATCCAGTTTGAAAATTGATGAAACGAGGTCTGCAGTGGTGCTGAGGGTCGAAGCCTTCAGAAAGGGGGTAGTAGCTCCCTTCCAGTGATAGCTGGTAAACGAGAGCAGGGGGTAGTAGCTCCCTTCCAGGAAAGGCTGGTAAACGAGAGCAGGGGGTTGTGGCTCCCTTCCAAGAGTGGCTGGTAATCGAGAGAAGGTTGTAGCCTTCTGCAGGTGGGTGCATGTGTGCTGGTATGAGTCTACACCAATACATTGTTGTAAGATGTTTTCTTTCTAATAAATATTGAAGACTGAGTCGACGGCAGCGGTGGTTTTCTCCCGAATTGGGTTTCCACCTAAAATCCTGGTGTTCATGTGTGATGCTTATGTGTGTTGATTTATTCTGTTCTTACTGTACATGTTTACTGCTTACTAACATCTAATAAGTGAATGATGCAATAATCTAAGATAAGAATTATCTGCATAATAAGAGATCTGAGCATACACGAGTTTCCTTAAGGATATCCGCGTATATACGCTAGTTTTGTTCTGTAAAGTAGCGTATGGGTTTTTGAGAAAAGAAAAGTAAAAAGTTGATTGAAAAATCAAGATACTGATTCACCCCCCCTCTCAGTATCTTTCCCAACAATTGGTATCAGAGCAGGTCCTTCTGAAAAAGCTTAGCCGCTAGAAGGAAGATCAAGCAAGATGAGCAATCAAGATGGAACAACATCTATCAAGCCTCCGCTCTTTAATGGAAGAAATTTAATCTTCTGGAAAACAAGGATGAGATCCTATCTTCAGTCTATGGGAACAGATGTATGGGCCATTGTTGAACAAGGATATCAATATCCAGCTACAATACCAACAGATCCGACTGAAAAGAAGAATTATGAATCAAATGCAAAGGCGGTCAATGCTATAACAGGAAGTCTGATTGAATATGAATTTTTCAAATTCATGCAGCTTAATATCGCAAATGAAATGTGGGACAAAATCATTCTAAGTTATGAAGGTGATGCAAAGGTAAAAAGTGCCAAACTCCAAACTCTCAGAATTGAATATGAAAATTTGAAGATGCATAGTGATGAGAGTATTGCCAGTTTCTTTTTACGTGTTGATGATGTTGTAAATCGTATGAGAAATCTGGGAGAAACAATAACCAAATCTACTTTGGTTGAGAAAATTTTAAGATCGCTAACAGCAAAATTTGAGTCAAAAGTTTCTGCTCTTGAAGAAAAACAGGATCTTCAAAATCTTACTGTGGTACAACTTCATGGCATTCTAACTGCATATGAAATGAGAAGAGGGGGACCATCTGAAGTCAAAGAGGCTATCTTCAGAGCTTCTACAAAAGGGAAAGAAGTACAAGAAGTAGAAGGATCAGGATATATCTCAGAAGAAGATGAGGCAAATTTTGTAAAGAAACTCCAACTTGGCACAGGACGGTTTAAAGGTAAGCTTCCTTTCAAATGTTTTGAGTGTGGAAGAATTGGTCATTATGCTGCTAAGTGTCCTCATAAAGAAACACCTGCAAAAGGGAAGGAAGTAGTAAGAAGGAATAAGAATTGGTTTAACACTAGAAAAAGTTACTATACTCATGAAGACAGTGATGGGTTATCTGATAGTGAGGAAGAATGTGAACAAGGTCTTAGACTTCTCATGGCATTTGAATCTAGAGAAGAAAAGGATACTTTTTTGGATGCTCTAGAGGACAATGACTTTCTTGAAGAAAACAATTAACTCAAAATACGCTTAGAAGAAAGTAAAATACTCTTATAAGAAAGGAAAATAACCATAGAGACTCTGGAAAAGCAGGTTGAAGAAGCAAAGAAACCCATTGAGAAATTAGAATGTGAAGTGGTAAGTCTAAGAAAAGATTCTGAGAAAGTAAAGACTCTGAATCTTAGATTTGCTAAAGGATATGAAACCTTAGATGAGATTATCAAGGTACAACATTCTCCTCTTTTAAAGACAAGTCTTGGATATACCGGAGAATATTCTCAGGCTTTAGCACCAAATTATCTAAAAGCAGCTACAGCTAGTTTACAACATTCTGCCACTCAGCAAGGGAATAAAGAATCGTAACAGGTAAAGCATGATCATCTCAATTCAAAGAACACCAACAGGAATATCTTTGAAAGAAACAACAATCAACAGCTTAATTCAAGTAGAAGATTTCATGATCGCAGAAATTTCTTCTTCAATGGACAATGTTTCTCATGTCAGAATTTTGGTCATAAAGTTGTTCAATGTGTTGCATATAAAACCATCATGACAAGAGAAGCAAGAAAGAAAAGGATTGATATTGAAACAAATAAGAATACCTATAACAACTTTTCTCCTCTTCTAAATGAAGTTGAATGTGCTTATTGCAATAACTTTGGCCATGAAGAATCTGAATGCAGGAGCAAAGTTCAGTGAAAAGAGCATGTTCCTTCAAGCGCCAAAGTATGGAAAAAGAAGGAATTGCAGGTTGAAAATTGTGGCATAGCATTATTTGCAGAAGGTGAAGAAAATCAATGGTACATTCATAGTGGATGCTCAAGACATGTGACAGGTGACAAAAACAAACTTCTTGCATATAGTGCTCTAGAAAAGGAAAAGAAAGTTACATTTGGAAATGATACTCCTGTTGTAATTAAAGGAAAAGGGTTTGTGTTTCTAACAGAAAAGGTGAAGGCTAATGATGTCATGTATGTGAATGGCTTAAGACATAACTTGTTAAGTGTAAGTCAAATGTGTGATCAAGGAACTGAAGTTGTCTTTAGTTCAAAAGAATGTGTCGTTCGTGATCTTGATAAAAGTAAAACAATTATAAAAGGAAAAATAACTCCAAGCAACCTGTATGTATTGAAGAACTGCAAAGAACAATGTTACTTGAGTCAATCTTCAGAAAACTGGCTATGGCATAGGAGGTTGGGGCATCTAAGCTTCTCTCAAATCAACAAATCAAGCAGACTTAAAGTTGTCCGTGATCTTCCCAACATTACTCCACCCGAAATATCATATGCAAATCTTGCCAATTTGGTAAGAAAACCAGAGTACATTAATGCCAAGGAAGGATCATCTAGTAAGCCTCTTGAACTTATTCATACTGACATATGTGGTCCTGTGAGGAAAAAGTCACCACGTGGTGAAAAATATTATATCTTGTTTATTGATGATTTCTCTAGAATGTGTTGGATTGGATTGCTTAAACACAAAGATGAAGCATTTGAGAAATTTCAGAATTTCAAAGCTCTGGTTGAAAATGAATTAGATCTAAAAATCAAGTGTCTTAGATCTGATCGAGGAGGAGAATATACTTCAGATGAATTCCTTGAATTTTGTGAACAACATGGCATAAAAAGACAGTTTATTGTAGTTGGCACTCCACAACAAAATGGCGTAGCAGAAAGAATGAATAGAACAGTTCAACAAATGGCTAGAGCTATGCTTGATGATTCCGGAACACCTGACACATTTTGGGGAGAAGCAGCTCATACAGCGGTAAATATTCTTATCAAGGCACATGTTCGTATAAATAGTGACAAAACTCCATATGAACTCTAGTATGGTAATCCTCCCATTGTGAAGCATTTTAGAGTTTTTGGAAGCAGATGTTTTATCAAAAATAATGATGAAAAACTTGGCAAGTTTGAACCCAGAGTAGATGAAGGAATACTTCTTGGTTACTCCTCTAGGAGTAGATCATATAAATGTTACAATAAAAGACTTCGAAATATTGTTGAATGTATTGATGTTGTTATTGATGAGTCTCCCGCAACCCCAAAAGAATAAAAACAAACAACAAATGAAGACGATAATGACATATATCCTTCTACATCAAATAGCAATGATATAGACAGTGAACCCAATGAAGAACCTAAAGATGATTTATCTAAAAAATATCCATCTAGATATGTTCAAAAGAATCATCCAGAATCTCAAATTTTGGGAGATAAGGGATCAGGTGTACAAACAAGAAGGACTCTTGTGGGATCTTCTAGCTATCTGGCATTTCTATCCACTATTGAGCCACACAATGTCAATCAAGCTAGCAAAGATGAATGTTGGATTCAAGCCATGAATGAAGAGCTTGATCAAATTAAAAAGAATCACACTTGGGAATTAGTACCAAGACCTCATGACAAAAATGTCATTGGAACTAAATGGATATTCAAAAACAAGTTAAATGAGAATGGGGATGTTATAAGAAATAAAGCTAGACTTGTTTGCAAGGGGTATGCTCAACAAGAAGGTATAGACTTTGAAGAAACTTTTGCTCCCGTAGCTAGACTTGAAGCCATAAGAATGTTTCTTGCTTTTTCAAGCTTCCAACAAATCAAAGTTTATCAAATGGATGTTAAATCTGCGTTTCTCAATGGTGATCTAGAAGAAGAAGTTTATATAGAACAACTAGAAGGATTCATTTTGGGAAATGATGAAAAACTTGTTTGTAGACTTTAAAAGGCTCTATATGGTCTCAAACAAGCTCCAAGGGCATGGTATTATCGTCTTGACAAATATCTTCATCAACAAGGACTTTCAAAGGGGTCTGCTGATAGCAATTTATACACAAAAACTAAAAATGATAAACTATTGATTGTGGTTGTATATGTTGATGATATCATTTTTGGAAGTAATGTAGAATCTATGAGTCAAAATTTTGCTTCTACTATGCAGCAAGAATTTGAAATGTCTTTACTTGGGGAACTAACATTCTTTCTTGGCTTGCAAGTGCATCAAACTACAGATGGCATATTCTTATCACAAGAAAAATACCTTAAGAAAATTCTGAAGAAGTATGGCATGGAAGAATGCAAACCTGTAAGTACACCAATGATAACCGGATGTAATCTCAGTTCTCATGATGATTCTCCCACGGTGAATCAACCAGACTACAGATCTATGTTAGGAAGCCTACTTTATCTCACTGGGACTAGACCAGATATTATGCATGCAGTTGGGATTATTGGACGATTCCAAGCTAATCCAAAAGAGTCTCATCTTCAGGCTGTCAAAAATAATATTCAAATATCTTCAAGGAACTCAAGACTTTGGACTATGGTATCCAAAGAATGCTAATCTCACTCTTCATGCTTACACTGATGCAAATTGGGCTGGAAATGTTGATGATCGGAAAAGCACTAGTGGTGGTGCATTCTATATGGGGCCCCGGTTAGTATCTTGGTTCAGCAAGAAGTAAAACTCTATTGCCTTATCTACAGCAGAAGCAGAATATGTGGCTGCCACATCATGTTGCACTCAACTTCTTTGGATGATGCAAACCTTACAATACTTTCAAATCAAATGTTCACCTCCTATCTCCATTATGTGTGATAATACAAGTGCCATCAGTATCTCAAAGAATCCTGTTATGCATTCCAATACCAAGCATATTCCCATCAAGTATCACTACTTACGTGAACAAGTGCTTGAACAAAAGGTGAAGTTGGAGTATGTTCCCTCCAAAGAACAAGTTGCTGATATATTTACCAAACCTTTGCCCAGGGAAGCGTTCGAATATCTCAGACAGAAGCTGGGAGTAGTCTCTACCTTGCAGAAAATTAGAACTGCTTAAATTCAGAAGATTAAATTGGATACGCGAGTTTCCTGAAAGACAATCGCGTATATACGCGAATTTATACATAGAAAACTGTGTATGGGTGGTTGCTGACAAATTTTTCTGGGACAGCATTCTTCAGCATAGCTATGGTGCTGTTGGGTATCTCTGGTGATGTTTTAGCTCTAGTATTTTTGTTCCATTCTCTGATATTTGATGAAGATGCCTTGATGGTTTGCTGTTGAAAGTGTTCAGGATGCACAAGCTAAGGGGGAGATGAAGGAGTCAAATGGCTCAAGAACAAGTGTACAGGTTCAAGGGGAGCATTATCCTTGCTGAGAATAATGCATTGTTGGCATTATGATGGTTCTGAAATATGATATCTCTCTTGAGGTGTTTTTGGTATTTGTTACAAAAGGTCATTATTGTAATTTGATGAAAAGGTCATGATGAGACCTATGATGTAAAATTGTATTTTTCAATCATGAAAGGACTTGATCAAATTTGTAAACCCACTTGGTTGGGTAGTTGAGTCACATATGTAAATCCACTTGGTTGGATCTTTGATGTAAGTATGAGTCCTTGGTGATAGGAAAGGTCATAGAGTCATGTACTTCATTGAAAAATATGTTTAAAGATTCAGCATGAACTCAGGGGGAGCATGGTAACTTCAGTGCACATAAGATCTACAGCGCTCTTCTTTCTACATGAGAAGATAAACCTTGTTTTGGTTTTGATCTTCCCTTTGCCCTTGATGTCAAAGGGGGAGAGTTTCATGGTGTTTGCATAATGGTTATATTCAATGTATCTATCTGTTGTGGTGATCAAACACCATCATGGTTTCCATCAAGTCCAAAGGGGGAGATTGTTGGAAATATGATGCAGAGTGTTGTCCTTGATGGCAACCTACTTGATGAAGTTGTTCTTAATGGAAACTACCTTGTCCTATTTATTAATGACGTAAATCTGATGTCTACAGAGCAGTTCAGAAGTAACGGAGAAAGGAATTCCCTGTAAGTGCCAGAGCAATGATGAAAATGGTATGCCACAAAGCATATGCAGGTTTGTTAAGGATAAGTAGCGTATGCACGTGGAAAAGTACGTTCCAAGTCGTGTATGCCCTTTTGCACTCCAAAATTAAAATACCAAGGGGCATTACCATGGTATTTACCCATTGTATTGAGCGTTGGATTATCTATTTGATCCCGTCCAGGAATACCATCGGAAGTGGTGTGGTTTTGACTCATGGTATTGATAAAGGCTAAACATATATAAGGAGAAGAGAATAATTGTGCAAGGTGTGCAAGTGTCTAGGTTTTAATGAATACTTCACTCTGAAGTATATCTGCATGGTGGAACTCTGTTCTTAATTGATAAATATGAATCTTGATGCACCTATGGATATGATGAAGGCTTAAAGATCTCTAGATCTACAAATGATGAATCTCTAGAATGATCTGCAAAAGAAATGATGAAGACCTGGCGCCAGTCTAATGAAGAAATTGAAGAAATCTGGGTAAGTTCACAGATCTGGTCTGTTCTGCAAATTTTATCTTTTATAGATCTATACGCAGGTTTGTTTCATTAAAAGTGCATATATACGCAGATCTGATTGAATAAAAGCACGTATGGACAGTTAGGGTTTTCTGAAAAAATGCACAAATGTATACGGGTGTTCGTTTCATAAAAAGCGGTGTATACGTGGGTCTGACTAAATAAAAGTGCGTATGGTATCTGAAATAATGGTTTCTCAAGGATGAATGTGATTCTGCATATCTATTCTGAAGTCTGGGTTATCTCTGATATTCTGGTTACAGTGGTTTCATTGTTCTGTTTGAAGCATTGAGCAAAGTATGTTTGTTGATAAGTGAAGGGTTGTGTTAAAGTTGTTTGATCCAGTTTGAAAATTGATGAAACGAGGTCTGCAGTGGTGCTGAGGGTCGAAGCCTTCAGAAAGGGGGTATTAGCTCCCTTCCATTGATAACTGGTAAACGAGAGCAGGGGGTAGTAGCTCCCTTCCAGGAAAGGCTGGTAAACGAGAGCAGGGGGTTGTGGCTCCCTTCCAGGAGAGGCTGGTAAACGAGAGAAGGTTGTAGCCTTCTGCAGGTGGGTGCCTACGTGCTGGTATGAGTCTGCACCAGTACATTGTTGTAAGATGTTTTCTTTATAATAAATATTGAATACTGAGTCGACGACAGCAGTGGTTTTCTCCCGAATTGGGTTTCCACCTAAAATCCTGGTGTTCATGTGTGATGCTTATGTGTGTTGATTTATTCTGTTCTTACTGCACATGTCTACTGCTTACTAAACATCTAATGAATTAATGATGCAATAATCTAAGATAAGAATTATCTACATAATAAGAATTCTGAGCATACGCGAATTTCCTTAAGGATATCCGCGTATATACTCTAGTTTTTTTCTGTAAAGTAGCGTATGGGTGTTTGAGAAAAGAAAAGTAAAAATTTGATTGACAGATCAAGATACTGATTCAACCCCCCCTCTCAGTATATTTCCCAACAAACCCAACACATTTCACCCTTTTGGAATCAAATGAATACAAATCCCTATAAGGTTTGGTAATCTGCAAGTTTAGTTCCTTAATAACAGACAATGGCATGAGATTATGAGACGCTCCTAAGTCCACCATGCAATTATGTAGAGTAAAATCATTGAGCAACAGAGAAATATAGAAGGGTGGAACAGAAGGATCTGCTTATTCTATATGAGGACCAAAGGTGACCACTGGTTTTTCTTCTTGTAAGTTCATTGTGTCACTTATATCTTCCATCTATGTGAGATTAATAAATTCTGAAATTTCTTTCTTGTAAGATGGTATTTTAGCTAATTGTAGAAGAGGTACCTGAATTTTAACCTTCTCCAACTCTTTTTCCAAACTGAAAGCATGATTTTGCTTAACATTCTTTTCAGGTTCTTCTTCACTCTTTCTAGAATTTTTCGCTTTTTCAAGTACAGGAACAACTCTCTCCAAAATATTAGTGTCAACTGATTTGTTCTGGGAATATTATATTCCTATTTAGGAAAATCATCAATATAGGCACCAAAAACACATTTTTAGAAAATTTTTCTATAATAGTCAAGAAAATCCCATGGATCCATTAGTTTATGTATCATAGCAACCAAATATACAAGGAGATCAGAAACAAATTATTATAGCTTAGTTAAACAGACCTCCCAAGCCCAAATCAGTCCAAAAACACCACAACCCCATGACTACTGCAACACAGAAATTCTGAAGCATGAGATAGCACAGTTTAATGAGGGTTTCTGCTACAGAAATAGAGAACCAAATGGATCTGCTAATATATTACTCAAGAGAGATGAAAAACTGAGATCTAGTCTCTTTTACACAATTCCAAGATAACCCGGCAAGGTTTTCTTGAGAGGCATGAGATACAAAAAGTATATACTCCAGATCTGTAGCTAAAGCTCTGCATAAATATGGCTGAAAAATATATGGCTATAGTTCCTCCTTACTAGCTTTCTGGGCGAAAGGCTAATCCTTCCTCTAGGAAACTAGCTCATGAACAGGGGTTTTGACCCTTCCACTGCAACACCATGAAAAATAACACAGTTCCTTAATAATATTGCACTGTAGATGTAGGTGACTGCTTGGCCTAATGCTGGATGGTGGAAATGAAGCCCATAATACTCCTCTCATATTTCTTCAACAAGTCCTCCAAGGAAGTGTGGAATTCCCGCATGAGAATACCCTTGTACTAAACAATACAGCAAACCCCACTAGACAGATTACGCATGCAATAAGTCATAAGACTCAAACATAAAAAATATTTTGAATGCCCCTCATGACTGCCATCCCTTCCCTTATATTCTTGGTGATCTTCCTCACCCTTGGCCCCACTCATTTATGAGGTTACTTCCATGCAAAGACTCCTCCTCCAAAACTACATTATCTCCACTAGCTCCACTCTCTTATTTACAGCATTGTTTGATTTGGTCAACCTTGACTTAGTCTCCATGCATTGTCTCCTTCCACACCTAAGGTGGCTTTATTCTCACTATCTAAGCTGATCTTCATTCACACTGGAAGTGATTTATTCCTACTAAAGAGTCTTTAAGGGTCTCCTTACCCCCTTATTCATCCATAAAGAAAGAAAAATGATATTTTAATATTCCAATTATTTGCAAGCTAATTTAGGAATATTACAATCTTCCCCTCCCAAATTTTTCTTGTCCTCAAGCAACTACAAGGGTGCTGCAAAATCTCTAATGGTTATGTCTCCTCCCAAATATACAAGTTAGCCTTTGGTAGATAAACCAAATAGCTGTCAATTTGAAAAAGTGGGAGATATATGGAAAGAGTTATATATTGTCCACTAGCCTCCTTAAGGCATAAGAGAGGGTAAATTTTAGGTGCCTCAATCTCAATGAGAAACTCCAATCTCCATGCTATCATCCAAACAAAATGAGCCATCCTTGGTAGCTCATTGAAACAATCACCAATTCCCTACTTCTGCAATGTATATGGGTTGCATGGTTGAAAAGGAGAGATCAAGTTATTCAACTCACACTGTCTCTCTCTCCATTTATGATAGATTTGGAACTGTTGGTATTGGGCTGCAATAATATGGTCATTAAGAAGCAAAAAGGTACTTGGAATATCATGATTCCACTCTTTGGTTATAGGAACCTCTCTTACCCAATCCACCCCACATATAGTGCATAGAGTATCATCGCCATATGGGCTCCAAAATAAATATGGACTAAGTGTCACATGGCATAATGGATGGTGACAATAGCCCCTCAAGTGATACCAACATTGTTCTTCTTCCAGTTGTTTCAAAACATGATATGATCAATGGCCATCCAACCACTTACTTGCTGCCATAAGCTTCTCAAAGGCTTGAAAATAGTAGAGGACATTAGGTGTTGGCTGAATATGAACCAAGAAAAACATGTCTTGCCCAAAGCCCTCCATGAAGTGGTTATTCCCTTCATTGAATGTAGTCCCAATAGGACCGTGAAACACAAAGAGAGGCTTGCTCTCTTGTGGAGCAATGTGCTGCAAATGCATGGTAAAGAAATGCACATACATTGTTAGTTGATAAATAAGCATCAAAACACAACCTTTACCATATATTGTAGACAAGTTGGTGAAGAGGTCCATAGATGAACCTTCCCATTTCTCCATCAAAAGGGGAAGTGATTGTAACAACCTTGCAAGGTGGTTGTTATCCTCCTCATACATCAAACAAGTTACATATCTCTTAATATGTTGTTGCACACCTTCTTTGAGATTCTCCCAATAGAATCCCTCCATGATGGTGTGATAAGACTCAATGGAATCTACATGTCCTGAAAAGGGTGCCTCATAAGCTACATGTAGAATCTCCTTCTTGAGCATGGAGTCTTTAGTCAAGTAGATCTGATCATGGAAATAGATGACTCCATCAACCACTCTTTATCTCCCATCCATCACTTGCCCATCAAGAACCTTACATGTGAAGAGGTTCTTGGAATATTCCACCAATAGTTGGGACTCCCAATATGGATCTAGGCTTCCCAACAATGATAGCATTGTTGAAATCTAAAATGAATCACATGTCACACCATAACTCTCCTCTTTGACATGCTCAATGCCAAAGCCACATGTCGAAGTGTTATTACTCCACTTTTTCTGCCCCCCTTGCAGTTGATCTTTCCCAAGACAAGATTGAATTACATGGAAGTCAACCTCCTCTTGGAATGCATTTACCCTCCAAAACTTCCATAGTTTGGTCAATGCATACAAGAGTGCCAATAGCCTCTTGTCATATTTAGAAATATTCCTCATGTGTGGAGGTATCATTTGTTGTCCCAATGTTATGGAATAGCCCTTTAACACCATGCTCATGCTATCATAGATTTCTGGATCATCCTTTTCTAGTGCAAATAGCTGAGTGGGAGATAGCAATTTCCATATCAGAAAATTGCTCACCTCTCCTTGGAACTCATCAAAGTTTCTCAGTGTTGTGTTAGCCCCTCACAAGGCTCCTTCCTTAGCCAAATATGTCAATGCTACACCATGTTGAGAGAACTCTTTATTCATCTTCCAATCAAGGGGTATCCTTGGTGGAATGCCTCCATGTAATGACACATCAAGTCCTAGAGCAAGTTGTATATGTGGGTGGACTGATTTGTCCTTGCTCTCACTGCGCAATTCAGTTTTCCTCCTTTGTACATCACACTTTTGAAATTGGTAGGGGTGTGTGCTCCCAATCATATGATGCTAATCATCCCCCCTTTATTATTCTTTTACCTTCAAGATCTCACAATCTATCAATGATGGCACATGATGCTCATGTAATGTGCTTTGATCTCTTTCTGTGAGATTCTTTGGAACTTCTTGTGAACATACAAGAACTCCTCCCATTGGAGCAAGTGCTCCATCTTCCTCTTAATGAGGTGCTAGATATGCTCCTGATGTGACAGCGTTGTTACCTCCATCCTCCTCTTCCTCTTCAACATCAATGGGAGTTACCTTATCATCAATAAGAGTATCCTCTTTTGAAAAAGAGATCTCCATGTCCTCTTTTCCAGGAGAGTGTTTTCTATGAAATAGGGATATTGCCTCTAGCAAGGTATTCTGCAAAATTTTATCCCCCTCAATATTTTTCTGAAATGGATTTGGGTTTATAGATCCTTCCAACCCATGCAAAGTTTTTGTTTGTTTTGGCTTTACCAGCTCCACCAAAGGTGTTTCAGAATTTTTTTCATCAAACCTTTCCACTACTCTCCTAGTGAACCTTGCATAAGTGGATGTATTTACATTTTTTAATGAAAATGATTCAAATAACCACCAAGAATAAGCCTTACCTTTAAGATGCAGCGCTACTACTCTAGTAGCTTCATCTTCTGAAACTTGGTGCTGCTACAAATAAGTATCAAGCTCCTCCACCCAAAACCTAGTTGAACATTTAGGTGACCCATAAAAAGTAGATAGGAAGAATCTACCCTCATCATGTTGCTTACATATTGTACTTATATCATGGTTTCTATGTCTTTTATCCTCCTTGATCTTGAAAAACCCTTGGAAGTTTAGGTGATCTTTGAACCTCTTAGATTGATATTCATACTCTTGCAAATAATCACCAAGAGTCTCCTTCTTTGGCACATCTCCTTCCTCCATCTCACTTGCTATGAACATAGGCCTGGTAGAGCATTGTAAATTTTATGGTGTGGATAAATGCTCACACCCATAATATGAAGAAATGGAGCCTTCCTCATGTACAAAAATTTTTTAGGGATCTCCATGTCTTTCCCTCCTCATCTCTTTGATGTCTTTGCTAATGCACTGCAGAGTTTGAAGAAGAAGTTTTGAGAACTCCTTCTCTCCTGATATTAAGGTTTTGCCTTGATCTCTTATGCAGATCTTCTCCTTTATATAAGAATCCTCCTTGGATGACATAATGGCTGAAGTACACAGGCTAAGCCAAGATCAGAGCTCTAATACCACTATAATATTCCTATTTAGGAAAATCAGCAATATAGGCACCAAAAACGCATTTTTTAGAAAATTATGCTATAATAGTCGATAAAAACCCATGGATCCATTATTTTATGTATAATAGTAACCAAATATACAAGGATATCATAAATAAATCATTATAGCTTAGCTAAACAGGCCTCCCAAGCCCAAATCAGTCCAAAAACACCACAACCCCATGAATATTGCAACACAGAAATTATGAAGCATGAGACAGCACAATTTAATGAGGGTTTATGCTATATAAATAGAGAAACAAATGGATCTACTGATATATTACTCAAGAGAGCTGAAAAACTGAGATCTAGTCTCTTTTACGCAATTCCAAGATAACTCGGGAAGGGTTTCTTGAGAGGCATGAGATACAAAAAGTATATACCGTAGATATGTGGCTGAATCATGCTCTCTGACTGAAGCTCTGCATAAATATGGCTGAAAATACAAATAAATGGTTGTAGTTCCTCCTTACTAGCTTTCCAGGTGAAATGCTGATCCTTCCTCTAGGAAACTAACTCATGAACAGGGGTTTTGACCCTTCCACTGCAACACCATGAAAAATAACGCAGTTCCTTAAGAAGAATTCACTATAGATGTAGGTTACTTCTTGGCCCAATGCTGGATGGTGGAAATGAAGCCCAAAATACTCCTCTTAGATTTCTTCAACAAGTCCTCCAAGGAAGAGTGTGGAATTCCCACATGAGAATACCCTTGTACTAAACAGTACAGAAAACCCAGCTAAACAGTTGAAGCATGCAATAACTCATAAGGCTCAAACATAAACGATATTCTTAATGCCCCTCATGATTTCCATCCCTTCCCTTATATTCTTGGTGAGCTTCCTCATCCTTGGCCCCACTCATTTATGAGGTTACTTCCATGCAAAGACTCCTCCTCCAAAACTACGCTATCCCCACTAGCTCCACTCTCTCATTTACAACGTTGTTTTATTTCATCAACCTTGACTTAGTCTCCATGCATTGTCTCTTTTCACACCCAAGGTGGCTTTATTCTGACAATCTAAATTGATCTTCATTCACACTGGAATTGATTTATTCCTACTAAAGAGCCTTTAAGGGTCTCCTTACCCCCTTATTCATCCAACAAGAAAGAAAAATGAGATTTTAATATTCCAATTAACTGCAGGCTAATTTAGGAATATTATATATTAAGTGAATTTACAGGTTGTTTCCCCTTACTGACTTGTTTCACAAGGTCCTTTTGTTGTGGAGTCGCCATTGGAGGAGGAATGGAACCTTGTTGTTCACCTTCATTATCCTGCACTCTAGATCTCTTTTTGGACCTTAAATCATACTTTTCATGTAACTCAGCTTGCATGAAATCTATGAATTGCCTACACTTTTCATCCATTTCATATTGATCAAAAGGTACTTTGACTTTAGCATATTCTCCCTCACAATCTTCCTCTTCACCCTATTATATTGTATACATAGCAGATAGTTGATCCTTGGCCTCCCTTTGGTCATCTTCTTCTGTTGGCTCTCCAGGTGCTGCTTCTATACAATGGCGCTTGAACATGGTCTTGACCTCTTCTTTCCCTCTGCAAAATTTGCAGGGTATGTCTCCTGAATTGAGGGTTAAACCCCCCTCGGTTTTATTGTACTTGTCTTTGGGAGTTATTTATTTTCCAATTCCATCTTAGCTAGCTTATCTGTCAAATTTTTTATCACCTTTGTCATGTCTTCAATTCTTAGATCTTGTGATGGTCCTTCTTTTGCTTTCCCCTTCTCTTGGACTAGTTGCGTCCCTTTCGCCTTTCCAGCTACAATCATATTAGCTTCAATATCTAAAGATCTATCTATATCTGCTCAAGAGTAGGGGCTCTTCTCTCTCTCAATGTATAGCTAAAATTAGCTTCAAAATCCCCAGCAAAAAATACCTATGCTCCTATAGGGGGAGCTTCATCTCTATAAGTAAACTATTGCACAATTTGTTGAATATTTTTACAAACTCATAAATGTTTTCATTAGGATTTCTTTTAATCGCATTAAACTCTGTCAATGAGTAACCATGATATCTCTTTTATCCCCATCTTTGAGTGAATTTAGTTTCTAACTCTTCCCAGTTATTTATTGAACCATTTGGTAAACCTTTGAACCATTTTATAGCCTATCCATTTAGAGACTGCACAAATAGTCTCATCACAACATCAAGATGTTCTACATTTAAATTCTCAGCAAAAGTGCAAAACAAAGGTAAAAAAATTTCTGCAGTTACTTCATCTTCTCCAATGAAACGAGGAATTAATTTGAGGTATTCTTGAGGCATGTAATTCATTGCTTGTGCAAGATTTAGTGGTGCATATATATTCATTAAGAAAGTTGGTGTTGCCATATTTACACCTTGGTTAACTGTTCCTTGGGTAGTTGAGGTTGATTAAACTTTTGTGAAAGTGAATTAACGTGGAGGAAAAACTGATATGGGGATAATTTAATGGACAATAGCAAAGGGACCAGCAACTAGATTTTGTTGAGCTTGAGTAAAAGTAAATGAAATAGACTCAAAGGAGTGTTCTTCCACCTTAGGTTCTTGAAAATAAAGAGGTGTGAAAGGTGAATCTTCTTCCAAGGAAGGAATTATTTTAGAAATATCTTCAAACAAAGGATTACCATAACTATTGTCAAGAGCAGACAATGTAGGATCAGGTGTTGAAGGAGTTTCAGGTTTCTGAGCCTTTTTAGAAACCAATCTTTCTAGATCTGGCAAATCAAGGAATATCTGCTATGAGGTATCTGACCTTGTGTTAGGCCTTTTGAAAGCCAAAATTTTGAAAATAACAAACAAAACCCAATATTTCCTCCTCACTGAACAACTAGAGGAAATAATGTGAAAAACCCAGGGAGAAATAAACTTCGTTTCTTCATCCCTGGCAATGGTGCCAGAAAATGTTATATCTCAAGAGACAATCCCTTGGCTGTGGTAAGGAATCAGTGATTAAGACATTTTATAAATTTATGTCAAAATTACAATATCAAATGGCCTCTGTTTAACACCTTTGGAATTTAATTACTTAATACCCTCAATAATCTGATATAATGAAAGCCTTCACAATGCCATAAATTGCTGATATTTGAATGAATGAAAAGAAGAAATTTGAGGGAAACTCAAAATGATATGCTGAGAAACAGAATCTATCACTTTTAAGTTTCAGAGGAAATTCATGGAGGGAGAGGAAACTCTAAATAATATGTTGTAAACATAGAATCTATTACCTTAAAGTTTCATTAGGAGTTTGTGAAGAGAGAAGAGATGAAGTGAAGGAGCGAAAATTAAGGTTATTTAACTCTTACTCACATATGTAATTAAGAGACCGGATGCTACATTAATTCACTTCATTCAAAGAGGAATAAACACAGAGTGAAACTGGAAATACATATCAACATCAACAGGTGCAGGAAAATTGATCTTCTTTCATTAATTACTCATAAAATTCAGTACCAAATTAACATTCATCCAGAGGTCCAAAACTCGTAACCACTTTTCTTTATTTCTATCTACTTAAATACATCTAAATAGTTCATAATTGTTGAACTTATTGAAACTACTTCCTACCTAAATTTTTAAAATTACTTCTGCAAACATACTAAGAAAAAAAATTGAAACTAGAAATATCATTCATTTTGTTGAATATGATTGTTGTTGATGTGTCTCCCCAAAGTGTTGAGGTGTCCTTTCTAGTTATGATGTGATAGCTGCAAAATTCTGTAACAACGCCTTAGTGCCTGACTTGACCCAGTTTTCGTGCTTCCAACAGTGCCAATATATGTTCTTCTGCCCAACTCTGCCTATGCCTCTATGCTTCAAACAATGTTATCCTGTCCCCTTATGTTCGTGCCTGCAGCGCTCTGTTTTCTCTTCGTAAACCTCCGCAAGACATGGAATTAAACCATATTCTACTCACCTTTGGAGAATGCATCTTGTCTGCTTTCTATCACATTTTTTCATTTCACCAGCTTTACGTTATAATCCTCTTTTCTTCCTCTGATTCAGTTTAACACAAGAAATGCCTTACCTCCAGATTTGAAAACCTTTGGAGTTCACCTTTGAAACCACATCGCATCCTCCTGCAAATCGCAGATCGGGGATTTTCTTATGAGACATGGAAGGTAAATGTTAAAATGTGTGATGTACGAAGTGTGACGGGCGAAAGGTGATGTGGAAAGTAGAGGTGGGGCCAATCGCAAATCGAAATCGGCGATATGGAGCTCTTCGGCAATCATAACATATTCCTTTAGCGCCTTTTCTCCAAACCTTGCGATTTGTGATAAGCAATCGCATCGCATTGAAATATTGCAAGTTTAACCATATTACAAACTTGCAACCTTTACCGAATGCAATATGTGATACGTTCTTTGCCATCCATATCTCCATTCCAGTTCTGCACTTTGTTCCTGACCATTTGTTTTTCCCTTTGCGCCTCCTCCGAAACTCTTTAAGTTTTTAAGGGAAATGCAACATTTCTCCTCCTTCATGAAATTATTTTTTTTGCTCCACAGTGTAACCCTCCTGAGCTTATCCAATGTTCTATCACACTAGTCCCACCTAATCTTGCGAATGAGCCCGACTGGACCTTGTCTGGTGTGCAATGTTCTGGACGTGCCCATTGGTCTAGCTCTCGATGTTTTGCACATGAATGAGCCTGATTTGGCCCACCTTCACATCTCATCACATAATGTTAATGTACTAACATATAAATCAAAATTATTCTACAACATACAAAATTTTACATTTTCTATCATATATTCTTTTATGGTATTTTGAAAATTATTTCAAAGGTAAATGCAAATGAGCCACAACAGCTCCAAACCTATCCATTGGCACAAGCTCCAACATGATATTCTTGAGGAATCCTATCCTATAGGGCTCTAACCCACAACTTGAATTCTTCAAGATAAGGTCATTGGTTCTTCAAGGCTTCCAATTCCTTCAGCAACAAGCCCTGAAAATATCTTCAACAATTCTCTCAATCAATCTTTAATAACCCTTCAAATTTTCTTCATAGCATTGTTTCCATCAATGAAAACTCTTAGTAAGTGTTACCAATACACTTCATGTCAAATTTATGTACAGGAAAACTTCTTCAAAGGCTATTTCATGAGGCCTCCAATATCAACAAGATTTTCTCCACGATCTGCTTCCACAAGAGCCCTCAAGAGGTATTCAACAAATTATTTCCAAAATTATTCAACAATAACCTCAATAATCCATCTAGTCTAGAGGATGTCCATCTTCCAGGATTCTTCAATTACTGCTCTAGATAAAGATCATGACCAAATGTCCACAAGTTTGTATACCAGAGTTCTCTACAATCTTCTTAGATCCAAGGTCTTAATTATACATAGATCTTAAGGTTTGAAATGACTCACTATAATATAATCCTAATGTCTTCATCAAATTTATACAACGTGTCACTGTAACAATAGGTTCACTTCAAAGGTACATAATAGGTCCTCAAAACACTGACCTCTAAACGTTGAATTTGTCACAGTCACAAGTTTGAGATATTTAGTCTCATATACGATATTCTAGGATTCACAAATACAGTCCAAGGTTCTCAATATGCTACTTCCAAAAGCTTGGTTTGTTTGAAATGTCACAAGGCCTTCCAAAATTCCAAGTTTTGTAGCCAAACCAAATTTACACACGTTCGAAGTGATCTAGAAACAATTCTGGTGTCTGAGATACTTTACACAACTCCAAGTTATCTAAGGTCTCCACTAAGGTGTTTCTGAACTGAGGTATAACACGGGATGTTTACAATGCTTGCCCAAACAATAACCATTTTTCAAAGATGATATTTCTCATATATGAAGGATGCATCACTACAACTCTGGTTTTATTCTTCCAAAACTGTGGTTTTATTATTCCACAAGTCTGAAAAGAAGAAGTGTCACTACAAGTCCGCAAAAGAGGAGTATTACCACAGGTATGAATATAGTCAATATCCATAGGGGATTTTCACTTCGAGTTAGCACAGATCCAAGCTCCACAAGTGAGTGATCATATATGTGATCTCCTATAGTCATGCAATTCTGATCTTCTCCATAATTTTGAGCCTTCACAAGTCTGAGCAACCGAACCTCCAAGTGTGAGCTACTAATCTTCTACAAATATGGGTTATAATTTCTTCACAAGTTTGAGGCTTTCATCGGTCTATAATCCGAGTCTTCACTGAGATGAGCTCCATAGGTCTATAGATCCATCCAATCTGAAAGCTCCAAATATCCTTGTCATTATTTTCTTTCTTCTTATCACTTCTTTGACTTTTTGTACTGATTTGAATCAAGTTTTTCCTCCTTGACTGAATTGGAATTAGTGATATTTATACTTACTTTCAAGTTTTGAACAGTTGTGACTTCTGGAGAGCCGACATAACCAATTTGAAGCCTAATTGCATTAAATATTTATATTTTTTTCGACCTTCTTTCTTTTGACTAGCAATCAATTGTTTAATGCCCAATCTTACTTGCTAGAAGGTTTGACCAAAATATAAAAAATAAAAAATTGTTTCCCACAATGGATTGTTGAGTTGTAGAGTTTTCTTTTTTATGTGTTTATGACTCTTTTAAATTGTACATTGACTAGACTCAATTGATTTGGTTCATTTCTTAATTGAGATACATGGCTCATTTAGATATGTTAACAAATTAAATCTTCATCCTTGAATGCCTCAAATTCATGAATGCTTGTATTGGGGCCTTCCATAATTGTTCCTTAAATGCTCTTCATTTTCAAGGTTAGCTAGGCATTATATAATAAGAGTAGTATTCATGTGTGTAAGGCTTCATATGCATTTATTATTTTTCCATGCATGTAGCATATGTATCTATAGTTTCATATATGCATATAGGGTAGCTTTAACATCTTCAATGAGGTCATCATGTAGTCAAATATCTAGGGTATGGGCATTAGGATTTCACCATGCATGTAGTGTGCATTAGTTCATGCTCCAAAAATATATGGAATCATTTTTAGGACTTCTTGTAGGATATTCCAATGCCTAGTGTTTTACATAAATGCACAACATCTAGGGTTATGGTTTCATCAAGGTTTAGCACTTTAGGGTTTACATAATCTTCAATAATTCTATAACGTATTGACATTAACGAAAAAAATTTCCAACAATCTCCCCCTTTGTCATTGATGGAAATATTCTCTCCCTTTCCAACATTCTCTCCCCGTTTGACATCAATGGAAAATGGGGTGTTATGACAACACCTTTTTCTATTAATTTTTTCTCCTATCATGCTTCTTCTTGTTATGCTTCTCCCCCTGCCATCATGCTTTCCTTCTTCTAGGAATGTGATATAAGAAATATGTCTTATTTTTCATGTGATCAATCAGCTCCCCCTGCCTACATAAACTCATCTTACTCTCCTTTTTTTCTTATAGAAATCAAGACAATAAATATTATTACCTTGTGATTAGGTGAAAGGCATCTTCAACAATGTTCCATATGATGTTTTGAGGGAACAAAGAATCATGTTATTAAATGGAGTTGCTCCCCCTAAGTATTTTCATATCATGGAAAGGAATGAAGTAGATGATGTCATTATGCAACTTTTTCAAACAATATTTCTTGCATAATTTCTGAGAGATAGTCCATCAAGAGAGATGTTTATGTGTCTCATATCATGATTGTACATGAGTGACTCATCAAGGGTTTCATAGAGCTCTTCATGAATAGCTTCTACAATAATGGTCTGGAATCACAAGCTCCCCTTAACAGTATGCATGGTCTCCTTTTTGGAATAATTTTATAACCAAAACATGGAATATGCATGCCAATGATTTATTAGATCAACAAAATGAGTTGATACATTGATTGTTCAAGACACTTTCCACATGGTATCTTTTTTATTCAGTTTTCTTCCTTCTCCAAACTTATGTAACTCTTTGTTCTTGCTTGGTAGTCATGGTTTTAGCTTGTTTAGGAACCCAAATCAAGTAAAAATCATGAGCCATATGTCTAATTTTATGGCATTTAAAGCGCTTCATTATGTACATAAATAAGGAGGAATGATTTATTCTTATCATCTCTAGGGAGATGATGGGGAAAATTATATTTATATTTTTGGTATTCCCTACAAGCATTTTCCATGTACCCAAAATTTGTACAATAATATCAATAGCCAAAAAATATACTTTGGAACTTGGGAGATGGAGATTTTTTTGATGCACTTCTGAAGTCATCCTACCTTGGGATCCTTTGATGATAAAAATTGCCTCTTGCATCCTTGATACCTTCTGCATACCTTCTTGGAGTAGGGTTTCCTTTAAGTTATATTGATTAATCTCCTTGCTTTTTTTGGAACTGGGGGCATCAACATTTCTTGCAATATTCTCGACATCCTTTTTGTTTGATGCATTAGGGTTTGCTTCACTTTTTCTTGAGGGTTCTCCTACATAACCAAGACTTGATTTATCAAGGAGGGATATTTGATGACTTAGGATGTCATATAGGGTTTGAGATCTCTTTAGACTCTTGTTCAATTGATCAACTTCTTTCCTTAGGAGATCAAATTCTTCTTTCATAATCTTGAATTCTTCATCCTTCTTTGCTAGATGGTTCTCCATTTCTTCCTTCATATTCATTGTTTCACATGATTCAGCCTTAAGAGAGATGATATCTGAGTTTATTTTGAAGATCTCTTCATATTTATCTTCAAGTTGGTATGCCATGGAATTTCTTTCCTTTTCTGCTTCACATACTTGTCCTTACAAGATGGCCAAAACTTTCATTACCTTTTCAGCTCCTTTTGTGTGTTTCTTTGATTCTTCCAACTAATATTTAAGGGAGGAGACCTATTACTTTTATTGACCAATTTTCACTTGAATTTTGTTCAATTCCTTGTGACTTTATTCAAGATGGCTTGACAAAGTGTCTTCTCTTTTCTTTGCTTTATCCAATTGATTTCTCATTGATATGACTTCTTCATGATTCCTTTTCTTGTTTTGATGAAATTCCTCCTTAATCCTGGTGATTTCCTCATATATTTCTTGTACTTCAAGCTTGAACAGTTCAACTTCCTTCCTTGTCTTGTCAAATTCATAGTCACCATCATGTACTTTCTTCTTGAGCTCCTCATTTTCCTTATTCAATCAGCTTATTTATTTTAGCGCAAATTTAATTTTTTCCTTAAGATCTTCGGTGAGGTATCAAGAGACTATTGGGATTCATTGTTTCCCAAACAGGTATCAGAGTTGACTCTCTCAAGGTCTAGGCCATTTAGGAAATACCACCTCCAAAAACTTTAAAGCAGTTACAAAGATTGCAAGTTATGGCCAATTTTTTACGTCGCTTTGTTCCCAACTATGCCACCTATGCGGATGGATTCTTGCACCTTATTATTCAGGAAATACCTTTCCAATGGGATGAACAAGACCCAAGATAATGTGAATCCCTAAAATATGCATTATCTCAAGCTCCATTGATTAGACCTCCTAACCATGATAAGGACTATACCCTTTACCTATCAACATCAGAAGTAGCCATCGTTGGGGTATTAGTCCAAGAAGGACTTGATAATAGATAATATGTAATCTAGTACATCAAAAAGAACCCCTTTTAGGCCTACTTTAAAGTATAAGTTAGCAAAAAATACAACTTTAGCCCTAGTACACCCTGTACAAAAGCTTCGGCATTAAATCATCTTATGTATGACATACGTAATAGAAAATATTAACCCGATGAGATATTTTCTCACTCTTCATATGATGAATAAAAAATACAGCCAATGGATAGTTATCATGCAAGAATTCGACCTATAGTTTTCTCCCACCAAAATCAAGAAGGTGTGTCTCCTTGCAGATTTCATCACAGATCTCCCTACCGAGACCCAAGGGTCCCCTGCTAATGATTTTTTCCCTCATGAACATTTTTTCTTCATATCTATAGATGACCCTTGGTATGGTGACATTTTCTTCTTACTTAGAACCCAAAATTTCAACCCTCATCTTACTTGTGACGATCAACGATGCATTTGTCATCAAGCCCCTCGATACCTCCTCATGGGTGACATACTCTATCTTCGAGGCATCAACACCATCCTTTTTCGATATATTACTGTTGTAGAGGTAAATCCCCTCTGTGGACAGAGGCGATCCCTACTAGCCCAGAATGGGTCTAGCAACGATCAAATCACGCTACAACGCAAGCTCCTAATTGCAATAACCAAGGCGCGATACGAGGCTTACCTTGTGTCCAACGCTATTGTCATTGTAGAGAGGATAATGCTCCCGATCCCTTGCTCTGGCAGGTCACAATTTTCCCACTTGGCGCGATCGAACACCTACACATAAGAAACACTACGAACATACAAGCGTAAAACCAAATATTTGCAACTATGTGTCAGTCAGAGAGGACACAACTCATAATCGTAAAACATGAACAATACAAGTGGAACTATAATTGTAGTCGCTTATCATTAATGAAACAAAGGATGATACAACCTGGCTCTGACGCTGAAGTATTCCTTTGGCGGGTCGTCAGTGGAATACGTCTCGCAAAGCTTGTCAGGAATGGGGACAAGCCTCTCTCTTCGATCATCAATCTCCTTGCTATTGATTTGACACTATGAGGACAATTGCAGCATTCTTTTGGCTATGAAGGCTCTTGGAGATTCTTGGAGACTAGATTGTAAAGGGAAATGGCAAGCTTATATAGATGGTGGAAGAGGAATTGGGATCCCTACAATCATGGGATTGGCCCTATCCTCAAGGAAGCTTCCATGAGAGGTGACAAACTACTTCCTCTACATGGAAATTGCCAACCTCCCAACTCAAATTAGAGACTAGTTTAGGAATTGGTTTCAAGTCAATATTCCGCCATTTATTTTTAAAAAACACTTTTTATTAAGCCCCGGGTACCCGTGCGGTTTCCGAGATAGAGCACCAATTGGCGCGCCCTCTTTGGAGGATTTTCCCCCTTGGCGCGAGGGCTGAACTGTGTACCCGCGCCAATGCAAAAAGAGATATTTTTAGGGTTTTTCACAAGGAATTGTCTTTAGGGCAATGAAATTACATTTTCAGGGGAATGCCATGAAAGTGTTCTCAAGTTATGTCACTGCTCACAGGTCACGGAATGAGCCCTCAAATGTGCGGGATGGGGAATTGAAGGGACAGTGACAAATTGCTGTATAACAGATGCCCCCTAAAGCATGAGGCCCGAAAGAGAGAGAGGGGTGAAATGCTTGACGAGAACATGTCCAACTGAAAACACCGCTGTCGGAAAACCTACGTAGAGAATTACAACTGATATTTCAGATACATGATATATATGTGGTATGGGCGCAGCCATCCATAACAGAGTATACAATAATCCAGATCCAAGGTATGGACGCAGCCATCCAGTAAGGACCGATAAATAGACTCAGGTATGGTCGCAGCCATCCAATGAATGAGTCATGTAACCAATCATAATAATCCACATAATCGCAGCCTGGATTCTAATAGACAAAATCTAGGGTCTTGCGCTTCATCTCGACTTGAACAAAGTACAATTTCAAGAATGCGAATAAGTGAGCCGGAGTCGAACATGCAAGAAGAAAGTCACCCGATTACCAGCCAATGATGAAAGTTGTTAACAGACGCAAGAGGTACCACCAATAATGACAATGGTCCTCAAGGTACTATAGGTACAATCTACGGCATGTGAATCAATGAGCTGGCATCGAACACCCGTAGAATCACTCGATCGGAGGTCAGTGATGAAAACCTCACGTCGAACGCGAAGAACCTGCCATTGAGGCATGCAGGCTCCAAGGTACCAGAAGGGAGTCTCTAGATCATCTTCCTGGATAATGCGCTGAAGTGGACAGGAAGTGATCATGATCGAAGGTGGGCCATAGTGTTTCCCACATCATCGACGCGAGACAGAGGAACATAATGTCTTCGTGAATTAGGATTAGATGAGAATCAGAGGAAGGTTGAAATTTGCAGAGGTCAACTTCTCTTGAACATATGGCAGCACGACAGTGGATTTGGCAGTATTTGACATCAAAAGATTAGAGGTCATGATGACGAGGAAAAGAGCAGATGAGAGGTCAAAAGGGATCACCCAAACCCACGGAGGCAAGTGAAAAACAAGATGAGATGTCCCCAACCCGACACGAATGCAAACAAGTGCCATGTTCAAGAGCGACATACTGCCGACACGACAATGATGTTGGTTCCATTTTACCCACCATTTCTGGCAAGTACCTCTTTATTTTTACACAAGCTTGAAGAGGATACCATATGTTTGCTATATAAGTCCATCCTAGTACATTTAACGAGCCCTAGGAAGGAGGAACTCGAATATCGTCATTACGAATGAGTCCAATGTCATCAGGGTTTAACGAGCCTGACAAAGGAAGAACTCGGCGTCTTTTCATGTTTAGAGAGTTTGAAAAGACAGCGGAAAAGTAAACTCCAATGGTCCCTTTTTGTAAATAGTTCCTCAGACCCGAAAAGGTAGAAAACAATATTTGAGAAAACCTCCTAGTCGCGATAGGTTAGGGTATTCCTTTTTCCTAAATAATCTATCCCAGCCCGAAAAAGGGGTAAACGTATACCGGGTAGATGTCGTTTCGTAACCACTTTAACGAGATCAAAACGACAAGTGACTCGGCAATCTTTTCATGTTTAGGGAGTCAGAAAAGAGCTTAAAGTTGACTCCTCATGGAGGAATGATTGGTATAAAGGGCAGCAACTGGTTCCGGTAATGGTGGAACTACTCAGAACAAGTAAAGGTTGAGAGGCTGGCTAACAAGACCACTCATTGCAGCGGTTCCTCAGGAACGGGTAACACAATCAAGTGAAGGCATATGATCGGCCGAGCAGATGGGGACGATGGAATGAGAGAGCCAAGGCTCATATGGAAAAATAGGCTGATAAAATGGCAATCACGAGAGGTAAAATGGGAACGGTTTCATTTTTAGAGAAGCTTGAAATCAGAAAACTCTCCTTGAAGTTGGTTTCATTTTTACACAAGCTTGAAACAAAGATAAAATATGCTTGAAACCAATTTCATTTTTACACAAGCTTGAAACGGGAAAAAACTATGCTTGAAAAAGTAAGCATGCCCCCAGCATGGTGACTAAATTTGAGGTGCATGCCCCCCAAGCTTCAGTCCATATGAAAGGCAGATGGAGTGAAGGTTCAATTTACGAGATCAAGAGAAAGACTTGACTGGGATTTTACGAGATCTTATCAAAGATTCGAATTGAACAGGAAAGTGCTTCATTGTTTTAACGAGGTTGAAACATTAAAAGAACTATCCTCGGGACACCTTGTTTCATGGTTTAAGAAGCTTGGCACAAGACAAGGAACTATGCACCGACGAACTTGTTTCATTTTTTAAGGAGATTGACACAGGAAAAGAACCATGCTCCGACGACCTCATCATAATGAACAAGAATTCATCACTTCCAAGAGTTCCACTCCCGATGGAAGGAAAAGATCCTGGAAGTCTGGACCCAATGCCCCCAATACACTATGCACGATGGCATCATTACTGAGTACAGGCATGGGGTAGGTAGCCACATAGTTGACCTGCGGTGGGGCAGATACAACAGGTGGATAAAAACCAGGAAGGGATGATGGCAGGCCAGCTGCCACATCAGGACCAAAGAACGAAAGCTGATCAATGGTCACGATCCATCCTTCATGTGGAAAACAGACCACACGAAAAATGGAGGAGACAAGTGCTCCCATGGCATAGGTGTAATTGCGCCCCAAGAGAAGATTGAAATCAAAGGGGCCTGGAACAACCACCACGTCCATATGGACGGTTTTACCTCCCAAAGTAATAGGTAACCTTGGAAGGATCCCTAACGGTTGACTAGTTCTTCTGTTAAATGTCAACAGATTCTGCGTAACGAGCGCAAGCTGCGGCGAACTGAAAGCTTGCCAGGTAGTTGAGGATAGAACACTAACAGAGGCACCTTCTTCTATAATGGTGCTAGGAACAACCAGACCATAGGCCTGTATCGTTATCTCGAAAGGCACATAAGACAGAAGGCGATATCCTGCAAATCGATTCCAATCAAAGGAAGCGACCAAACTACTCGGAGGGGATACCATCGAACCGAGAAGGTCTTCCCCTGATGTTATGGAAGAAGGAGCATCCTCCACAACCTCCATCTCAAAGGTGGGAGGGGTATACTTCGGAACCTCCATCACAGGAGGTGAAGGAGCTTCTTCTTGAGGTACAGGGACAGGAGAATCTTTCCCCAAGTCTAAAGAATCTGATGAAACCAAAAGGACATGGGGGGTGTGAGTTCCACTCTCAATGGAAAAGACCTAGTGCACCATATATGGGGCCAGTTCAACCGATCCCATGACCAATGGTTGGTTGGGAATTGATTTCTGAATACGAATTTCCGAGGGAGTGGGATTGACCAAGGATGATTCTTGAGCAACCGTAGGATCAGCTGGTGGAGGACCGAAATAAAGTTGTTTATAACCACCCGGGAGGCATTTTGTAGAAACAGTTGAGTTGTCCAAGACTCTTTTGGCTTCATCCATATACTGAAAAAGGTGAATGGCATAGTGCCCTTCACACAACTTGCAGGGATTGGTAATCTTACCCTGCTTCTTAGGAGCCTTACCAGCACCAGCTGAAGACGTGCCCCCAACCTGACTCTCAGAAGCCAAAGGCAATGGCGGGCGACCGTTGGACCATACTTCAAGCACCTTGGGAATGCCAGGGCAGTCTCGAAGAAGATGGTCCCCCGTGCACAACATGCAAGGGAATTTGACTTTTCGTGGAGGGTTGGAAGGTTTATCAAGAGGAGGTGTGTCAGAAACAGTAGCAGCAGCTTTAGCCTCTCTTTTATCGGACTTCTTCTTCTTTTTCTTCTTCTTCTTCTTCTTAGCCACCTAGTTACTTGAATCGAGACTTTCACCAGGCGAAGTAGAAGAGGAGGACGCAGAAACAGGCGAAGAAGGGGAGAGTTCCACCTTGGAAACAACATGATGTTGCTCAGGTGGAGGAACTGATTGAACAGTAGCTGAGACATTCGCGACCACAGAGGTTGAGAACAACCAAACAGGAAACCCAACAGTTAACCCAGGAAGGGACAATGTTGCCATGTAAGGAGCACCAACATTCCCAAAAGGAGGAAAATGACTAGGATTCCCATCAGAGGGGATTCCTTGGCTGGTGATCTCTAGAAAAGTTGCCATAAAAACTCAAAACCTCACACGGGCTAAAGACCAAGACACACAATCAAACGGCCAACAAGAAAAATCTAACAGGGCATGTGATCGCGGGTGATTTATTTTACGACATTGAAACTTAGAAACTTCACCGTTTCATGTTTTAAGAGTCGAGAAAAGGATGAAAGATGACTCTATCTCTTTCAGTTTTGAAGCAAGCGTGAATGGATAAGCACTTGGTGATATTTTCAAATTTATGGATTCAGATAAGATCAAAATGACTGCTCAGGAATTCTAGGCAAAGGGTGTACCAAATAACCGTGAACTGCAATATACACCTTGGTTTCAAAATGAAAGAGAAATTAACCAAGGACTTAACGTACGTGTAGGCAATCTCCCTGAATGCTGTGTCCGGTGTATCACGAGTATAGGGTGGCAAACTCGGCTTCCTTTGGATAAAGGATAGAAACCTAGTGGGGTCTTCCTTTATATATGCGATGGTACGGGGAGCACAAGTCCATACTAGTGCTGTCTAAAGCCAAGAGGCGAACGACAGCTACTAGGTTTAAAGACGCCAGAACACGTCTCTAGCCTAGACCTCTAAATATTTCGTTAATGTTTCAATGCATCCTTAGTGTAAATTGAATGAATTTTAATGTTTATTTTCAATTATGTTTCAGTTTCCAGGCCCTGGTGAATGTAATGTCTCAAAAATCACCTAAATGCACACTACATGCCACAGTATATCATTTCATTCGATGAAAGATAATTATGAGAGAGTTAGGAGCTTTTCACCAAGAAAAAAATGACCAGACAACAACCAATGATATCTCTAATGCAGCTAATGGAAACTAAAAGCTTTTCTTTCAAAGCTACTAATCACTAATAACACCGAAAATATTTAATGCACACTAACTAATCCAAAGCAAAAGAGATTTTTTTTTGTATTTTCAATGTTTAAGAGTAAAAAATGCACTAAACAAAATGAAAACTAATGAGACAAGCAATTTGAGAAAAAAAATCAAGAGAGAAAAACAATCAAATTTCACTCAATGCAAGCACACAATCAGATCTCAAATTGACAAAAATTCTCTCAAATCAAAAGACACCCAAAGACTCAAATGAACCCATGTAATCTAGGCCCAAAGCGAGACAAAGCGGAATTCAAGTGAAGCAGAAACAAATCACTCAAACAACACAATAAAATGATAGACAACCACCAAACAAATGCAGAGAAGCAATCACAAAGTTGACTGAACAGACAGAAACCACAAACTCCCAAGGGAGGCTCGACGCACAATAGCACCTAGATGCCCTAGGGCTAAAATGTAAAATCGATAGAAATGGGCAAACAACCAAAGGATGAAGCTCATAGTCAGTCAAGCAAGGCTCCAGAACACTCAAGCAGTAGTAAAAATAAGACCAAACACCCAGATCAGTCTCAGAAGGCTCAAAACACAGTAAACCCTAACACCTTATAGTATTGGCGTGACTGTAAGGCTAAAACTAGCGCCAGAATGGAATTGGCGCGAGTAAGACACTGACAACATGCGCCAGTGGGCACGACTGTCACACTGAAAATCGTGTCAGCCGAGTTTACTAAGGAAAAATGAAAGAAGAGCAGTCCAAGAAGCAGACCAGAGATGGTAAAGCTAAAAAAAAAGCCAAACACATAGCAAGAGCCAGCCAAAAGAGCTGATCAAGCAAGTAAAGTCAAGGATGGACCAAAAATACAAGACAATACTCCAAGTGTTCAGTTCATAAACTAAACCAGAGATTGACTGAAGTAGCATTCATATACTTTCGCTAATGCAAAGCAAGAGCATTTCGAAGGCTATCTGGCTAACTTCAGGCTCTGTATGTAGTTTATAAATCAGACAACAAGCTAACTTTCCAGTGGAGTTGCCAATTTGTTATAGAGGTAAATCCCCTCTGTGGATAGAGGTGATCCCTACTAGCCCAGAACGGGTCTAGCAACAATCAAATCACGCTACAACGCAAGCTCCTAATTGCAATAACCAAGGCGCGATACAAGGCTTACCTTTTGTCCAACGCTATTGTCGTTGTGGAGAGGATAATGCTCCCGATCCCTTGCTCCGGCAGGTCACAATTCTCCCACTTGGCGTGATCGAACACCTGCACACAAGAAACACGACGAACATACAAGCGTAAAACCAAATATTTGCAACTATGTGTCAGTAAGAGAGGACACAACTCATAATCGTAAAACATGAAAAATACAAGTGGAACTATAATCATAGTCGTTTATCATTAATGAAACAAAGGATGATACAACCTGGCTCTAACACTGAAGTATTCCTTTGGCGGGTCGTCAGTGAAATACGTCTCACAAAAGCTTTTCAGGAATGGGGACAAGCCTCTCTCTTCGATCATCAATCTCCTTGCTATTGATTTGACACTATGAGGACTATTGCAGCATTCTTTGGGCTATGAAGGCTCTTGGAGATTAGCTTGCAAAGGAAAATGGCAAGCTTATATAGATGGAGGAAGGGGAGTTGGGATCCCTACAATCATGGGATTGGCCCTATCCTCAAGGTAGCTGCCATGAGAGGTGGAAAACTACTTCCTCTACATGGAAATTCGAAGCCAACCTCCCAACTCAAATTAGAGACTAGTTTAGGAATTGGTTGGGGTCAATCTTCCGCCATTTATTTTTTAAAAACACCCTTTATTAAGCCTGGCACGGGTGCGGCTCTGAGACAGAGCGCTAATTGGTGCGCCCTCTTTGGAGGATTTTCCCCCTTGGCGCGAGGGTTAAACTGTGTACCTGCGCCAATGCAAAAAGAGCTATTTTTAGGGTTTTTCACAAGGAGTTTTCTTCAGGGAAATGAAATTACATGTTTAGGGGAATTCTATGAAAGTGTTTTCAAGTTATGTCACTACTCACAGGTCACGGAATGAGCCCTCCAATGTGCGGGATGGGGAATGGCAGGGACGATGACAAATTGTTGTGTAACAGTTACTCTAAAGAAAGATGAACAAGTCTTAAATGACTTTCATATTGAAGTTTGTTGCGGCCACCTATCTGGGATATCCATTATCTAAAATATCCTCTGTGTCAGTTATTTTTGGCCCAATTTATTTTGTGATTGTATTCAAACAGTTAAGAGATGTGAGCAATTACACCTAGTCATTTTTGTAGGCTCCTTTTGAAAATTGGGCATCAACTTCATGAAATGCAACCCCCTTTCCTCTGGAAGAAATAATTACATTGTGGTTATTCTTGATTATTTCATAAAGTGGGCCAAACCCATTCCCACTTATAATAAAACTGCGGAAACCATCGCTTGGTTTTTCTAACAAGGTTCGGTGTTCCCAAGGAATTGGTCTTGGATCATGGCAAGAACTTCGAGAATGAGGTATTTCAAGAACTATCATAACACCATGGTTTTTCTCATGATTTTTCTTCCATTACCCCTAGTCCAATGAAAAGGTATAATTCATTAATAAATTACTCAAAAAAATGTTACAACGTTTGATGAACAACCACCAAACCAAATGGCACCACATGCTCTTCTCAACCTTATGGGCATACCGCAAAACTATCAAAGCATCCACAAGGTTAACACCCTTTCAACTGGTGTATGGGGTTGAAGTTGTTCTCCCCATTGAGTGTGAAATCCCTACCTTACACTCATCCATAGAACTCTCCATAGATACTTCACCTTTAGATAAGAGGCTAGTACACTTGGAACATGTCAATGAAAGTCAGTGGGAATCACTCCAACATAAAAAATCCCATAAAAAAAGGACTAAAGCCTCCTTTGACCGTAATGTCACGCCTCGATCATTTACTGAAGGGGACTTAGTCTTTTTCTATGATGTTTCGGATGAAGCTTTCAGACCGGGGAAGTTTGAGACACTTTGGAAGGGACCATACATTGTTAAATGTTGTCTCCTCAAGGGGGAATACGTGTTAGAAGATCCTAATGGGACCTGCCTCAAAAATCCTGTCAACGAGTTCTACCTCAAAAAATTCTATCCATAACATTCAAAAAAACCCAATAATGTAAATGTATGCACCATGAATTATTTTTATGATGATCGCCTCATCACAGATGTATACTAAAATCCCTCTCTCATCATGTGTCACAGATGGATCATTCACCAGATTATCATCAAAAGTTTGTTAATGGTGCCTCTCGATGATCACAAAACCTCTCTACAGCAACCTGGGCCATATACTCTCATGATCTAACACCCTTCCACCAGAATGGGCTTTGTATCATTTTAGCCACTAACAATGAAGTTGAATACGACGTCGCCATAGGTATATTAGCTTATGCCTCCCATCTATGTATCATTCACCTACATGTGTTCCTTGATTCTCAGCTTGTTGTATCATAGTTGAACAGAACCTTCAAAGTGTGTGACCCTTGCCTTTTTTAGAAATACCTGCATGCACAAAAGTTTCCTCGTATTTTTTATCATATCACATTTTCACATATACGAAGAGATCAAAATCATGTAGTAGATCGCATAGCTAATTAAATCCTAGACTGGAATGTTTCACATATATATCATCATCGAGACACATAAATCATAAACATCATATCCATTGAATAAATGTAAAAGTACACCACATGTATGAAAGCATAGCATATATGACACATCATAAAGAGACAAAAAAAATCATCATCTCATATATATATATATATATATATATATATATATATATATATATCAAAAAATATATGTACAAAAATACATCTGCTAGCCATCACCAGGAAAAATTGAATCATAAAAAGGGGAGCATCCTCATAATTGGTGCTTCCCATAGTACATGCATGCAAAAATACATCTAGGTTTTGGGACCATCAGCCCCTAAAGGAGGCCCCTCGGCCTTACCTGGTGTTGGAGCCAAGATCGAACGTGTAGTCGACACTGCTACTACAAGTCATCGGAGGACAAGACGCCTCGCTCTATCTAGAGCCAGAACCCTATCAATAATGGTCTCATCTAGAATTTCCCAACCCAACTCAACCATCCCCTATAGTAGGGCATCCATGCAATCCCATGAATCCTCGGCAATCCCTACTCAGGCCATAACACCTCTGGTCGAACCTTTGTCATCTCAGCATACTCTCGTAGCCTCTCCATCTCTGAGCATTGAGAAGAGCTATCCCCCTCTCTAGAGGGACAACCGATATCTAGATTTTGGTGTCTAGCTAACCTCTCAGGGTCATCTTGCACCCTGTCATCCCTCCTCCATCGTGGCACTCCTGGTGCACAAGATCTGCCTTGATGATGAGGATCATTTCCCACCAAATGGGCCAACGGATTTCTAGTAGGTCCCACATCTATAAGAAAACATACAAGTTATTATTATAGTCATAAATATACACCAAAGGTACATGTATATAAGCACAAAATGCAGAACAATCAAAGCACATATATGTTGGGCCCCAAGCATCGCCTAGGCATAATCCCATCTTTTTATCTCCTTGGAATTCCACATCCGCATATGGGAACTCTATAATCATCTTATGTTTAAAATCCTACCAACCCTCAACTGTGGGCGTCCAGTATCACCCCACCTCTCCCCCACCTGCACGAGACATCACTGGTGCCCACCGCCTAACCCGAGGATCCTTGGGGGGGTCTATCGGCACCGACACCATTGGGTGCATCATCACCACCCTCTCATATAAGACGTTGCAGATGATGTTACCATAGCAGAAACTCCACGACTCTCCCCTACAAACCTATGTGAGTTGAATAGTCATCCTCTTATGGAAGAATCCTTCCTAGCTAAAGAAAGCTCCTCCGTGGAGCCTCTATAGAATGGCCAGCTAAGGCCCTTAAAATCGATGTGGGGATATTGACCCCACCAGTCATAAAATCATAGGCAAAATTTCTTGATTGACTATGTCTATGATTGCATCAATGAGGAGGCTCCCATCCTACAGTGAACCCGGGACCACTCAGCTAGGTTCACCCAACCTAAAGGCATGGGATCTCATAGTACCTCTACCTGTAGTTCTAAACCAGTCACAAAGTATACATCCACCTATATGGTTAATGTAATATTCTGGCCTTGGATATTTAAGGCCTCTCGATCTGGCCCCCACCTACTAATATCAAAATGCAGGAATTCCTCATGTTATCTAAGCAAGGGGTTATAAACAAACTTCAGTAACCCCCATCTGTTCATCAAATCCCTGGGATGGTAATCACCTACTATAGCTATCTGGATATGATCCCAATCATTCTTTCTCTATGTCATACCCATTCTTCTCAAAAGCATCAATAAAATAAAAATTAGCCTCATAGGCTTCAAATTTTCCTTTCTGACAGCTTGGATGCTTGTTTTAATAACAGGCATGTGGTCATGCACATGTTCTTAAAACACGTGTATGATGTCGCATGATTGTTTCTTATACAGATGTGCACCTGTGCAACTATCACCCCCTTTCCTTCGAGGACGTCAGAGCTCCAGCTGCACGTCAAATTCTCGCAAAGATGCATAGTTCGTGCGACTGTTCTACACAGTCGAGCACCCTGCACGTCTGTTTCTCCACTAGCTATGCAATACTTGGAATCAAGGTTGTGCAACTATATATCCTTCAGACGTGCCATCGCACATTTGTTTTTCCTTTATCCACGGCACTTGCACAAGTGTTTCACAATCTCAAGCATGAATTTCACATTTTCCCCTAAAAAAGGTTTGTACAATCCACCTTGTGTGACCTACCTACCCTATGCTACAAATTTCACAAATTACAGGTTATGGCCTCTTACCTAACTACCCTCACGTGCTACCCAGGTGCATAGGTTTACCATAACAAAATAAAATAGAGCATGGACCTAGATCTATTATCCACGTTACCAAGTACAAATGAGGTGGCTTATGGCCCACTTCGCCCTATATATTTCCCTCCATGTAACATTTTAATGGCCCATGGAGAAGCTCATGACCTCCTTTTAGAAAATTTTCAGTGACAATAAGATCAGGATGACTTCATCTTCATCATGGTACCCTTTGTTCCATGTCCATTACATACTCATTTTTGGGCTCGTTACAAGCTTCAAAGTACCTCTTAGGTGTGCCTATCCATGTTCTTTAATTCATTTTATTCACTATATTTTAGCTTATATATGTTTTCATCAAGATGCTTCCACTTGGGGTATTGGTTATCAAAGTTGCAGGTATACCATTAGTTTCCCATCAGAATCACTCCCCAAGTGAACCTCGACAATTACGGTATCATTCTCCACCCAGCATGATAGGCTTCCTGCAAAACTTTTCATATCCTCACATCATTTTTGTGAAATTCACAATAGGGTCCATCATCTCGACCATGTTTACCATCACCTTTCCTTGTACCTAGTAAACGTCCATGACGGTCGATAGTACCTCCCCATAAATGGGTCACCCCATTTTATAGATCACCATGCACAATCGATATCCATGACTATTTAATCAAGCTCGAGAGCCATCTTATTCACATGACATGAATATTAGCCTCATTCTCCTCTTATTCACTCATAGCTTATCAACCCCTCTCCCGAACTGCCTCATTTATTTTTGTCAAATCAAGTTGAATGCACCTCCTCGTTATATATTTTTCCTACCATCCCTCCATATGGCATATCCCGTCTTCATCACTTGATATTCCTCATCAACCTAACACTGAGACCAACCAATGGGGCCCCTGCACTCAGCAAAAGACCCTACCTACATCACCGCACAATTCATTATTTTCTTGGGACACCTGTCTCCGTGTCTATACATCCCAAACTAATTTTTACATTATTTTGGAAAGTGTACAAATTTTTTTTAGGAAAATATTTCCCACCCATAGTTTTGTGTCTTGTACCTAGTGGCAGTCCTTAGTTTCCCTTGGTTGGAGCTCGCTTATGTTACACAGCATTTTTTCACTGTCCCTGCAATCCTTATTCCGAACATTGGAGGCTCATTTCTGTAACCAAAATAAAGTGTCACGCCTTGCAAATAACATCATTGCATCCCTTTCCATGAGTACAACAATCCTTCTGCTGACAATTTCCTGATCATACCATCACAAACACCTATTTTTTCCTTGGCGCTGGTAGCCCATTATGCCCTCGTGCTGATGAGGAAGATTAACACTAGCCCCCAGGCCAGTTGGCACTCTGTCTCGATTAGCTACCCACGCCAATCTGTTTATGGAAATTTTTTTAAAAATAGAGGCGAAGTTTCCATCAGAACAACTTCATGGGCGAGTCATAAGGAGTGGTTCAACTGAATAACCACGGCCTTCCTCCTTTGGCCTCTTGTTTCCACCTTTTGGGGAAACCTCCCAAGGGATAAGGCCTCCCTTCCACCATATTAGGGATTCTAATCTCCTCCTATCCCTCTATAACTATAGCCATCTTCCATTGATGTGCTAGTTGAACTGAACATATTGTTGCAAAAACGCTGAAGAGATTTCTATTCGCTTTGCTAGAAAAGATAGAATGGAAGAGACCCCTTATTGAGAGAGCTTAGGCTTGTGTCTTCATCCTGTCTGAATTCCCTAACATTCATCGAGACGCGCTTCGACTGAACCCCACTGAGGGAGGCCGCGACATCAAGGCTTGGTTGTAACTATTTCTTCTATAAATACACATGTATAACTATTTTCTGGTTCCCATTTTGCGTTGATGTATTTTATTTGATGCAATATGCTTAGCCCTCCTTGACTGGTTAGTAGTTATGGATGAGATTGTTGTTTCGTATGCTGCTTTTTTTTGTTGATCTTGTGCAGGTATCCAAGCATCACTGTGAAAGGATCGTGACCCGCCAAGACAAGAATCGAGAGGCCACCACTACAACAGCCATGACAACAGTGTTGGACTCCAAGTAGGTTGATCTACCTCATCTGTTTCATTCATTAATTAGGAACCTACACTCTAGTTTTTCCTTTTGTTGCTAGACCCACTCTAGGGCTAGAGGGATCGTCTCTATCCGCGGAGAGGATTTACCTTCATAACAAATTGGCGACTCCACTGGGGATCAGTGTGAGTTTGTCTTTTTGCCCTTGTCAAGTCAACTTCAGTCGTTTACCTGGTTGTCTATCTTTTCTGGCCTTTTTTATTGATTAGAGTCTTCTTGTTCAAATCCAAAGAGTCAAGATTGACCTTTGTTCATTGCTTTTCCCATTCTCCCATAAATATCTGGCTTTACCCATTTTTTGATTGAACAGTCGCACCGATTGGCGCATGTTGCTTGTGTTGCAGTAGCGCCAACCCCTGTTTGGCACGGATTACCACCTCACAGTCGTGCCTAATCCTCTAGGGTTTTGTTTAACCTCTCTTTTGAAGTTTTTGGTAAATTATACTTGGCGATGGGTGGTTTTCTAAATTGCAATTGTTTTCTTGGGATTATTTTGATTGTCGTAAGCTTCCTCTTCTCATTTGTTCATCTATTTTCTTATCAGTGCAGTTTATGGCCTTAGGGTTTCTGAGTGTCCTAGCTCACTGAGCCTTCTAGTTGGAAGTCAAGTCTTTTGATTCTTTTCAGTCTCATCCTTTGATCAGTTGCATTGAGTTCTTTCTTGATCCTTTGAACGTTTGTTTGGTTGAATGATCATTTCGAGTTTCATTTGATTCTTCTTCTCACCGTTCCGAGCATAGATCACATAAATCATTTGGATTATTTCAAAAAAATTCTCTTTGTTTGGAAGAGTGCTTCATTGTTTTGGGTGCATTTTTGTGTTTGTGTTGCTTTCATCAAATCATTCGAGTTATCTCTTTACATTCGCAATCCTCGAACTAGTGTTTGTTTTGTTTTTTCGTGTAATTAGTGTATTGTGTGTTGTATCTCATTGAAAAAATCAAAAAATTATGTTCTTTCGTTTGCATGAAAAATGAAGAGTTATTTTTCATAACTAGTGCTTGATAACTAGGAAAGAGCTTTTCGTTTTTCGCCTGATTGTATTAGATGCATTAGAATATTTCTTCGTGTAATTTCATTGATTGTTATTGTTTGAAATATCTCTATCCTTCTCTTAATTAGCATTCATTGAATGGAAAATGGTGTTCATTTGCATATAGTTTGCATTAAGGAAATTTGAGATCAAAATTCAGTAAGGACTTGAAATTGAAACACTAATTCAAGATCAACTATAAAATCAATTCAATTAACCTAAGGAAAAATTGGAACCCAACGCAAACATTTTAGTGGTCTAGGCTAGAGACGTGTTTCGGCATCTTAAAACCTAGTAGTTGTCATTCGCCTTCTGGCTTTAGACAGCGCTAGTATGGACTTGTGCTCCCCGTACCATCGAGTATATAAAGGGAGACCACATTAGGTTAAAATCCTTTATCCGCAGGAAGCCGAGTCTGCCACCCTGTAACCATGATACACTGAACACAGCATTTGGGGAGACAACCTGCATGTACGTTAAGTCCTTGGTCATTTTTCTTTCATTTGATCACCAAGGTGTATATGGTAGTTCACGGGAACTTGGTACACCCCCTTGCCTAGATTACCTGAGTAGTCATTTTGGATCTTTTCGTGACTCTCTAAAAGTAAAAATTTCATCGAGCTCTTTTCCTTTCACGCTCGTTTCAACCTGAAAGTGATAGAGTCACATTTTTCCTATTTATTGTCTCTTAAAATATGAAACGGAAAATTTTTGTTTCAATGTCTTAAAATATTACTTCCCCATGAAATATTTCTGGTTAAATTTATCTTCCTTAGTGTGTTTTTTTAGGGTTGTTTCCAATGGAAACTTTTCCAAAGTTTACCAACCAAGGAATCCCCTCCAAAGGGAATCTTTGTCCTTTCCCTACTTTTTTTAATGTTGTTGCTCCTTATATGGCAACATTTTCTCTTACTAGGTTAACTTTTGGTTTGCCTGTATGGTTATTCTTGACCTCGGTAGTCTCGAGTATTCCGGCCTCTGTACAACCATCTCCTCTGCCTGAACAACACCATGTTGATTCTAAGGTGGACCTCTCCCCTTATTATCTTGTTCCTTCATCCTCCTCTTCTAATTTTCCTAGTGAAATTCTGGATTCTAGTAACCCAGTGGCTAAGAAGAAGAAGAAGAAGACGAAAAAGAAGAAGTCTGTAATATCCCAAAAGAGGGATTTTCTACAACAATGAGAATAACCTAAGGTATTCCAGAGTTGGATATGCAGCCCTATGATTGAAAACATATTTTATAGTGCATATCCTTCAATAATATAATCAGCAGCAGCCTTTACTTCACCTTTGGACTCAAAAGGGTGGGGAAAAGAGGTGATTTATGCCCTAAAATGAGTGTATTCAGAAATCCACGTAAAAATAAGAGAAGTGGCTGTAGGATATTTTAGCTTAGACCGTGTGGGACTCCCATACCAAATTTCATGTCAAAAAAATGAACCTAGCTATATTAAATAGTTCCTCCAATTCCAACTAGGCTTGAAAACCCTGATTTCCCATGAATTATTGTATGCAGAAGTTTCTGAAGCTAAAGAAGCATAATTTTCTGAAGGGATTAGGTGAAATATGTTCAAAAAATCATGACATTAGATCTGGGGCAAGACTTATGCATTTGAAAGATAAAAACAGAGATTTTACAAGGATAAACCCTCAAGATTGAGGTGTTGCAACACTGGAAATTGCCAAGAAAGATAGACAGCATAATTTTCTAAATAATGAAGCACTGATTTATTATATATTAGATATAGAACAGATATATGCATGAAAATACAGATCTATTACTGATCTGGAAGCCAAAGAGACTGTTTATTACACTCCCCTTGGTGATTTCAGCAATACATGAAAGTAGAGGAGTAGATCTGAGTTTTACTACAACAGATCTGCAGAATGATTTAGGAAACCTGAAGCATATAATTCAGTGAATGAATCAGATTTGAAACATACATGGATTGGTTGGCCAATCCATGGATCACCAGAGTGCAAGGAGAGCTCCTTTACACCAGAGATCGTGTCCCCAAAACAATGCCAAAACCTCTGAAACATTGCTCCACAAAATTTACGCAGATCAGGGAGAGAAACTACGCATTTGATGATAGTATACACTTTGGCCTAATTCCAAGATCTGAAACTGAAGCTCAAGCTGATACTACACTCTTCCAGGAGGATAAAAGACTCACTCACTAAGAAGAGATGATAAGTATGATTGAGGATACGAGTAGATCTAGATTCCACTTATTGCATGCTGCAACTCACTTCGACAATGAAACCCTCAGCACAGTTTATCTTTTATAAAGAGATATGGGCTTGGCCATATACCGGATAGTGGAAAATTTCTGCCCAGTCTCCTCCAGTACTCGAGAAGGAGGTGGGATTCTGAGCAGGGAGAATTCCTGAGAATGTACGAGCAAAAAATACCTTTAGAAAATGATAATCTTCAACAACCTTTCTCTTGAGCCTTCTCCTTCCTTTTATAAGATGAGGATGTGAAAAACCCTAAACCACCTCCAAAACTTTAGCTCCTTTCACATGAAGCTCCTCCATCTAAAATTGCGCTGAGCCTCTAGATGGTTCAATGAATCTAGACAGAACTGAGATTTGGTCCTATTGACCCAGTCAATTGTCTCAATTTTGTTTCACACACAAGTGGATTTTATTACAATGGCCCAGATTTATCCTTTTTCACATTGGGCATGTATTTATTCTTTGATCTAAGGAGTTTTACATGTCCTCCATTAGTTATTTATTAATAAACATGAAAAGAAAAGTAAAACAAGGAAAAATTGAAATTCCTATTAGCTTGGGCTAATTTAGGAATATTACAGTCCTCCCCTCCCAAATGTTGCTTGTCCTCAAGCAACTGCAAGGATAGAACTGAAGGATTTCCCCTCCCCCTACTGTAGCATCCACATCTAATGATATCCTCCAAATAATGAGATGTTGTGTCAACAATGAATCTCCATATTGCCTCTCCCAAGCATGCAAGTTAGTTGAATAGCTATCATCATGAATAAGTAGAGTACTCAAGAAGACAATAAGGTGCTTCCTAGAGGCTCCCTTGAGGCATGGGATCTAAAATGTATTGGGAAACAACATTCCCATGTGGATCCTCCATCCCCAAGCAATCATCCACACAAAATGAGTCACCTCCCAACATGGAAACTCCTGAAAATGTTCCTCCACCTTGAGCTAGCTGAAAATCTGCACATGGTAGACAAGATAGCCTACCCCACGTTTTTCTCCTATCCAATTAAGATAAGTGTAGAGTGAAAATTTATCTTGGGCTGCAAGGATATTGCCCTCAAGTGGCATCATGAAGATTAGATCTTGCAAAGATCCTCCCTCCAACGTTGTAAAACCAGTTAGCCCAAAATGTTTCATATGTGATGGATAGAAGAGTATCATCATAAGGTATCCCATCACACACATGGCTCACCTCCAAGAAAAACAACTGTTTGGTTATGGTGGCCACAACTCTTCCCCTGTTCCCATTAGAACATGTACTGCAGAAAATGTGGGAACTTACTTCCCAAAAGGACACATCCAAACCATGTGCCTCACTCAACATCATGTCTCCCATCAAGATAAACGCAATATCAACAATTGAAAACATGATTATCACCATCATGAAGGAAATACTGAAGGTCCTATGTGATGCAAGAGAGTACCAACAGTTCACCAAGTCTTCACAGCACAGTTTTACAAACTATTGCTTCAGAAGAATACATGGAAAATTGTTTCCCATTACATGGTTAATCATATGAATCAAATGAACATACATGTAAGAAAAACATATTTTCCCAAGGACACATAAGATATGGTTGTCTCCATCATATAATTTGGCCCAATGTAGATCATGGAGCTCAATGAATAACTTGCCCTCTTGTGGAGCAATGCACTGCAAAAAGATGGTAAGAGGATGCAAGCAAAATCTCTCACCATATGTTGGAAGCAAGAATATACATGGATCCATGAATGAAACCTCAATAATATTTTGGCACGCTCCCATGAATGGGGATGAACCAAGTGTTGCATGCAAGTCCTTCTCCTCATGCTTGGAAACCCAAGTCAAGAAAAGCACACCACAGTAATAGATGTCTCCATCTACCACTTCATCTTCTTCACCTCCTCTTTGCTCACCAATTGCATCGAATGAGAAGTGATCTTGGGAATACTCCATCAATAAATCCCAGCTCCAAAGTGTCAACGTTGTTGGCCTATGCAAATAGGTTCCCATCAACACATAGCTCCAATATTTGACATGCAGAATGTCAAAGGCATCTCCCATAATGCTGCTACATATGAGAAGTCATTCCCATGAATAAATTTATTCTTGAACATCTAAGGCCAAGAAGTAACCATTTTTCACTATGATAGTGCCATCTTCTACTCCTACAGCATCATGAAAATTGTGAGAGAAAATCTTCCCTTGCTCTCTCAAGAACATCCCAAGCAACAAAATCTTTCGCTGCCTCCTCATACTTCCATCATCCAAATCATGTAGTGACAACATGGTCCTTGACATGAAGAACATTATGGCAACACAATGTGGCCGTACTCTTTGATGCTCCATGATGCAAGTATCCCGCCACATACCCTTAGAAAGAGAGTGATGACCAAACTCTTTCAAGAGCAACCAACGCAGCCAAGCCTCCTGCTACCTGGTGTCTTAGATCTACAAGTAGCTCTCCAGCTTCTTGCTCTCCATCCACATCCACTCAAAAAATTGTAGATGTCTCCTTTTATCCTCCATCTTGGTACTCCTCCCATGAGGGCTACCATCATCCCAAATCAGATTCCTGCACTTCATGAGATTTTAAAATGAAATCTTCTCAAGGATCAATTTGATCCCATAAGGACTCAAATAGGTGGTAGGAAAAAACCTCCCATCATGATGTGTATGGCTCAAGAAGTGTCCAACACAAACATGAGATATTTTATCCATTCGAAGATGTCCTCCATCATATATCTACTCCTCCTTGAATCTATGAAGATCCAAGTGTGAGAAGGGAAGATCCTCCTCAAACTGTTGAAGAACTTTGCACTCCATTATGTGTTGAAGTGTACCTCCAATGAATTCTTCCCATGAGGTCTTCTCCTCATGCATGGACTTCCAAAACCAAAGGGGCCTTGGATTTGCTGCAAGTAGAAGTTTCTCTTTGAGCAGGGGTGTGCTCATTGAGAAAGGGTCATCTAGAAAGGAGAAAGTGTTTCTCACTTCAATATTTCTACCATCCATCATTCCATCCTCTATTGCTTCATGAATGAAGCTTCCATGTGAATGCTCCAATGAGGAATGGTTCCTCTCTTCTTCCTTACTGCCTTTGCACAGCGCAGTGCAACTCTGTTGCTCTAAATCAGCAGCATGCAAAGATGTAGATCCCTTCATACAATGTGCTGAAATGACAATAGATGGATTTTTAATCATACCTTGGTGAGATGTAGAAGCAAGGGCTTCTTCCTCAACTGTGTTGTCCTCCTCCATTGGACATGAAGGATGCTCCTCCAAGGTTGTGCTAGTGATGGTACAAGTCTCCTCCAATTCAAACTCCTTGAGGTCTTCTTCAATACCTCTCATAGTTTGGAAAAGAAGTAGGGAGATCTCTTCTTCCATCATTCTTCAAAGTGGTGGAGTCATGCTTTTGTTTTCAATGTATAATCCCTCTTATTTTTGATGGTATGAAGTGCATGGGTCTTCCTCTCCTTCTTGAAACCTTCTATAGGTCTCACTGCAACTTCCTTCTTCTTGAAACCCTCTTAGAGTTTCATTGTCTTCTTCCTCCTTGGTCTATCTAACCTCTTTGGAGAGGTTCTTCTTAGATCTGAAAATATATGAGAAGAAAATCATCCTCTCCATCATTATAATCTCTACTTCTTCTCTTTATTCTTCTAATAGCTGGATCTCACAGGATGAGCCATAGATCATGCTTTGATACCACTGTAATATCCCAAAAGAGGGATTTTCTACAACAATTAGAATACCCTAAGGTATTCCAGAGTTTGAGATGCAGTCCTAGGACTGATAATAGATGTTATAATGCATATCCTTCAATAATATGATCAAAAACAGCCTTTAATTCACTTTTGGACTCAAAAGGGTAGGGAAAAGAGGTGATTTATGCCCTAAAATGAGTGTATTCAGAAATATGCGTAAAAATAAGGGATATGGCTATAATATATTTTAGCGTAGACTGTGTGGGACTCCCATACCAAATTTCAGGTCAAAAAAATGATCCTAGCTATATTAAACAGTTCCTCCAATCCCAACTAGGCTTGAAAACCCTGATTTCCCATGACTTAATGTATGCAGAAGTTTTTGAAGCTAAAGAAGTGTAATTTTCTGAAGGTATTAGATGCAATATGTTCAGAACATCATGAAATTAGATATGGGGCAATACTTATGCATTTACAAGATAAAAACAGATATTTTGCATGGATAAACCATCAAGATTGAGGTGTTGCAACACTGGAATTTGCCAAGAAAGATAGACAACATAATTTTCTGAAGACTAAAGCACTGATTTATTATATCTTAGATCTAGAACATATATATGCATGAAAATACTGATCTATTACATATCTGGAAGCCAAAGAGGTTGTATATTACACTCCCCTTGGGGATTTCAACAATACATGAAAGTACAAGAGTATATCTTAGTTTTACTGCAGCAGATCTACATAATGATTTAGGAAACCTGAAGCATATAATTCAGTGAATGAATCAGATCTAAAACATACATGGATTGGTTGGCCAATCCATGGATCACCACAGTGCAAGGAGAGCTCCTTTACACTAGGGATATTGTCTCCAAAACAATGCCAAAACCTTTGAAACAATGCTCCACAAAATTTATGCAGATCAGGGAGAGAAACTGCAAATTTTATGATAGTATACACTTTGAACTAATGCCAAGACCTGAAACTGAAGCTCAAGAAACAGATGCATTCTTCCAGGAGGTTAAATGACACACTCACTGAGAAGAGCCACCAATATAAGCTAGATTTGAGCAGATCCAGTCTCCACTTGCTGCAGCTCACTTAGAAAATGAAACCCTCACTGGATTTACGCTGCCAAAGAGAGATGGAGCTTGGCCATATGCCAGAGAGTGGAAAATAGAGCACAGTCTCCTCCAAGAGCTGCTCAAGGAAGGAGGTGGGATTCCTGAACAAGAAGACCCAATAAGGGATGCCGAAGCAGACAATACCTTTAGAAAATGATAATCTTCAACAACACTTCTCTTGAGCCTTATCCTTACTTTTATAAGATGAGGATGTGAAAAACCCTAAACCACCTCCAAAACTTTAGCTCCTTTCACATGAAGCTCCTCCATCTAAAATTGCGCTGAGCCTCTAGATGGTTCAATGAATCTAGACAGAACTGAAATTTCGTCCTGTTGACCCAGTCAATTTTCTCAATCCCGTTTCACACACATGTGGATTTTATTACAATGGCCCAGATTTATCCTTTTTCACATTGGGCATGTATTTATTCTTTGATCTAAAAAGTTTTACATGTCCTCCATTATTCATTTATTCATAAACATGAAAAGAAAATTAAAACAAGGAAAAATTAAATATTCCTATTAGCTTGGGCTAATTTAGGAATATTACAAAAGTCAGAATAAAAGAGAATTAACTGCGACTATTGTGCCTAAGAAAACTTCCATTGATAACCCATCCAACCTTCCATGGAAAGTCAAATTCCCTTGCATGTTGTGCAAAGGTGACCACTTTCTTCGAGACTGCCCTCGCATTCCCAAGGTACTTGAAGTATGGTCCGACGGTCGTCCACCATTGCCTTTGGCTTCTAGAAGTCATATTGGTGGAATGTCTTCGACTAGCAATGATAAGACTCATAAGAAATAGGGTAAGATTACTAATTCCTATAATAAGTTGTGCCGAATGGCATCATCCTTCCACCTTTGTCCATCTGTGGACAAACCACGAAGTGTTGACAATCCTGCGGTACCTGCACCACCTTGTGGGCTAGTTACCGAGCTTTCTTTGAGTCCTGCCTTCTGGTTGATTCGATGATCGTTAGATTCATCATCGGTGATCTCATTCCTTGGAAATTCAAATTCACGAATCAGTTCCCAACCAACCATTGGTCATGGGATCAGTTGAGCTGGCCTCGTCTATGGTGCACCAGGTATTTTTCGTCGAGATTGGATCTCATCCCCTCCAGTTCTTCGTTCTTCTTGATTCTTCGGACTTGGAGAAATATTCTCCCATCTGTCACTCAAAAATTCCTCTTCTGCTCCCACTTGCGAGATCCGATGTCACCTCTTCTTCGGTAACACTGGGAGGATGACCATTTCGATTCGATGGTACCCCCCCCAGTATTTTGATCGCTTCCTTCAATTGGGTACGATTGGTAGGATCCCCTTCCTTCTTATGTGCCTTTTGAGATCATGAAGTACGGACCTTTGATGTGGCACTTTTACTTTAATTGTAGATGAAAGCGCATCTGTTTGTATTACATCTTCTTCAATTCGCAACTTTGGTTATCACCAGCATACCTGTCCCTGGTTTCTGTCGGCATTTATGGAGAAGAACCGGTCATTAGGAATCATGAGATTTCTTATTACTTTGGGAGGGAAAACCATCTAGATAGACATGATGGTGGTATAAGGTCCAATGGATTTTAATTTACTCTTGGGGCGTGACTATGCTTATGCCATGGGTGCACTTGTCTCTTTCCTCTTTCGTGTGATATATTTTCCACACAAAGGTCAGATATTGACCATTGATCAGCTTTCATTCTTTGGTGCGAAGTGGCAATTGTTACCATCATCTCTGCCAGATTTTTATCCATCGGTTGTATCTTCCTCACCACAGGTTAATTATGTGGCCACTTTTTCGTTGCCCTCATCCAGTGATTGTGTCGTCGAGTACTATCTACCGGATGCATTCAATTGCGATTTCCAAGATGTTGTTCTCCCATCAGATGCGAACCTCCTGGAATACATGACCTATTATTCGTTAGAGTAAAAGGTCATTGGAGCATAGTTCATTTTCTTGTGTCAACCTCCTTAAAAAATGAAGCAAGCTTCTTTCAGAGCATGGTTCATTTTCTTGTGTCAAGCTCCTTAAAAAATGAAACAGGCTCTTCGGAGCATAGTTCATTTTCTTGTGTCAAGCTCCTTAAAAACTGAAACAAGCTCTCGGAGAACAATTCATATTCTTATGTCAAGCTCCTTAAAAAATGAAACAAGGTATTTTGAGGATAGTTCGTCTTCTATGTCAACCTCATTAAAAAATGAATTAGGTCACGAGGATAGTTCTTCTAATGTGTCAACCTCGTTAAAACAGTGAAACACATTTCTTGTTCAATTCGAGTCTTTGATATGGTCTCATAAAATCCCAGTCGAGTCTTTCTCTTGATCTCGTAATTTGAACCTTCACTCCATCTTCTTTTCATTCATTATAATTGGACTGAAGCTTGGGGGGCATGTACCTTGAATTGAGTCACCATGTCGGGGGCATACCCGTGCCCATTTTTCAAGCATAGTTTACCTTTGTTTAAAGCTTGTGTAAAAATGAAACCAACCTCAAGCAGAGTTTCTTGATTTCAAGCTTGTGTAAAAATGAAACCATTCTTATTTTACCTCTTGCGATTTCCATTTTATCAGCCTATTTTTCCAGATGAGCCTTAGTGTTCTCATTCCATCATCACCATCCGCTTGGCCAATCATACACCTTCACTTTGTTGTTTTACCTGTTCCTGAGGAACCGCTACAATGAGTGGTCTCGTTAGCCAGCCTCTTGACCTTTACTTGTTATGAGCAGTTCCGCCATTATCGGAACCAGTTGCTACCCTTTATACCACTCTTTCCTCCGGGAGGAGTCAACTTTCAGCTCTTTTCTGACTCTCAAAAATTGAAAATATTTCCAAGAATCTTGTCATTTTAAACTCGTTAAATGGCTGTGAAATGATATCTACCCAGTATATGTTTACCCTTTTTTCTGGCTGGGATAGATTATTTACGAAAAAGGAATACCTTAGCCTATCACGACTAAGAGGTTCTCTCAGACATAGTTTCTACCTTTTCGGATCTGAGGGACTATTTACGAAAAGGGATCTGCTGGAGTTTTCTTTGCCACTTCTTTTCAAACTCTCTAAACATGAAAATATGTCGAGCTTTAACTTTGTCGGACTCGTTAAACCTAAATGACATCGGAAACCGTCACCATGATGTTACCGAGTTCCTCCTTCCTGGGGCTTGTAAAATGTACTAGGATGGATTTGGTCGAAGGAAAAACTTATACGACAAGCATATGCTATCCTCATCAAGCTTGTGGAAAAATAAAGAGGTACTCGCCAGAAATGGTGGGGGAAAATTGAACCAAATTTTAGTTGTGTCGGCAGTATGTCACTCTTGAACATGACACTCGTCTGCATTCGTGTCGGGTTGGGGACATCTCATTTCTTCATTTTTTCCTCTATGGGTTTGGGTAATCTGTTTTGACCTCTCATCTGCTCTTTTTCTCGTCATCATGACCTCAGATCCCTTGATTTAAAATATTTCCAAATCATGAGTCCTGTCGCTGATATGTTCAACAGAAGTTTTCCTCATAGCTTTTTGTACCCACTTCCAGAGGGGATAATATAGGGTACAGAGGGAGGTACCCAAGGGAATAATATGATGTATTAATATAAGAATGATAAATAAATGGGCCATAGTTAATAAATAAAGTGGTTAACCCACATTATGTAAGGGACCATGTAGCTAGGAATAAAGTGATAAGCGTCCCAGGCTGGGATGTATGGTAAATTGAGAGACCCATGGCAGATCTATGAAACCTATATACAGGCTAGAGACTCTCCATTGAGATATGTCAAGGATTATTGTATGGGAAAGAATATGGCTTGTGGAGTGTTCTCCTTCCTTAAGGATTGAATGTATGGTGTTTCTCTACCTTAAGGGTTTTGATATTAATGAAGATCTGAAGTTTTATCTTCTATGGTGTTATTTCTTGGGCATATTTTCCATTTTTATACATTTTCTTGTCAGATCCTTGTAGTAGATCTGACAAGAAAATGTATAAAAATGGAAAATATGCCCAAGAAATAACACCATAGAAGATAAAACTTCAGATCTTCATTAATATCAAAACCCTTAAGGTAGGGAAACACCATACATTCAATCCTTAAGGAAGGAGAACACTCCACAAGCCATATGCTTTCCCATACAATAATCCTTGACATATCTCAATGGAGAGTCTCTAGCCTCTATATAGGTTTCATACATGCAATACCATGGGTAGTTACCATGGATCTCTCAATACCATACATCCAATACAATGGGCTTATCACTTTATTCCCTAGCTACATGTGGTCCCTTACATAATGTGGGTTAACCACTTTATTTATTAACTATGGCCCATTTGTTTATCATTCTTATATTCTTACATCATATTATTCCCTTGGGTACCTCCCTCTATACCCTATATTATCCCCTCTAGGTACACTACATTTCTAACCTCCTCTTCTCTCGTTGGTCCCGATTGCTACATTCATAGTCCTCTATCTCGTTTTGATGATGTGGGATACATTATGGCCCTCCTTCTACCAGGTCACTTCCTATTGACTTCAGCTCATTATCCGGTAAGTTGGTCTAGAGACTCCCTACCGGTACCTTGGAGCATGCATGCCTCAATAGCAAGTTCTTTGCATTCGATGACAGGTCCACATCATTGGCCTTCGATTGAGTGATTCTACGGGTTTTTGACATCAGCTCATTGTTCACATTTTGTGGATTGTACCTGTTTTACCTTGAGAGCCATTGTCATTATTGGTGTTTTCTCTCGTGCCTGTTAACAACTTTAATTATTGGCTGGTAATCAGGTTATTTTCTTGCATGTTCAACTTCAGCTCACATATTCGCATGCTTGAATTTGTACTTGTTCGAGTCGAGATGGAGCACAAGACCCTGGGTTTTGTCTGATAAGATCTAGGCTGCAGGATATTATGATTTATGATGATTTTTTACATGACTCTTTTGATTGGATGGTTGCGACCATACCTGAGTCTATTTGTTGATCCTTACTGCTGGATGGTTGCGTCCATACCTCAGATCTCAGTTTATATATATACTCTATTATGGACAGTTGCGCCCATGCCACATGTCCATGTATCAAATATATCGGTTATATTTGTAATTTCAGGTCTTCCAACAGCGGTGTTTGGTTCGAACGCTTTCTCGTAAAGCATTTCACCCCTTCCTCTCTCTCAGAACTCATGCTTTAGGGGGCATCTATTACACAGCATTTTTTCACTGTCCCTACAACCCCCATTCCGAAAATTGGAGGCTCATTTTTGTAACCAAAATAAAGTGTCATGCCTTGAAAATACCATCATTGCATCCCTTTCCATGAGTACAACAATCCTTCTGTTGACAATTTCCTGAATAGACCATCAGAAACACCTGTTTTTGCCTTGGCACTGGTAGCCCGTTATGCCCTCGCGTCGATGAGGAAGATTAACACTAGACCCCATGCCAACTGGCACATCTCAATTAGCTACCCACATCAATCCATTTATGGAAAAAATTTTAAAAATAGAGGTGAATTTTCCATCATAACAACTTCGTGGGTGAGTCATAGGGAGTGGTTCGACTGAATAACGACGGCCTTCCTCCTTTGGCCTCTTGTTTCCACCTTTTGGGGAAACCTCCCAAGGGATAAGGCCTCCCTTCCACCATAGTGGGGATTCCAACCTCCTCCTCTCCCTCTATAAATATAGCCATCTGCCATTGATGTGCTAGCTGAACTAAACATATTGTTGCAGAAACTCTAAAGATATTTCTATTCACTTTGCTAGAAAAGATAGAATGGAAGAGACCCCTTATTGAGAGAGCTTAGGCTTGTGTCTTTATCCCGTCTGAATTCCCTGACATTCATCGAGACGCGCTTCGACTGAACCCCGTTAAAGGAGGTCGTGAAGTCAAGGCTTGGTTGTATCTCTTTCTTCTATCAATACACTTGTATAACTATTGTCTGGTTCCCATTTTGCGTTGATGTATTTTATTTGATGCAATATCCTTGACTAGTTAGTATTATGGATGAGATTGTTGTTTCGTATGTTGCTCTTGTTTTTTGATCTTGTGTAGGTATCCAAGCATCACTGTGGAAGGATCATGACCCACCAAGACAGGAATCGAGAGGCCACCACTACAACCAACACGACAACAGCGTTGGACTCCAAGTAGGTTGATCTACCTCATCTGTTTCATTCATTAATTAGGAACCTACACTCTATTTTGTCCTTTTGTTACTAGACCCACTCTAGGGATAGAGGGATCATCTCTATACGTAGAGAGAAATTACCTTCATAATAGCTTATGACCACACTATGATCCACATTCATGCATCATTCATTACACCAGTCGAAACCTAATTCTACCTACCCTGGATGTCCTACTAACTCCAAGGGAATTCCCCCTATAAAAAGTGTTTTGATTTTTGCCACTCGCATTACAGCTCCAACCTCGGGCAAGTTTTCTATATTCACATATATTTTCATATCTCATTATTATTTCTTTTTGACCCACCATCTTATAGTTATATTTATCCTTCATCTTTATTCCTCGAAAAATTAGTTCGGGAAGTTGACACTTCTTTCCTATCGAATTCAACACCTATCTTCCAGGATCGAAGTTGTACCTTGGGTGTTGTTGAAATTGGAAATAAGAAGGGCTTATAATTTAATTTTCCCTTAATTAAATCAGAAGGAAATTATAATTCCACATCACATAATATCTTGTACAAGTTAAATGAGTCAAGAAGAATTATTTCGCTCAGTCAATTCGAGTTGAGGGTCAAATTGGAGGAATGTAGAGTTCACTCTAGGTTTTAGAGGGTCCAAATACAGTTTATATTGAGTTTTAATTAGTTAACTCAATTGTTTGAGTTAAAAACATTTTAACTAGTTCTAATTAATGGATGAGCTAGTGATAGGTATAGTGAATTAAATAATATTTAAGTCACATGCAGTGATCAATCAGATAACTCATAATTCGCTATAAATAGTTGTTGCATGTCTGTTTTAAGAGTGACCTAGTTGAAATTGGAGTTAAAGGGAAGAGAAATATCAATTGTATAATTAGAAAATTATACAGGTCATGTATGAGATCTGTTACACAAATTTTTGGTCATCTAAACTGTTACTATTAGATGGACCAAAGTATACCATGTAAGACCAATTTTACCCTAAGTAAAATTGCTTTCACTATGAAAAATAACTTAGTAATCCTTATTTATTAAGTTGTTTATGATCTAAATAGGAAACCCCATGAGGAAATGTTAAATAAATCCACATTTGTTTGATTTTCCTCAAGGAATAATTAGTTAAACAGCAGCTTAATTAATATTCCTAGTCATATTTAACCCAAAACAGGAAAATTAATTAGACAAATCATTATTTATCTTATTATTTTCTAGGAATAATTATTTAAACCTTATTTAAATATTATTCCTTATTAAATTTGACTAAATCATTTATAAATAATTGAATAAATCATTATTTATGGTTCTTAAACTCCTGTGGTTGTTGTTATTTGCAGAAACCGGATAATCCACATTACCATAAAACAATTATCGATGTGTCGAATCCCAATATCTAGACTAACTCAATATTTTCTTATAAATAGAAGGGTTTTTCCATTCATTAACTACCTTTTGTTGCCTAAATATCACTCTGGATCTATACTTTTGGTCTGACTTTGATCCTCCATCATTGTCATATTTTGCTACCATTTTTCTTGTGAGCTCCCTTTGAGTTCCATCTTTTTGTCTGGGTTTTCTACACCATCAAAAGAGAGAGATATTAGATCTGAAGTGCTGAGGGCTTACAAGAACCCATCCCATTGAGGGGGACTGGTAACATATTTCTATGTTCCCTTTCTAGGTGTCAAAAAATACAAAAATTCTTTAAAAAAATTATTGTCTTGTCTATTGGATGCATGGAGCAACTCTTGCTTTTATTTACTAATTAATGTATTTTACTACGTAGATCTAGATTTTGTAGAATTTTTGGTAGGCATCTTTGATGTTAGGGTTGTTTTTTATGCACAGCTAAAGTGGACTTTTTTCGTACGCTTGTGATTAGAATTCATCCTAACAACTGGCGAATCCACTGGAAATCAATTGTATAATCAATTCTTGGGAATTTCATAATTAATAGGGGCTCAATTCCTCCAATAATGCATAAGCAAGGTTGATCAACCCAGAGCGGGAAATCGGTAAAGTATCGAACCATTCTTGCTGGGATCGGGGTGAGACAATCAAAGACAGTGCAGATGTTTCTTAGGAAGGAAAATAGCATTTTATTGTTTCATATTCTTGACTTAATGAAATATAAATATAGCGTGGTTTTTAGCTGAGGCTTTCCCTGGATACTTCTTTTTGTTGTGTGATTGAAATTATTTATCTTTCTTGTTCATGTGATTGTGCGATCATAATTGGTTTTTGAAATTTGTAGAATTGATTCAGTATTTTGTTTTAGCTTATTACAATATTAGTTGAATCTATTTAGATTTTATACATGGTATCAAAGTAGGAATCACTATAGAAGAGAAGACCTAGAGTTTGTTTTGAATAGGTGAACCGAATTTTCAGATTTATTCTTCATGACCAATAGCATATCAGGATGTATTTCTCTAGATTGAGACTCGAATATGCCCTTGATTACATAGCATGGAAGGAAAGGATGGAGGTAGTTTTGGAGGAAAATGGACTGAAGGAATTAATAGATACTGATGTTCCCTAGCCTGCAGCAATAAATGCTCAACTTCTTGATGTATAGAAGAAGAATGTGGCAAAGACGATAAGGATTTTTTTAGAAGGAGTTTGAGATCATATTGTCTCTAACCTCCATGGAAAGGAAACTCCATATTCTATGTGGAAGGCCTTAACATATCCATTTCAGAATAGTAGCAACCACATGAAGTTGGCACTAAAGGACAAGCTCAGAAAGATCAAGATGGAGAAGTGTGACATGATCCAAAAATACTTGACGAAGTTCACTCAATGTTGAGATGATCTTGGAAGTGTTGGTGTGTTAGTTTCCCAGGATGATTTGGTGAGCCTGACACCTCTAGGCCTTCCCAAGGGTTGGCATAGCTACCAAGACTTGATGAATGTGAGGGATAAGATACTAGAGTGGGAGCGATTTGGTCTGAATTGATACAAGAAGAGATTTGGCGGAACACCAGAGATGGATCCTCATCAAATACTAATGATGAGGATAATTGTTCCTTGGTTGGAAAGGTGAAGAAAGGGAAAGGGAAGGTTTTGTGACTCCAAATGGGATTTCAGTAAGGTGGGAAAGAAGTGATACTTGTCAAAGGTAAAAAAAATTCACTGCCATGAGCTTGGACACTATGCTACAAGGTGTCTGCACAAGAATATTGGGAAGTAGCCCTCAGGAGGAGCAGTAGGTGAAGCACTTGCTTCACATTTCGAATTGGATTTCACCCTCGTCGCATGCATGGTGTCATTGGTGAGGGTTTATGTGTGGTACTTAGATAGTGGAGCTTCATTCCATATGATCGACAACAAATAATTCTTCAGTATATTGGAGGAGAAGGATCTCTAGATGCACATCGAGATGGGAGATGATAAGAGGTATAGCACTACCAAAATAAGTACAGTTACCTTTTAGAGGGAATTAGGTACTCTTCTCACATTAAAATATGTCATGTATGTTCCTGGTTTAAATTATAATTTGGTTTTTGTTTCTATGTTGGAAGAATGTGTCTATGATTTGATATTTAGTGAAAGAAAGGTGTTCCTTCGTCACAAAGCCATGGGAAAAGTGAAGAAGATTGGGGTTTGAGTAAATAACCTCTACAAATTGGATGTAGAAGACTACACTGCCTTGAGAAGGAAAGCAGAGAAGGTGGTGAGTCGAGACATCGGTGAGTTTTGGCACAGGAGTTTGGGCCATCTACACCATGGTGCTTTGAAGATCATTCAGCAGATTTATAAAAGACTTCCAAAGGGTTCCCTTGAGCAGTGAGATACATGCAAATGGTGTACATTGGGGAAGTATACCAAAGCCACCTTTCACAATAAGGAAAGTTGAGCAAAGGAAATCCTTGAGAGATTTCACTCAAACATGTGTGGACTTTTCTTGATAGCTTCCATAGTAAAACATAGGTATTAGGTGATTTTTGTATATGATTTTTCATGCAGGTGTTGGATTTTCTTCATGCAAAAGAAATATCAGATGTTATCAAAGTTTTGTAAGTTCAAATCTCTTATCGAGAAAGATACGGGGAACAAGGTGACCTCTCTGAGGAGCGACAATGGTGGAGAATATGTCTCTAATGAATTCAATAAATTTTGTGCTTCAGAAGGAATTCGATGGGAATAAATAGCACCTCATAACCCACAGTAGAATGGGGTTTCATAAAGGAATAATAGAAATATTGTGGGAGCAGCACGATTTATGTTGCATGATCAAGGCCTATCATTGCATTTGTGGGAAGAAGCATGAAATACAGCAGTATTTGTGAAGAACATAAGTACTCATTGGATACTTGGGATGAGTACACTAGAGGAATATTTTTCAGGTAAGAGACCAAATGTGTCACATTTTAAAAAATTTGGTTCAACAATTTATTTCCATGTAACCAAAGACATCAAGAAGAATTTAGAGCCAGCAGATGAGTTGGGGATATTTATGGGGTACACTGATACACCTCACAACTATCGAGTGTACTTTACAACACATAGAATGATAGTGGTCAAAAGAGATGTGAAATTCGATGAAGAAAAGGCCATGTGACTTTCCCTTGAGAGTGAGATTCAATTGCATGAAATTAAGGATGTCTTGGCTTCAAAAGAAGAACCTCAAGATGTGGAGCAGCCATAAGCAGAGGTGCATAGAGTGGGAGTACTCACTCATGCAGATACATCCCGAGATGGAAGAAAGTACACCAGAGAGGCTGACAGGTTGGTTCTTGATGCTAGAGATAATTTGGAAGAACCCACATCACATCGCACATAGAGAAGGTCCCCAAAGTGGTACATTGGCTACATGGCTCTTATGAGTGAAGTTGTAGAGATATATCCATCCTCTTTTGAGGAAGCAGTGCAGCAAATAATTTTGGTTGATGCCATGGTTGAGGAGTATGACTCCATTATCATAAGAATTGAATGGGAAGCTGTCCCAAGACCATAGGGGAAGTTGATTGTAGGATCCAGGTGGATCTACAAGGAGAAGCAGGCAGTAGATGGGAGTGTGGAGAAGCACAAGGATAGGTTTGTGGCTAGAGGGTTCTCTCAGGTGGAGGGGATTAATTATGATTAGACTTTTTCACCAGTCGCAAAGTACTCATCAATCATATCCATCCTTACACTCTCAGCATGGATGGAATGGAAGATACATCAGATGGATGTAAAGACACCCTTCCTCAATGGGGTGATTGAGGAAGAGGTGTACATTGAGCAGTCGAAAGGTTTTGAGACCTTAAACAGAGAGTCGCATGTGTGTAGAATCAAGAGAGCACAGTATGGGCTGAAGCAAGCATTGTGTGCTTGGTACACCACGATCGACAGCTACTTCACCGGGTTGGGCTTCAGCAAGAGTGAAGCATATGTGAACCTTTATCATATTGTGGTGGAAGGTAAATTTTTAATCATTGTAATTTATGTTTATGATTTGATACTTCCAGGTGATGTGAATCTCATCAAATCTTGCAAAGAGGATCTTGCAAGATAATTTGGGATGAAGGAAATGGGGCTCTTGCACTGTTTCCTGGGATTGGAAATTTGGAAAATATATGGGGAGCTATTTGTATCTCAGGGAAAGTATGCCAACGATATTCTCAAAAATTTCCACATGGAGGGTAGCAAACCCATGGAGACTCCTCTAGTAGGAAACTAGAGGGAGGATGCTACTACGGTCGAAGTAGTAGATGCTACTATCTACGGGCAACTTGTGGGTTCACTCATGTATTTGGTGAACACATGACCAGACATATGCTATGTCATTAACCAGCTTACTCAAGTTATGGTTAAGCCTACCAAGCTCTTTTGGAAGGTAGGAAAGCATGTGTTGAGATACCTCAGAGGAACTACAAAGTCTAGGTTATGGTACAAGCGAACAGAGGGACTGAAGCTTCAATACTTCACGGATGCAGATTGGGCAGGGATTCCATTCGATAGGAAGAGTGCATCAGTGGGCATATTCATCATAGGATCATCCTGGTACAGTAGGAAACAAATATCAGTTGCACTCAATTCAGAAGAGGCATAGTACATGGCAGCCAGTCAAGCAGCATGTGAGGCCATCTCGATAAGGAAGATAATTTTTGGTTTGTTTGGTCAACATATGAATCTGACAGTGATTTATTGTGATAACCAAAGTTGCTTAAAACTCTCATTTAATCCAATTTTTCATGACAGTTCCAAGCATATTGATATCTGGTATCACCATCTCAGGGATTGTGTGCAGAGATGTATTATGACATTAGAGTACATTCCCTCGAAGGAGCAGGATGCAAACATCTTGTTGAAGCCACTGTCAAGAAGAAAATTGGAGTTCCATAGAGACAGGATTGGGGTAGCAGACAATCCTTTTCTTGTTGAGATGGAGCATTGAAATTGGAAACAACAAGGGATTGTAATTTAATTTTCCCTTAATTAAATTAGAAGTCAATAATTTTAATTCCACATCACATGACAACTTGTATGATCTAACTGAGTTAAGAAGACTTATTTAGCTCATTCAATTCGAGTTGAGGGTCAAACTAGAGGCATGTAGAGTTCACTCTAAGTTTTAGAGGGTCTAGTTATAGTTTATTTTGAGTTGTAATTAGTTAACTCAATTATTTGAGTTAAAATAGGTTTAACTAGTTCTAACTGATGGATGAGCTACTAAGAGGTAAATTTAATAAAATATGATTTAATTCACATGCAGTGATCAATTAGATAACTGATAATTCGCTATAAATATTTGTTGCATGTCAGTTCTAAGAGTGACCCATTTGAGATTGGATTTAAAGGGAAGAGAACTATCAGTTGTATAATTAGAAAATTCTACATTTCATGCATGAGGCCAGCAGGACACCTTAAATGAATAGCGCAATAAATTCTTGGGAATTTCCTAATTAAGAGTGGCTCAATTCCTCGAAGAATGCGTAAGCAAGGCTAAGAAACCAAGAGCATGAAATTGGTTAAGTATCAGACCATTCTTGTTGGGATCGGGGTGAGACAGTCAGAGATAGTGCAAATTTTTCTTAGGAAGGGAAATGGCATTGTATTGTTTCATATTCTTGACTTAATTCAATATACATATAGTGGGGTTTTTGCTAAGGCTTTCCCTAGATACATCTTTGTGTTGTGTGATTAAAATTATTTCTCTTTCGTTTTCATGTGATTGTGGGATTGTAATTTGTTTCTGCAATTTGTAGAATTTATTCAGTATTTTTTTTTGGCATATTACAAGATCAGTTGAATCAATTTATATTTTCTACATGTTCTTACCCCCTTACGAGACATCCTTGGGTGGCACAGTGGGAATCACTATCGCCAATTGATTTCATCGATCTCCCTAACATTCAACACCAGCATAAGTTTCTTCATGTCATGGTAGTATCATATGTTGTGATCATTGTAGCTCTCTCATTTAGTCGAATGCCCATGCATCACTTAGCACCTCATTCAACAGTGCTTACATTCCGGTGCATAGGAGGTACCCAGAGTTGAAGATACGTGCATCCACTAGCACCTCTCAATAGTGCTTCACATTTTTATGCATGGGGCCACCTATTTCAGTCTATTTTTTAGAGGTGTCCTTAAGGGCGTAAGCAATTTTCATCATCAGCCATTAGCATGTCAGCCACATCAATGCTGACTTGACAGGAGAATTTCCTGTATGATTGTAATAGTTAGTGATTATTCATCATAACGAGCATGGGACATTTCCACCTCATATTGACACATTTTTATCTCATAATTATTCAAAGCATGGTTACTTTAATTCATAGTCAAGGATTTTTTCTACTCATCTCCATCACTAGTTACTTTATCTCTAAAACATTGGCAAGACTCTCATTGAGATCAATAAAACGTGATGTATGTCATCTATACACTTATTCCTAACCTCATATGTCAGGGGGAAACTATTATCATGTGGAAATTACACACTCATTTATATGCATTAAGAGACACTCAAAGTCAGTGATCAACACATAGAAGGGTGATATTTCCAGCTGGAAACACCATGGAAACCAAAAATCAAAATCTTTCCTAAAGGTTCAAGCTAAAAAAAATGGACAGCACGGGTCCACAATTACCGGTAATTAGCGGTCGCACGGTTTTTTCTTCAATAGTCGCACGGTCACTGAAATTTCCAATCAACACCTCAGGTCGCAAACTTTCTTGAGTGACACTCTAAATCTTGAAATGATGGGTTGGCATATTTGGTCCTTGAACCCCAAGAATCATTAAAGGAAAGGGATTGGTAGCTCTCATCTCATTTTTGAAGTGAAACCACCACATTGATGAGCCAAGGGGAGGATGAGTGTCCAAGAAACTCTACAAATACAAGTTCTAGGAGATCCAATAGACAAGACGAAGCAAAGCATTGTTGTGCTACCAAAATTTCTCCCTAAGCAATCAAGAATTTCATTTGGAAGAGTATTTTACCATTGAGAGAGTCTTCATACTTATTTGAGAAGGAGAGGAAGCTTGTAAAGAGATTGAGGAAATGAACCTCCTTGTTGATAATTTTTTAGCACCATTGCTCAAATATTTCTCTCCAAGTGTGTTTTATTGATCTATTGTATTCCTTCTACATTCAGCAGTCAATAAAGGGAACCATTTTCCATTACTTTCTTGATATGACTTCTCCATTGAGCCATGTTTATGTTTTTATTTCTTATTTTTTTGTTTGTGTTGACATATGCAATTTTTTCATTACTTACAATGCTTTGTTTACTTATGGTTTTCCACTAACAACAACCAATTCAAAAACTATAGAGAGACAGAATGGAGATGCCTTTTCTGTACGAGGACAGTCCCAATATATAAACAAAAATAATTCCTCGAGTGGGAGATCTAAATCTCCAGGAAAACCGGTAAAGGTGTGTTGGAAATGCAGAAAGGGATGGAACTACAAAAATCATTGTCGATCTAAAGCTCCTAAGAAAGGATATGAATCTGATGATGCTCCTTCTGCAGAGGATAAAACCACCTTAGATGAACGTGGGGATGTGTACTTCGCTTCTTCTTCAAGTACGCATGTAGATCATGAGGCATGGTTGATTGACTCAAGTGCATCCTTTCACTTCACTCGAGATAAGGAGTGGCTCTAAGAGTACAAGAAATATTATGGTGGTGATGTATTCTTAGGGTATGAAGAGAAGGTCGGTATCAATGGATGCAGAAACTTCAAGTTGAATTTACAAGGTGTAAGGATTATAACACTTCTCGATGTTCTGTATATTTTTGCATTAGCTAGAAATTTGATTTATGTAAGAAAGATGGATGATGTGGGTGTAAAAACAATATTCGAGAAAGATACCTGCAAGATGGTTTGGGGAGAACTGGTATTGATGTGGGGAGTTTGGATTGGAACTTTGTACAAGCTTCTAGATAGCACTGTTATTAATGGGTGCAACTGTCTTGTGGTTCCTGAAAGTGGATCAAAAATCCTAGTGGTCTCTAGAGAAAATACCATGCTATGGAATCAAAGGCTTGGACATATTGGAGAGAAGGACCTTTGAATACTACATGGTAATTTTATGGTAGAAGGTATGTCTAATTTCTCTTTGGATTTTTATTTTTGTGAACATTGTGCATATGGGAAGCAGAATCGGGTGAGTTTCCCCTTTGGTGCTAAGAGGGAAAAGGGGATATTAGAGCTTGTTCACAGTGATGTGTTTGGACCTGTGTTGGTTCCATCACTAGGTAAGTCTGTGCACTATGTCTCATTTATATATTACTTCTCAAGGAATACATGGATATATTTCCTCGGGAAGAAATCTGAATTATTAGACAAGTTTAAAAATATTAAGGCTTTGGTGGAAACTCATATAGAGAAGAATATCTAGGTGTTGAGGACAGATAATGGTGGAGAGTTCTGCAACAAGGAATTTGAAGAGCTATGTAAGAAGTGTGGTATAGCACGACAGAATACTACTCCATGCACAACTCATTAAAATGGAGTTGCAGAAATAATGAATAGGACATTGATGGAAAAGGCAAGAATCATACTCAGTGGTGTCAAGTTGGGATAGCAGTTTTGGGCAGAGGCAATAGATATTGCATGTTACCTGGTTAACAGATCACCTTCATCGGCGTTGAAGGATAAGACTCCACATGAGGTATGGCCTGGTAAGAAACCCTATCTTTCACATCTGAGGGTATTTGGATGTGATGCATATGTACACGTTCCAAAGGAGAAAAGAATCAAGTTGGATAGTAAATCTAAAAGGTGCATTTTTATTGGATATAAGGGTGGTTTAAAGAATTATAAGATTTGGAACCCAGAAACCAAAAAGGTTGTGTAATCCACGATGTGGTTTTTAGAGAGGTGAATGATGTTATTAAACAAGAATTCCTACCAAAGTAACCTAAAAAGATAGAGTTTAAACTAAAGGAGGAAGAATCAGACTCTAAAGCAAAACATGAATCAGAAGAAGAAGAGCCACAGACTCCAATTTTGAGAATATCAATTCGAGAGACAAGGAAGCCAAATATTTATAGTCCATCTGCTTTTTGTGTAAAGATTACTTTATGTATTACTGATTATGATCCGAGAACTATTAGGGATGGAGTGGACTCAAACGATGGAAAACTCTAGAAATAGGTCATGGTTGATGAAATGGAATCTTTGGACAAAAATGAGGCTTGGGATCTATTGGAGTTGTCAGCTTGAAGGAAACTTGTTGGGAGAAAATGGGTGTTTAAGAAGGATATGAATGCAAAAGGCAAGGTGGAGAAATAAAAAGCTCGGTTGGTAGCAAAAGGTTATTCCTAGGTGTCGAGAATTGATTTCGGTGATATTTTTTCTCTTGTTTCCAAGTTAGCTTCTATTAGACTAATTTTATATATTGTTGATGTTTTTTTTTTTTAAGTAGAACATATGGATCTGAAGATAGAATTTCTTCACAGGGATCTGGAAGAATATATCTACATGAAGAAACCATAAGGCTTTGCGGTGAAGGGTAAGAAAGAATCGGTATGTAGGTTAAAAAATTCAATGTATGGGTTAAAATAGTCACCAAGAATGTGGTATCATAAATTTGATACATATATACAAGGACTTGGATTCACAAGAAGCCAAAGCAGATCACTGTATGTATTTTAAATTAATTGGTGATCGTGTTATTTATTTGTTCTTGTATGTGGATGATATGTTGTTGATAGGAAATGACAAAGAAATTATCAAATCTTTGAAGATCCAATTTTCCTCCAAATTCGACATGAAGGATCTTGGTGCTACAAACTATATTTTGGGCATGGAAATTAAACGATATCAGGCAAGGAAGAAGATCCGGTTAAACCAGAGGAAGCATGTCGATACAATATTGCAGAGGTTTAATATACAGGATAGTAAATCAGTGAAGGTCATTAGAGAAATTTTGAAGTCTAAAATGGGCCTCCTAAGATAAATGTAAAACCAAAATAAACTTTATAAGAACCAATAGGATTCAAGATGATGATGTCAACCATGGGGGATGATTCACCATTTTTGGGGTAAAAAAGTAAAAATAATATAAAAAAAATAATAAAACTACATTTTCAACTTTTATTTTCAACTTATTTCCCTAAGGTTTACTCAAATTTCAATTAGGAGTACTCGTTGGGTGCAAAATTTAATTCCACATCCAAGGAGTACCCATGTTTCATTCTTTCCATGGACCCTGCTACACGAAAAATGAGAAATACATGAAAAAACATGATTGCAATCAGATTTTTCATGTATTTCTCATTTTTTGTGTAACAGATTCCATAAAAAGTATGCAACATGGGTACTCCTTGGATGAGGAATCAAATTCTATATCCAACAAGTGTTCCCACTCAAAATTTGAGTAAACCCATAGGGAGATAAGTTGAAAATACGAGTTAAAAAAGTAGTTTTTTCTTTTTTCCCTCTAGAATTTGATGATGTAATCTAATCTTATTTTATTATTTCCACTATTATTTTATTATTTCCTTAGGAGGCCCTTTTTAGACCTCAAAATCCCCTAATATGTTTATTCCTGTTGGTTTAAATTAATATGTTGAACAGTGTGGGATGCCACAAGAAGAGGAAGAGGACATGTCCCGTGTTCCATAGGAAATTGCAATCAGTAGCCTTATGTATGCACTGGTCTATACTAGACCATACATTGCACACGGAGTGGCAGTATCAAGTAGGTTTTATGGAAAAACCAAGGAAGAAGCATTGGACAACAGTGAAGTGAGCTTTTAAGTATTTGTGTGGCACTAGTGATTATGGTCTGTGATATCGAGGAAGACTAGGATTGGACAGAGTTTTGGAACTCTGTGGCTTTGTTCATGCATACTGGGTTGGAGATAAATATTAGAGAAGAGATACAAGTGGGTATGTGTTTAACCTATTTGGAGGAGCAGTCATTTTGATGAGAAAAATACAATCTGTATCAGCTCTTTCAACTACAAAGGTTCTATAGATGGAAGCCACTCATGCAAGTAAGGAAGCAATTCCATTCTAGAGATTGTGTTCAAGTATTGGGTTGGTACAGTGAGCTATAAGGATAGACTGTGGCAGCCAAAGTGCAATTTTATTGGCAAAGAAACATGTTTATCATTCAAAGACAAATCACATTGATGTTCATTATCACTTTGTGAGGGATATGGTTGAGGAAAAAAAGGTGTTGCTGGTAAAGGTGGAAACTTTGAATAATGTTGCAAATGCATTAACGAAGTCTGTGAGAAATAAAAAAAATTATTATTGTAGAGAAACAATGGCAATTGCAGGGTTGGACCAATGACTAAGATCTCCTGTGACCCCCTGTGTGGAAAAAAAAAACAAGTGGGAGAATCACTACAAGGAAAAGACCCTCTAGCAGATGTTTTTGAGGAACCCTTTATAAAAATACCCCAGACATTCGTTTCTAGCGGAGGTTACTACAGGAGGTTGGCGGGTGCAATTTTTTGCAGATGTTTTTCGTCTAGTGCACTTATCATCCTAAATTGCACCGGTGTGTTTAACAAGAGAAAGCACTGGTGCGCACAAAACATTGGCATAACAGACACCGTGCCCTCCATACACACCCGCCCGGTGCATCTTATTACTGTAGCAAACCGGTGCTTTACAAAGGTTCCGCACCAGTGCGTCCTAAAACCCCGTGCCAAAACAGAAATAGCCCGGTGTGGTCTTAAGAAACCACACCGGTGCACCTATAAAACCCTGCGCACTGGAACATGGTTAAATAAAATAAAATAAAAATTACAGCCAAAAAACTGCATTTTTCACTTTTCTCAGTGCTCCAGAGCTCTCAAGCACTGGTGCAATTTATCCTTCTCTGAGCTGCCCTAACATTGGTGCTCCCATTGCACCCATTACACACATTGTTGTTGTGCATTGCCCACCAATCTCCAGCTTGAATTTTGCAAAACAATGGGCAAATTTACTTTTACAAATTTTACAGCCAATATGCCTCCTCGACGGCCAAATGTACAGGTATTTTTCTTATTTTTCCATAATTAATCCTTTTAGCGGATTAGAATTTCAAATTACCTTAAAATTAACCATTTAAAAAAAAAAAAAAAATTGTCACGTGGTGCTCTCGAGTCGTTCGACTCGCACCGGTTCGCGGTGCTACCTGTAAATTTACAAGTAGCGATGCAACCGGTTCTAATGGTATCCGCATTGGCTCTAGGGTGGTACCGAAATGCATACCGTGCTATTTTAAAATTTAAAAAAAAAAAAAGTGTGGTGCGGTCGATTACCCAGCCGCACCGTTGACCCTGTGGAATAGTGGCAATGCGGTGTGTTGACTTAAATATCCACCCTGGGCGGGCATTTTTGTCAACACACTGCATTCCAGCATTTTGACAGGGTCAACGATGCGACCTAGTAAAATACCACACCGTTGACTATGTAATGATGTCAGGAGGTCGGTGCGCTGACCGAACTATACGCCCCAGGGTGTAGAGTTTGGTCAGCGCACTGCCCTCCCAACACATTCCATAGTCAACGGTGCGGTCTCTTATACCACTGCACTGTTGACTTAAGAAGAATGCTAGGAGGGCGGTGCGCTGAAAATTTTCAGGTGCACCGCCACTGGTGTGCTGAAGATTTTCTGGTGAGCTGCCACCGGTGCGCAACAAAAGAAGAAGCACCGGTACCGGTGCATGGCTGTTTTTTGTGGCACATCGACTGTTTTTTTGTCCAAAAAAATTATATATGTATATTCCTAAATACATGTCTCATTTAATTATAAAATTTTATTTAATATTTCAATCATTCAGAGACGTGAAAGGAGAGAAGAGAGGGAACAACAGCAACAACAGGCGGACCAATATAACATGGTTCGCCTGTGGGAGGCACGAGGGAGAGAGATGCATACCCTCACCCTATTACAGCAGCTACCCAAGGGCTCCTAAGGAAGGTAGGCCTACTCATGTTCTATGAGGAGGCTACTTCCCTAAAGGGTTATGGTTTGTTTTTTAGACATCTCTCGGAGTGATATGCAGGTGGTGAGGTGCCTCTCACTTATTATTTCTACCATTTCACACAACACCAGTGACAGGAAATGCATTAGTTTCCCGCTTCTATATTATTTTGATTCTTTAGTACAGGAGCCACGACTTTTCAAGTGGCCTGCCATTTTTTTGCAGCAGTTCTGTATAGCCTTAGATAGGTTTCGTTCTCATACACAAGGGAGGGTCAACTTCCCTTTTGCTTCAGAGCTTTTTTGTTTATTTTTTTAGAGGTTTCTAGAGACGATGCCTACTTTTGTTTGGTTGCCTCGTAGGCCGATGTTGGAGGCACAGATGCACATGTGGGGACAAATGATGCCCAAGAGGGGTGAGACTGAGTTTTCCACAAGGATATTGTATGATGCATTGGAGTTGCTATCCAATGTTGACGAGCATCCCTTCATTATGGTCCCCTGTCCTTATGCTGGTTTGGATTGGCAACGGTGTGCCAGGATCCTCTTCACAGATGATGAGCCGCCGGATGATAGAGTTAATATTACTGTTTTATTTAAATTTATTCTAACATGTTCCTTAACTTGTTTTTATTAAATTGTGTAATGAAATTGTCTAATTATTGTTGTGTACTTGCATATATTTTGCAGACATTGGGTCTTTTGATGGCGAGGACATGCCAGCACCACCACCTAATCCAGGTGTGGATCCTGATGACGATCAGGATATGCCAGATGCCGAGGATCATCAGGAGGCCAATGCAGAGAGACCTGCTCCTGCTGGTGCGCTAGTACCGCCTTTTGCTAGGATCAATAGGCTTGATAGCAGGTTGAGGATGGAGTTGGGAAACCAACTCTATGCATTGATTGTTGAGGCGGGAGTCATGCCCGCTACTATGAGAGACATACAGGCTTATGGTAGTCTGGTACAGATGTGGAGAGGCATGTCACATGACATGTACAGCCTGATGCATCATGTCGTAGGAGCTATGACCTTAGTTACGCGGCTGATGAGGACCCTTGCACGTTATAGGCGTGGTCGAGATGCAGCACATGATTAACTCTCCGCGAGCAGTGTCGACGCATCATTTGATGATCACGATCAGGGGAGTGATCATCGTTCACCTCGCGCCACACCAAATGAGTAGCCTCCACTAGCATCGAGCAACAGTCATCATGGAGAGCAGGATGGACCATTGGCCACGTAGATTCAGCAGCTTGCAGCATCCAGCAATACTCATGATCATGATCAGGTTGGACCATCGACCATTTCAAGTCATCACGATGAGCAGTCGACAGTTGATCCTGATCAGCCTGAAGCACCAGTACCAGATCAGTAGGCACGTGATGATCAGCATGTATTTGAGCTTTTCGAGGCTGCACCATTGACTGAGCGGGCCTCGAACAGCACTACTGTTGATGATGTACCACGAGCTGATATATGACATTTATATTACAGTTGTATATTTTTTACATTATTCGGTTTATATTTATATATGGTCCATGTATTTTATGTTCATGTTGCAATTGTACTTAATTTACATGTTGGTGATCATCATGATGTGTATATTGTTAGGTCATGTTAGATATGTTCATTTAATGTGCAGCTTGCAGATAGATGTGTATGTGATAGCAGTTATTTCACATGAGATGTATATTTAATGTTTGTGTTGTGATGATGCTATGCAATGCTAATTGTGTTTTGTTAGATGACCATTATTACGATAATGTTAGCGAATTTGAATGTGTTTTTTAGTCAAATATGATGTTTGTACGATGGTTATCATAATCATGATGTTTATTAATTAATTTAATATTAAATGATCATGATATTGTATCATTGTAATATTTGTATTTCTAATTGTATGTAAAATTCTAAAATTGTAATTGTATTTGTAATTTTAATTTTAATTGTAATTCTATGTAAAATATTTGTAAAATTTTAATTGTAATTGTAATATTTAATTTATTGTGAAATGATTGTAATTGTAATTTTAATTGTAATTTTATATATGAAAAATTGTAAAATTCTAATTCTAATTCTAATTGTATGTAAAATTCTAAAATTGTAATTGTATGTAAAATTCTAAAATTGTAATTGTAATGGTATATATGTAAATTTGTAAAATTGTAGTTGTAATTGTAAATTTTAAATTTGTAAAATTGTAATTGTATATATGTAAAATTCTAAAATTGTA
>JAXQQM020075092.1:0-125134 GCA_034641835.2 Pinus albicaulis | reverse complement strand
TTTGATGGTGCTGAATCCATTTCCACCATAAAAAACATGATTCAAACACCATTACTACAAAATTTCTTTTTTATTTTTTTGCCCAAATTCCAATCACTTTTAGCTGTCCCAATAGACAACTCTTTTTTAAAACATTCAAATACCCTAATATCTTTTTTTGAAGTTTCTTACAAATTTTTTATTTTTTTAATTTTATAATTATTTTGGAAAATTTTCTCACTTTACATATTTAGATTCCCCGATTGTCAAAATGATAAATAACTTTTTTTCGTTTTTGCAAATTTACATAATTAATTTTTTATTTGGTTAGCTTGACACACTTATTCATTTTAAACTTTGTTTTTCTACGTAATTTTAAAATAAATTCACTAGTTTTTCAAAAAGGGTATTTGATACCCAACGCAATTCAAAGAATGAGTTAGGAAGGTAATTAATTCCCGGATATGCATTCCGAAAAAATAGTTAGGAAGGTAATTAATTCAGATTTGATGAGAATTAACGATTATTTAGACACTAAGAATTTCTGTACTTCGAAAGGTTTCAGAGAAACACTAGATGTTATTGTAAAAGTTCATAGAAAATTTCTCTTTGCAAAGAAAACTTTGCTGTTGGTAGAATTTGTAGTGTTTTTTTACCATTTCTGAGCGTTAGAATTTTATAAAGAAATTTGGTTTGTTGAAGCATATCAATAACTTTGCTGTTGTAGAATTTGTAGTGTTTCTTTATCATTTTTGAGAATTAGAATTTTATAAAGGAATTTGGTTTGTTGAAGCATATCAATTTTATTATAAGTAAATTTTTTGAGTTAAATTATCTTTTTATTTTGAAATTAGTGAAGGTATTTGCTTAACATTTTTGTTTTTCTTTTATTGTTCTGAATGTCAAGGCTAAGCTGAAATTAATAGGATCAAAAGTTGAGATTTCTAAGAAAAAGAATCCTATTTTATTTTCTTTTTCAAATACCACATTTAGGAACTATGTCTTGGGAGGAAATGTATGAATTTCTCAAGAATAATGATTGAAGAAATTCTAAAGGAAAAGGCTCTTAAGAAGACTCTAGTTCCATTTCAAATAATTTTGGATACATTAAGAGAACATAACTACGTGAGGTGGTAATGGCTTGCCATGCTTCCTTATTATGATATGTTGAGTTAGACTATCTCTCACACTGATGTTAAAACTTGCTTAATTATAAATAACTCTAATAAAGTTATAGTTTCATGGAGGCCTAAAGTTTTACAACAAATATATAAATTGAGTCCTCCTAAGATTTTCCTTGACAAGAAGTATATGATTAATTTTGAGAAAAGAGTGTTAAAAGAAAAAAAAATTGATTTAGCTAGATGCATAAGGGATTAGGTTTAGAAATTATACAAACAATATGTATACCAATGGGTTCAATCCGATCATGCAATATTGTAGAGCAAGACACTGAATCCTTCTACAATTAATTTGCCGAAATTAAACACGATCGCACAATCACACCAAGTAAGTGAAAGAATCAAATCCGTAACACATGTAATTTTATGGAGAAAGAAATCTGTTCAAAACTCCTCTATCTGTATTGTATAAAACCAAGGAATCATGAAACAATTACAATGCACTCTTCTCACAAGAGTCTGTTGCACTCTACCAATTGTCTCACATTGATCCAGACAAAATCGACCAACACTTGGCCAATTTCCTGCCTCTGCTCAGCTTGCCATGCTAGCGCAATTCAAAGAACAATTAATCCCTATTAATTAGGAAATTCAACCTTCCAAAATTGCGCAATACATCATGGGAAATCCTATGGTTGTCTAATTGTGCACCGACAACTTACTAATAATACAACTAATAGATAACATCCCTTTAACTTCTGTCTTAACCGGGTATTCATAAAAAATTAAATGAATGCATCTATTAATAGTAAATCATCAGTCACTTGACAGATCACTACATGTGAATTAAATCTGATTTAATTCACTTGACCTCTCACTAGTGCAACAATCAGTTACAACTAGTTAAACTGTCTTTAACTCACTTAATTGAGTTAACTGATCTCTCATGCATTAAACTAATACACTAACTACAACTTGGACTCTGTTGGCTCGAGGGGTCCTGACCCAGGTTCGGAGTTCAAGGTTTTCCAACAAACCCCTATACTACTGGCCCTTTCGGCAGTGACCCACTTGCGCAGGTCAAAGTCTCACCCGAAGTAGTATGAGTGGGTGCTGGAACCAGGTTTCTGCACCCTGAGAAAGGATAGGTAAGGCAAGCAGCATTGTGTCTGTGATACTCAGATTGCCTCTGTCTGCACAGGGTCGATAGGTCTCTTTTCGCATCCATGTGTGCTAGATCTACAATTATATGATTCTATGACAATAGCACAATAATGCATAAAATAGAATAAAACAGATCTAGATCTAGCAAACACACTTACACAGATCTTCGCAACTTGAACACAGAATGCACATAAAGCAGTAATTACCAATGATTCACACAAACAGTACACATAGATTCAGTTCTCAAGAAACTTTTCTTATTCATCAGTTCATTAATTCCTTCATACAATACCCATCCCAGCCTGTGCACACAGCAGCAGGCTCCACACACAGCTAGACTCTAGTCTCCGCGCACACAACCAGCAGGAGTCCTTTCCCCAAAACCAAAACATATATCTTAAACCACAATTTGCATCAATAGCTCTTCATTTTCTACCTTACAATACAAACTATTCCTCTATTTATAATAATCTAGCCTAAACTTTCATATGATCCACAAACCATGGTTTTCGGACCCCTGGTTTACCCTTTTGCCCATTACAATGCTTTTGGGGCTTTGACCCACCCCAAAACCCCTGTGCTAAACTAAATATAATCAAAATTATTCAAAATTGGACCAGTTTCGCAGCTCGTAGGAAACCCTGTTCCAACAGTCCCCCAACACAATCTTGTGACTCGTCGCGAGTCACTGTGGTGGTGTGGCCTCTATCTGCGCATGCAAGGTATTGAAAGCGGTGATGAGCGGAGGGAGCACTTCCTGACTTTGGGTAGCAGCACTCTGGGCAAGGTTTACCAGCTTCTGGGAGGTCAGTTCTTCATTCGCCGCGGTGACACTTTCAAGAATCTGATTAAGTCGCTTGGTCGTGCCATCAATATCGTGTGAAAGTTGGAGGGCTGTGGCAGCCCAAGGCTTCAGACGTCCCGCCATGATGTGTTGTTTATGCCGGAGTTTCTCAATCTCGTCCTGGAGATCATTGCTTGTTTTTAGCCATGCCAAGCGTTGGGCGGGTACCAAAGTGGTCAGTGTAGTGGTTACCTACTCGAAGGCTTCTTCCTTCTGCCGTAAGTCTTGATTGATTTTCTGAAGGACCGGATCGCGCTAAACCTTAGTCCAGAGTTGCATGGCTAACTCCAACCGCTGGGCACCTTGAGCAATCTGCCCTGAAATAACAGTTTTCATGTTAGAGACTAGGGCGGCGTGCTGGGCGCGGACTTCTGGGGGCGTTTCGGGCTGTAGTCTGGCCTGCAAGTCAGTGATTTGCTGTTCCAGCTGTGTCTTGACGGTGTGTATTTCCGTCCAAGAGGCTTTGAGGGCCGCAACCAATTTTTCTACTTTAGCCCGAGGCGTGTCAGCGGCCGGGATCTCGTTTGTAACCTCTGTACAGAGTTGGTGGATGTTGAGGTATAAAAGGTGTCTTTTTAACTCCTATTTATCCTACATTAATTATCAATCCAGGTATGACTTTTTATCTCAAGAGTGTACTCAGTCTAAGGCTGCAATTCAATCTAAGAGTAATGCTCTTCAATGTGCAGTACAGTGTCTTAAATACAAGAGTAAATGGATGCTTGAAAATGAAATCTAATTACAACAATATGAAACTCAATGTTCTGAAGTTTAATCACTTACTCGACAATCATCAGTTAAGGATGCAGTAGTAATAACTCTTTCCTCTGTCAACTGATGTAAATGAAATCAAATATGGACAAGGTAATCAATCTGAGAACGTAGGTAGTAACAACCAATGTCCTTTACAGTTGATGATCCTACACTCCACACTAAAGAAATTAAATGGAAATGGTAACTATGTTAAATCACTAACGTTGCTAATGAAAATAGACTAAGCAAGCTTTTTGTAATAACGCTCCAAAGAAAAACCAAACTCTTGCAAGAAAGGAATAAACAGTAAAGCTAATTAACAGAAATGAACAGCAAATCTATTTACTGGAAATGTACAACAAGTTATTTCTAATGGAAATGAATAGAAATCCTGAATAATGAACCTCTATATCTGCAAAGCATAACAATACAAATTATAAAGGAATAAATGCTCTTGTTATGTGGAAAGGAACAAAAATGCGATTCACTGATGCAACACACCAATTTCATAAATCATTAAACAGTAAGATATAAACCAAGATAACTATGAAGAAATGCGGTTAAAGGAAATGAAAACTAATGCAAACCATCACACGACTAGAATTGGAAAGTAAAGGTACAAATAGCAAGTGGATCCATCAGGGCCGGGCCCTTAGCCACTAGTGAAGCACCGCCGAACTACTCCAGTATCAAATAATGGAACGGCAACCGAATTATGTATTAATCATATCTGGCAAAGTTTACAAGCAATCACACTCTGTTTTAATTAACGAGAGTTGATGAACAATTATGAAATTACAAAAGGAAATCTGAATAATTAGAATATGTCTAATGCTGTGATTTCTACAAGCGTTGTTCTTTTATAACAGCCAGTGGATGAAACAAGAGGTACAGATAACTTTGAGCAATGATCCCTCAGGATCGAGAGATCCTGAGGGATTCGCTTTATCTTCCATTTCCAGCTATCGTTTTGTCTTCTTGCGCTAATGCTGCGTTGTTCCTTTCTTTACTTTGACTATGCGCTCCGATCTTGATCTTCTTGTTTGGATACGACCTTTTGTTAAAGGGACAACAGTTACACCTGCCTTGTCTTTTCCTCCTGAATGGTGGCTTCCGACTTCATCTAGTTCCTATATAGAAGAAAAGACAATCTTTAGTTAATTTCACAATAAGCACTAATCTCCTCAATTATATTGTAATTCTTCAATATATTATCATTCTAGAATATAAAGGAGTCATGATTAAAGTAAAAAGATAAAGAAATACATGGCAAATGCATACCTTTTCCAATGCTCAACACAACCTCCTGCTTATCCTTTTTCATGTCCTCATGAAAACCATAATTTACATGTAAAGCAGTTAGAGAATGGGTTGGAGAGGGTTTTCCATTAAGTGGTCTAAAACCATGATTTGCAGCTAAATATTAAAAAACATGCCCTATCTGCCCTTCAGGTAATTCATATTTGGCCTTATAGTCTGCTGCAAGATACCAGATAATAGGGCTTCGAAATCTACAACCTAGCCAATACAGGCCTTCCCTCAAGATGAGGTTACTATAGATAACCAGGTGGTTGGCAGCTAGCTCAAAATTTTTGTAATTGAATGGCTCTCTATCTTGAATATTCCAATTTGAAATATTTCATCGGAGTTTAGCTACTATTACGGCCTGGTCTCTGATGGACAAAAAATATTCTACCCCATCTAGGACGATTTCTTTGTGGATGGGTCCCAATGTTTGGATCACACCCTCCTTTGTCATTAAGTTTTTCTGCCTAGCCCACAATTGTAATGGGTGTCTCGGTTCACCCCTAACTCAAAGGTCTAACCCATTTTCTTGGCTCTGAAAAGTGTTATAGGCCTTGAGCCATTTTAACTAGTTAACAACAAATGAAATGAATGCTTGATATTGGATATCACCCACCAAAGGACTGAGATTTGTCTCCATTTCCTCAGCTAATATAAAATTGTGCTAATAAAATTCACAGAGTAGGCGCTGAACTTTTACTCCATAGAGTTTGCAGTAGCTTATAAAATCATCTACAGTTTTTAATCCTATAGGTTTTCCTGCCTTAACAGCCTTAATTTTTAACTGCAAATATCTTTCTAATAAAAACAAAGCATAATTTTTGGCGGGGCACCTACATGCTAGAACATCTATGTATAAAGAACAGAGAGTATCCATTTGATTCTTGACCATTTTTAATCTATTCCTTACCTATTCAACTTTCTCTTCTACCTTTCGACATTTATCGAAAGCTTCTGCCTCTGATGCATTGATGTCCTTTAATTGCTACTGTAACTCTTGGTATTTCTTCTTGGGAACAGTCTCTTCTTCGAGATTTTCTCTAGCCCTCTGAGCCTGTGCCAGATCCTCTTGGAGTTTTTCTATATCAAGGTCATTTAACAAAACATTTTTATTGCAGCCTTGTGCACTTTTGGTTGAGGTAGCTGCGTCTGGAGCAATTACATGTTGTTCCTTGCCTTCTTTAATGGATATGGGCTCAGCTTGAGTCTCCACGGCCTTTGCATTTTTGGGTTCCATTGGGATGGCTGCATCCCCCATTTTCGGGGTTATTTTAGAGGTTTTTCCCGTTTTTAGCACCTTAATCCTCTGCCTGAGTTGTTTTACTAATTTTTGGAGCTTTTTCCATTCCCTCCATAGCTTCTCAAGTTCATTTGTCTTCTTCTTCTTCTTGGAAGGAACATCTGTTCCTTTTTCTGTACTTGGTTTCTCAGCTAGGGTTTGTTCTGCCGTTTCCTGAGGAGTTTCTTCTTCTGCCTCTTCATCATGCATTTCCTTAGACGTGTCTTTGCTGATGACAGAATGTTCCTGCAATTGTTCTATCTCAATATTGAGATTGAGCGGACTATGGGGTTGTATATATTCACTCATATTGGCCAAAATTTGGGCCAATTCGTCCTCTTGTAATGGATTTTGCGGTGGGCTTGCACTGGAGGTTACGGGAGGTTTTGCTTCCTCCCATTCTTCTTCACTGGTATGGTTACTTTCTTCTTCTTCCTGATCTTCTCTTCCTTCAAGTTGTGGGGGTTTCTCTTCTTCCTGATCTCCTCCTCCTTCAAGTTGCGGGGGTTGCTCTTCTTCAAAACTAGGTAATTCCATGGGTTGGCTGCTGCTACCCTGAAGGCTTCCCAACATTCCCCTGCTTATCCTAATTTGGAGGAATGTCTACGTTTCAAAGGTTTGTTTGCTGTGCTGGTGACTCTTGTTTGTTTTGGGGCAGGTAAGGTTGTTCCTCCATCAATTGAGAATACCAATTCTTCCCAGCTAGTCTGCTGCTAGGCAAGACTGTAACTAACTATTAATCGAATTAGACAGTGGTGAATTACTACCATCCCTGTATGATGGGATTTCCTTATGTTTCGAGTAGCGTCATGCAGTAAAATTTTTAGAAATGCAGGCAAATTCACAGCGCATTTCTGCTTTAGTACTGCTAATAATTTGAGGTGGCGTGGTCTTACCACATCCTTTCTTCCGTCGCATGTAATGTAGCTTTGCACTACTCTGGCCAGTTCTGTCCATGGTTCTCCCAGAGTTGCTGGCTGGACTCATTTTCCTTTGAAGATCAGGGCCTGTCCTTCGTCCCGAAAGATGTTCATGGCCTCTTGAAGTTTCAATTTTTTATGGGTCCATATGGGTCCAACTACCGGGAGACCAGATACCTCGGAAATTACTACATCTGTCACTGTTATTTGCATACCTCTTACCATGGAATAACTCTCCTGCAAGTTCTGCAAAAATTTGATAGCCACAGTTTCATGGGGCTGCTGCAGTCGTGTAAGGTATGTAATCCACCCTGCTCTCTCCAAAATTGCTCATGCAGCGTCGGAGACTGTTAGAACTTGTGGTTCGCTACGTACTGCTCGCCCTCCCATTTCGTCTAAATTCTGCACATTGTTAGTTTTTCACAATAATACACAGAAATGGCAATGGAACAGCACCCCGTGCATATCAGAAAAATACCGTTAAACTTGCTATTTCCGGGAATTGATGAACATAGGGAATTGACCCATATGCAGGCATATTTAAAAGTCACCCATGCCCCCCTGAAATATGATAGGTTGCCCTCAACCATCAAATGGAGGAGAAACGTACTGTGGGTAAGTTTTCATCATAGAAAGGCATGCATACATATGATATGATCAAACAATTATCGAATTACTGAAAAATGTTGAGGTATCAAAGGTGTCTTTTTAACTCCTATTTATCCTACATTAATTATCAATACTGGTACGACTTTTTATCTCAAGAGTGTACTCATTCTAAGGCTGCAATTCAATTTAAGATTAATGCTCTTCAATGTGCAGTACAGTGTCTTAAATACAAGAGTAAACGGATTTTTGAAAATGAAATCTAATTAAAACAATATGAAACTCAATGTTCTGAAGTTAAATCACTTACTCAACAATCATTAGTCAAGGATGCAGTAGTAATAAATCTTTCCTCTATCAACTGATGTAAATGAAATCAAATATGAACAAGGTAATCAATCTGAGAACGTAGGTTGTAACAACCAATGTCATTTACAGTTGATGATCTTACACTCCACACTAAAGCAATTAAATGGAAATGGTAACTGTGTTAAATCACTAACGCTGCTAATGAAAATAGACTAAGCAAGCTTTCTGTAATAATGCTGTTTCGGGAAATAACTCCCTAGAGGTCGTTGGGTCAAAAACCTCCACAGATCAGGGCATGCTATTCAAGAAGGACCCACACAACCAAACTTGTACGCTAAAAAATAGATATTATAGATTATAGGACTCACCCGTAGATCCTACGTTTGATGTAGATCCCACGGGGTCCAAACCCCCTGCAACTCTTCTTCCTCTTCAACCTAGAAATCAAGAAGAAACTTGCACGGAAATCTAGTTGTACAACATTTATTTCTCCTAAATGTCAGTGTAATCCATGTGAAACATCATATAAACAATAATAAATGTTTAATTAACAATATTTTCACATATGCAAGCAGAAATTAACATGTGAATTTGGGAACAAGATGGTTCTTCTTCATTACGAACAGCATGTACAATAATAGAAAGGTGGAGAGATCACCTGAATCCTTCCACGATCTTCGAACAGACCGTCGTTCGGATCCATCCGCCCTTGCCTCGCTAGGATTCTTTCAAGACTTGTGCACACGAGATGACATATAAGTTGATGAACATCTCCAGGAAACAAGGGTTTCCTGTAAAAATCTGGGAAGTGCAGGAGGCACGGGAAATTAGACTTGAATGGGGCTCCAACAGAGTATAATGTCTATAATTTTCTCTCTCCCTTAGGCCATGCATATGAGGGGCTTTTATACTCCCTCAAAGTAGTTTCAATCTGTTGGAAACGGTTGGCCACGGGCTGGGGTGGTTGAATTATGGGAATAACCATCAATCCAGCCTCGAAAATAGGGATTTTTATATATTTTTTAATGATTTTAATGGCATACACGGAAAAGTATCTCTGGACTCGCGTATACACGCGGAAAATTCTGGGCATATCTGCGTATGGGATTTTAAACACTGTTTTTTATGAAATTTTATTCAAGTCTGTGGGAATGGGTGCCCAAGGCCAAAGAGACAATCATGAATCACATGAGGGTGAAAAATGATGCTATAACAGATGCCCCCTAATATATGAGGTCAGAAGGGGTACATGATGGCTGAAATGTATTATGCACATAGAAAGAACTTCGTAAGGACAAGAGAGGACTTCGCCAGACTTCAGCCTACCAAAAACCAATGAAAGAAAACAGAGAGTCAACTCATGCTGAGGCGAGCATACCCATGCCCAGTAAAAAATAAATCATATAGAAAGTACATGATAAATCCAGAATGTATACAAGTATAGCTGAACTAAAAGTACACAATGAATCATCTAAGCACGGCCCGGAAGTACAAGTCGGAATCAATGTCTAAGTATCACATATATCAAACTGATCAATAATACTGAAAATGGATGTATGATCACAAAAGTAACTGAATCTCCAGGTACCAAATCATAAGGGGTGGAACACATGATACAATCACGCAACTCGGGAGCCAACATATAGGATGCTGCTGTACTGACACTGCAACATATAAAGGTGGATGGCATCACTGGCAGAAACTGAATGGACTATCAAAAGTGAACCGAAAAATGCTGATGCAATTCGAGGTCTTCACCGATATCGATGGCACAATTTTACACAATGGGAATAAATGAGCTGCAGTCGACCATGTGAGAAATCGTTTGATTACCGGTCAATAATGTATACTGTTAAAAAATGCGAGACAACCCACTGATAATGAAAATGAGTGTCAAGGTGCCCCAGTACAATCTAACAAGTGCGAATGAATGAGTTGAAGTCAAACACTTGGAAGAATCTACCAATCAGGAGGCAATGATGAATCCCCACTGTCGATAGCGAAGAGTCTGCCACTGATGACTGCAAACCCTAAGGTACTGACAAAAGACTCTAGACCTTATTCCCAGAGCAATGAGTCAGAGTCGATGGGAAAAGATCTGCTGGAAGGAAGGCATTAAGGCATCCCACATCAGTCCAGCGCGAGTGTAACCCGCAGGCCAAGATTTGGAAGGAATTGGACGAAGCAGAGTGACGGAACCAAACCGAAGTACGTTTCCGACATGCACAAGATGAAGCTAGCGCACGGAAGAAACCATCTGAACCAACCAATAATGAAAGCTGACACAGAGGTGAGATATCCACCGATAGGGTCAAATGGAAATCAAGGTACTGCACGAATCTCAAGTGTGATAATGTATGCTGACGTTGAACACAAGAAAAACCACTCAGTCAAAGACCCATAATGATGATCAAATGCTGAGCACAAGGTCACCTATCAATGATGGAAATAGGGCCAGGGTGCGGCTCTAGGTTTAATCTCAGAGCAATATGTCATAGTCGATGAGAGACAAACCTGCCAGCAAGAAGTCAATGGAGACCTTCTCAAACCAGCACAAGCAGAAGACCAAAACATCTGATGTGATAGAACAAGATACTGACAAGACCGGGAAGGCTGACTGAATAATGAGTCAAGATACACCGCAGAATGGCCGACTCTGGTTAAAATTCCCTTGAACAAAAGCACGACTCGTGATGACCATGGCAGTAAAAAATGACATTGTATAAGTTTGTTATGCAGGAGGCAAAAACAAACTCTCCATATGATTGGAAGAGATAACCAACCGGGGGAGGACTGACCAGTGAAACAAGGAAAAAACTGAACCTAGGTCAAAACTAAAACCATCCCAAATGAAGGAAATATATAACTATATGTGCTTTGTTCAAGGGCGACAAACTGATACTGTACTGCCATCAAATTATGAAGTAACATCCCGTTCCCACTCTTTTTGTTATATTTTTGTTTTTTCTTTTTCATATAATAATCCTGAAAAGGAATAAAAGAATGCTATGGTACAATGGATAGAACGAGTATCAAGAAACAGATGCACTAGTTCCTGGGATAGGAACGATCCTATGCTCAATGCAAGGTGGCGGAAACTGGTAAGCGATACTCAAAGGAATGTTCCATCCATGGGAAAAAAGGGTGTCAAGTCGTGATAGCTAAGTGTATGCAAAGGTTAACTTTTACAGACAGTCAAGGTCAAAAGATGGCTTAAACATCGAGTCCAAATGAAGCTGGCTAAAGGCCAGGATAAACAAGTAGCCAATATGCAATGCAGTAGTACAACTCAACGACACCAGGGAGCCTCTAGGGTAATAGCCAGAAAAATGATAGTGAAGAAGAAGAAGAATGAAGCTTCAACACATAAGTCATGGCAGGACTAAAGAGGACTCCCGAGCCTACATAAAATGCAGCATGGGCAACAAGTGCTAGCGAGGAACTAACTAGGAAGCCCATGTAAAGGAAGGCTCTACCACCAAGTCATGATTAAAAATCGGCGAGTGAAATGGGTCAAATACTCATGACCTGATGGGATCGACCCTATGGCAAGTGATCAGAATGGAGGCTAGTATGAAAAATGCAACGGAAAGTGGATTTCCTAACCTATATGCCAGTGAAGATCATATACCTGCCATGACAGGTCAACAGTCATGGATCAAAAACCGGAAAAATCTCAACTTCATCAAAATGTACCTGAAAATATACCAATCTGGGCACTTACAAGCATCTGGGTTATGCAGCTTAAGATGGATTGAAAAAATAAGCATAACAAATTTTTGCAAAAATTTTCAATTTCTGGGCATAAATACACTTGTTACCTCATATTTGGTTCATTGTTACTTGCTGATTTGGGAAAAAGAGCTCTGGAGAAAAACCCTCTTTCGTCAAAACAGGAGCAATCAGTGGTCAAACTTCGCCGAATCAGTTAGGTAAGCTTTTAATCCATCATTATTATCAATTTTGTCCATTAATAGAGTTAAAATTTGGAAGTTTCACCGTTAAAAAAATTTGTTTTAATTTAGGGCTTTGCGCATACGCGGGTTCGTATGGCCCAAGCCGTGTATGATACGCGATTGTCTACAGGGTAAGTCGCGTATGCGCAACCCGCGATGTAAAAAAATGCATCTAATGAACAAATAAATGATTTTTTTTAGGATGACCATCACTTGGAGGGAACGTGAGCATAGTGTAATTGATAATGAAATAATGCAAGATCAACAATCGCTCAATATCCTCCGAAATTGCGGATTGCTCAAAATTTTCAAAATGCCAAATATGAAGAGTAATGTCCGGTTGCTTGAAATGCTGGTAAATTACTTGGAACCGGAGGAAGATTGCTTCGTGATAGATCAAATGCCCATACACATAGAGGTAGAAGACATCTACTTCATTACTGGACTCTTATGGAGGGGAGACCCAGTAGATTTGCACAGCAAGCCTTTGGGAGGGCTTACTGTGGATGACTATGTCCACGTCTAATGTGTAGAGGGGTCCAAAAAAGTAGGGACTCAGATTGCTATAAAATATTTGAGAGATCTAAAAATGAAGATTCTCTTGTTTACCATCGGCAGGGTAGCAAGATCTGCTTCCTTGCATCAGGCATCCAGGACCTAGATGAGTATAGTTGTGGAATGCCTAGCTCACCTATATGATTGGTGCTCAGCTCTATTAATGAACATGAAGCAACAACTGACCTCCATCCGGAAAGCAAAAACAAAGCATTTTGGATATGGAACCATTTTGATGACATTCTTCTTCGAGAAGATTCCTGGGCTTCGACCCAAAGTGATCTCTTCCATCAACAGCCCAAGAGACCCAAGAATTTCCCAATGGGAAAATCTGATGAAGAGACTGGGGGGAAGTGAAGTTCCCCGAACCACCTGGGATGACGAGTTCTTCTAATGGTGGGGAGAACAAGTCATCGCCGTGGAGTACTACCCCTATGCTGGGATGGATTTCCGCGGTGATCCAGACCTCGTCCTTCCACCTGGCACGACATGGGGCGCAATCGGTAAGATTGCAATTTTTAAATTATATGATTTTTATGATTTTTTCAATATATATGAAAAAAATGTGAAAAAAAAACATGTTTTTGATTGGATTCAAAATGACTTACAATATTATAATGACCATGATACAGATATTGAACCAGTCCGTCCTGAGGGCTACCCATGGCATAAGCGTCGCAGAGGTGAGGCGGATACTGAAGACCTAGGTAGGACCCTCCATGCTGTACAAAGGAACTTGGAGGGCTTAACTCGCCAAGTGCCTATGGTTGCAGTGGAAGATCTACCTAAGGCCATCCAGAGACGGGTAGTGGGAGTACCACGTGACTGGGTACGATTATTCTGCAGTGTCACCACTGCGATCGTGTTCTATAGGAACACGAATTTTGGGCAGGGACCACAGGATTAGATAGACATGATTACCGGATGATTGTATATTTTTGATATTGAACATGATCGGGCATAAGCCCTAATTTTGTATGACTTATGGATCCAAATTTTGTATAGTTTTTTGAACACTCTGATGATATATATACAGCGATTTATGATGTGATGTGACAAATGTATAAAAATGCATGATGTTTTTGATGATTAAATTTTACTGTATGGAATGATTAATATGCCAATCAATTGTTTGATTAGCTAATGAGTCTGCCATCCAATTGTCTGCTCGAGGAATATGAATGAATGTTAAAAATTGAAATGATCTTTGTAACAAACGTACCCTAAAAAACAACCAGAGTAAAAATGGATCTCGAACCCGATAAGTATTGTTCAACTACGACACCACTAGCTGGGAGTCAAAGAAAACTACCAACGAATCAACACCCAAAGATTTTGCCTCCGAGATTAGATAAATAACTACAGTGTACTCTGCTATATTATTGGAAGTAGGACCAATGCAGACTCCTCTTGATACTAACAGCTGACCGAATGGATGATGAAGCACCCAAGCCGTGGAAGCCAAGTTCCGGGTGTGTCTACTAGCACCATCGGCGAAACCATAATGACTCATGACATTCGACACAACCTGCCAAAGCAGATAAAAAACATCACCATCACATCAAAGACCTAAAAACCAGATATGTACAAAATAAAAACTACTATATACAAAAGCAAAATGCCAGACCGAAGCCTAGGCATAATACCTTTTCAAATAGAGCCCATTTCTGGGCTCCGCCAACTCATTTCCTTCAAAATCAACCAAGGCATGTGTTCCTTTTTTAAGGAATTTTTTAATGATGAAGGGGCCATACCACATAGACTTAAACTTTCCTGCACCCAGGGCATCCTTCTCTTGGCATAGACCAAAACGAGGTCGCCTTCCGAGAAAACCCTAGGTTTGACTGCCTTATCGTACTGAACTTTGACTCATTACTTATGCACCTCATTCATCGTGGAAGCATTGCGACACTGCTCGTCAAGATGTTCTAAATGAAGGAGACGTTCTTCAAGACTAGAAGTGTCAGGAAGAAGCTCAACAACTAACTTAAGAGAAGGAATCTCACATTCAATGGGAAATATGGATTCCAGCCCATAAAATAGTTGAAACGGAGTAAATCCAGTTGCAGTTTTCACTGACGTCCTGTATGCCCAAAGTGCAAGATACAACATGATATTCCAGTTGGATTGAGCTTTATTAATTGTCCTTTGAAGAATGGTCTTCAAGGATTTGTTCACGACTTCCACTTGCCCATTGGCCTGAGGATAATACGGAGATGAATTCTCCTGATGGAAACCTAATTTTAGAGCCAACTCAGCCATCATGCTATTTTGAAAATGACTGCCATGATCAGTGACAATCTCTCTAGGAGTACCAAAATGAGCAATAACCTGGTTGAAAAGAAAAAGAGTTGTTGTCTCACCATCATTCCCAAAAATAGGCATAGCCTCGACCCACTTCGTAAAGTAGTCTACTGCTACAATAATGTACTTGTGACCTTTAGCCGAGGGCAGGTTACAAGTAGTATAATCAATACCCCACTTTGTAAAGGGACCGACAGTAACGACTGGAAAAATCAGAGCTGGATGAGCGCGCATTTTTCGAGTATAGACTTGACACGGATGACACTTTTTGACTGACTCCATACAATCTTTGAAAATTGAAGGCCAAAAGTATCCAACACGCAAGATTTTTTGGGCTGTAGCAAGCCCAGATAAATGACCACCACAAGCTCCACTGTGGCAATCATTCAACACAGCCTCAGCTTCTTCGAGAGTTAAGCAACATCTCAGGATTGAATCAACCCCTCGATGGTATAAAGCATCACTAATAATCAAGTAATTTTTAGCCAAGTGACGCAAATTACGGCCCTCATCTTTCGAAAAAGTAGAGGGAAACTTCGCAGTCTAGTGATACATAATGATATCTCCATACCAAGGATCCTGTGGAGATATGAGAAACAAATGTTCATCCAGGAAGGATTCATCATAGACTATCTCTTCTCCACAGGGCAACTCAGAGATTAATTCCGCAAAAACTAATGATTTCTTGGACTTGGCAAACATAAACTCAAGATGAAATTCCTGCAAAATCACAATCCATCTATTGTATTTGCCCCCAATCACTCGCCTACTAAGAACAAACTGAAATGGATTGGATGCTGCCAAAACATAAGTTTTTCGTAGAAGAATATAATGTCTGAGTCATTGTACAGCATGAACAGCTGCTAAAGCTAGCTTCTCTATCGGAGTATACCGAAGTTCAGGTCCTACCAAGCCTCGACTAAGATAGTATATAACATGCTCTGCCAGAGCATCGTCCTCCTGAACCAGAACCATACCAATGGTAGATTCTGCTGCTGCAAGATACAAAAGGAAATCCCTGCTATAATCAGGTGGACTCAATATAGGAGCAGAGTTCAATGCTTTTTTCAAAGCATCGAATGAGCACTGAGCGAAGTCATCCCAAAAGAATGGAACTCCCTTCTTCAACAATCTCATAAATCCTTTGGTAACTTCAGCATAATTTACGATAAATCTCCGAAGAAAATTATCTTTTCCTTGTAGACTTTGAAGTTGACGAATAGACGGTGGGGGAGGCAACTGAAGTATTGCCTCAACCTTGAAGGGATCTACCCTAATCCCTTCTGAAGACACAATGAATCCCAATAACCGACCGGATGTAACCACGAAAACACACTTGTTCGGATTCAACCTAATCTTGTAGAAACGACATCGTTCAAATACTTGATGGAGGTGAGAAGGATGATCAATTCTCTTTTGAGAACGAGCAACTAAATCATCCAAATACGCCTCGATAATATGTTTGATATCGTGGAAGGCATATGACATGGCCCGCTGAAACGTAGCCCCAGCATTTTTAAGACCAAAAGGCATCTTCTTGTAAGAAAAAGTACCCCAGGGACAAAGAAAGGCAATCTTATGCTGATCTTCAGGACGGATAGTAATCTGATTGTATCTGGAGAAACTGTCCATGAAGGAGAAAATATCATTACCAGCACACTCATCGATAATCTAATTTATAAATGGTGTGGGGTAATTATCTTTCGGACATGCTTTATTAAGGTGTCTGAAATCAATGCAAACTCGAATTTTTCCTTTTTTTTTATCCATGGGAACAGGATTTGAAACCCAATCTGTCAAAGGAACAGGGAAAATAAATCCCGCCTTGAGCAGCTTCTCCACCTCGGCTTTGATAGCTGCAGCCTTCCTAGGATTGGCCGGACGGAGTTTTTGCCTCACAGACTTAGCATTTTCGTAAGTCTTGATCTCATGCTGGACAATAGATGGATCTATACCAGGCATTTCCTCATAAGACCAAGCGAACACATCCCTAAACTCTTTAAAGAGATCGGTGTAAATCTGAATCTCTTCAGGGAAACATTCAGCTCCGATGAAGACATTCTCTATAACATTGGGATCCCTGGAAATGTTCACCGGGATAGTTGGAGAAATCACAGCCATGTTCCCTTCAGCATAAACCTGTGTTGGTGCTAAAGGGTTCAGGACTGGGTGAAAAGGACCAGAAGACAAAGGACTTGGAAAGCTTGATTCAACTTCGTTCAAATCAGGTAAAAATTAAGACCGATGATGCAAATCATCCCATGGTCTTTCTATACCAGTCATAGCTTCCAGGATGGCCTCTTTAGATGGAAGAGTGGTATCAAGGCAATCCTAGGCGGAAGAAGAACTAAGTGTCCAAGCCGGAGCCACATCGCCATCCAACTCCTCCAGAGAAAGAGGAGTTGGAATGGACTCTGCAGAGTCAACAATAGATTGATAAACAATCTCAGCTGCAGACATCGAAAATGCCATTCCACTGACTTGACCTTCCGCTAATGTGGAGGTAGGGGAAGGCAAGGTCCAAGGATCCGAAAAATAATGAGTTCTGAAGAAATCTCTTCGAATAGGAGCCCTGGAGGATGAAATTGCATTTATATGAATGGTAGGAGGTGGAATATCAAAAGTACCCTTCAAAGAAGAATACATTCCAACCCCTAAATTCTCAACATGCGGCTTGGTATTATCCACCTTTGGAATAGTTGAGTCAGTAGATGCATTCGGGTCTACAGGAGAATAGTATAGTTGATCCACTGTAATAATTATCCCTTCATGAGGGAAACAAATAACCTGAAATAATGAGGATGCAATGGCATCCATCTCATAAATCTAGTTTCGCCCCAATAGAAGGTTGTAGTCCAAGCTTACATCAACTATCTCAACCTCTATATTTACAGTTTTGCCCCCAACACAGATGGGAAAAGCTGGGACAATACCATGCGGTCTGTGAGAATGACCATCAAACACATTCAGAAGAGTAGCAGATGGAACAACTGCGGGAGATCCAATTCCCTTCTAGCATGCGAGAGACATCACACATGTGGAAGCACCCTCATCCACGACCGTTCGAAAGATATTGAATTTCTGAAACGACGACTTGATATGAAAAGCCATATGATGGGGGAGTCTCTTTTTAAAATTAGACATATCGAATGTAATCACAAGAGATTTCTTTGGATCGACAGCCCCAATAACAGTGAGAAGAGCACTGCGTTGAGCTGGACAAGACTGGAGCACCTCAAGAGCCGACATGGCACAAGGACTCTGCGCCAGATCTTCCACAATAGAGTAGTTCTAGGCAGCCCTGGCATTTGTATTAATCGTCATACGCTTGGTAGATTATTTTGGCATCCGAGGTATAGGCTCAACAGTAGGCCTCGTAATATGAAGCGGCTCAGTACCATCGGGAGCACCATTGGCTTTTGAAGACTCATCTTCGCCATAATCATGGGATCTCATGGCGATATCCACATGAGCACTCATCATGTATATGTTTGACATATATTCCCCTTCCTGGGTGCCCCCAGAGGAAGCCCCTGTATTTTGATTTGCGCCAACAACTAGCTGTTTCCCTTGGGGAAAAGGGTTTGTCAACACATCCTGGGAACTAGAAGAACCCTGCTGAGCTAACAAGCACTGCATATCCTGAATTTTAGGGAAAAGGTGAGTAAGATGGTCTCCAGCACATAACTTGCATGGAAAATTCACTTTATTTTTATCCTTTGGACCCTCACCAACATGCTCGTTGGATTTATTTGCATTACCCTTCCTGAATATGATCAGAAATGTGGGTTGCGTCGTCCTACTTAAAATTAGCTAGGAGTTCAGTCTCGGCATCATAACGGACATGAAATTGGAAATGATTTAGAAATATAGTAGCTAGATCTCCAAAAGTAGCAAAACTGCCCCCAGTTAACTCAATATACCACTTGGCAGCGTTTCTAGTCAAGGTGCGTTGAAACAACCTCAACCTAATCGAATCCTCGATCAGGGAGTTAGATGAACACCATAAATAGAAAGTGGTGATATGATCAGCCGGATCCTCTCCATTCTTGCCTTCAAACTTTGGAATGTCTGAAGGTAGTTTGGTAGGAACCGGAGGCCACCCCGTACTATATCGGATCGGATCATTCGTCAATTTCGACAAATCTGGCAAGTTCAACGTTGCCAGAAAAGGTAAACGAGGAGGAGCCTGAGGATTCCATCCTTGGTGGGATGAATTCCCAACATTCTGAAAAGAATAAACTGGATTTGATGAGGCACTAGGTTTCCAAAAATAACTCGTAGAAAATTTTGGGCCATAGGACCCAATATTTGGAGAAGGACCCCCTCCCAACGTAGAGTTACCATAGACCGGACCAGTTCCCCCCTCCCCCCCCGAAGTAGTGAATAAAGAGGAAACCCCCTGATAGGGGTTCCAAGCATTAGAAAAAGGGGAAAAATCCTGATAAGCACTCGAAGAAGGGAAAGAAACATTCCCTTGTTGACCAGCGAGAAACTGATTCCCTGGCCCCATTGCTATAAATACAGGGTTCCAACCTGTAAAGGTAGTCGAACTCTGACCTCCAGACCAAGGGTTAAAAATATGAGTCTGAGAAGTAAAAGGAAAAGACCCTAAGGAAGGATTCAAACTAGGGATATGCCCACTTCCGAAGGGGAACCCTTGAAAAGAAGATGACCCACTAGCCATAGAAGACATGGGTGCAGACGCAGTTGCAGCAGCGGAAAAGGAAAACGAAGGAATCCCACTAATGGGCATTCCAAAACAAAAGGGACCAGATTGAGAAGCTTGTTCTTGGGTGAAGCCAGAGCCAAACACAGTAGTACTAGAAGCAATTGAAGATATAGCAATTGTTCCTCCTCCTTCTACTGAAGCAGGAGTCTGAATGCTTGCAGCACTCACAACCGCAGTCGCGTTCCCAGTCGTGGCCATCGAAAGGTATGAATGAGATGGATAAGGAATTTCTGGTCTTTCTAACTTAGGTCCGATGTACTCAACAACAAACGGAGAATCAGAAGGAAGAGAAGATGGGAGTGACTCAGGAGACTGAGGTACTTCCTCTACTTATACTTCTTCTTCTGCTTCTCTTGGAAATAAGACTCTCGAGGTGAGCGGAGTGCTCCTCTCGGAACCAACACTAGAAACAACTACAACACCTTCAAGCCCTAGCAGAGGATCTCTCTCCGCTGCCTCAGATACCATTGGGTGATATTCACCTGCTATATTACTCCTACGCTTTCTTGAAGAAGGCTCAACACTTTCGGGAGATAACCCCCGAAATCTCCTCGATCGATGAGGCGCTTGATCAGCCACTTTAACAGATTAATTAGACTCAAAAAACTATAAATCTAAGCAAGCTAGGAGCAAAGAGCACTCACTACAAAAATCCCTAAGATGCAACCAAGCAAGCAGCCTTCAGGTATTTCCGCTCTGGGTGATTAGGACCAGACACCAAAATACGAGAAAGCGAAAAATAGGACCTCCTGAAAGTAGTCTGGGATAATTACAACCCAGGCCTACTAGCGAAGGTAACAGAAACAGTTACACCGACCTCCTAACAACAGCCTTTGCCGGTGCAAGTACCCAAGCTTCGTTGGGGCACCATCCAGAAGTACTGCTGGAAGTGATACGACGTCTGCCTTAGGTACCATGGGTATTCCCCCCTACAGTCACCTATGTGGTACCTAGGAATGGAAACTAAGGGCACCAATCTGTGTCAGCAGCCGGGCGGAATGGTCTTAAGGCAAGATCCAGTAAATCAGAGAGGGGGTATCTCTCTTCTCAACCTTCACTTCCCCTTGCGCTTGACTCTCTGGAGGAGAGATTTCCTGGTCCACCTAACGGTGTTGGATTTCACTCATTTAATAAACTTCTATGTTTTAGTTTGAGCGGCCTTGGAGAGTTAACTCTCCACTCACCTAATCCAAGGCCCTACAACCTAGCTAGTTGATGTATGACACTTAATAAAAAACTTGCTAGTTGTTTTTAAATTAATGCGCTTATTTTAGTTGGCTGTTATGTTAAGTCAGGGGAATATGGAAATGAAACTTGTGATTTTTTATGACGCAGAAAAGAAATTAATGAAAACCAACTACATGCAGATGCAGTAATTGCCTTTCGATGAAAAGAAATTTCTACACGGGTTCTACGAGACTATTTTTTCTTTTCAGATATCAAACCTCACACTCGCAAAATTTATGAAAAAGACTACAAATGTTCAAGTGCACCTAATGCAAATTACTAAGAGCATGCCAATTCTAAGATGCAAATCTAACAAAGCAAAGAGAAATTTCCAAGAATCCCCCAGTTCTATCACTTTTCCGGTTGTCCACAAAGCTAGTTCCCCAATCAGAAACTCTCAGTATAAAGACACCAAAATATGCTCAAAATAAGAGAAAGAAACCAATGAAAATTCCCTTCCCAAATCAAGTCAGAAACCGAAGGTAAAAAATCTAACCAAGGCTTCAAAAGATGGAAAGAAACCAAAACAAAAATGCAAAACAAAGGCAATGGAAAAACAAAATGTTTTTGAGCTTTTGAATTTTATAAAAAGAAGATTTCAAAGAGACCAAGAAGAACTATCCAATTCCCAAGCCAAACAATCTCTGAATTTCAAGCAAAACTTCAACAAAAATGCTCTAAATCTTATAGTGCCACTTAGTAGCAAGATTTATACGAGCAAAAGGAAGACAAGAAACTCAATAACTCAGCCCAAAAGAATAGCACAATCTTGCAGCAAACAAAACTTCAAAGACCCAAAAATGACTCTTAAAAAATTGCAACAATACCTAGTCCGATGAACTCAAGAAAACCAACCAAAAAGCAGGCAAAAATTAAAGTGCAAAGCAAGACATAAAGTTAGGAAAGAGCATATGAGCAGAAGCTCTCTGTCCTAGTTAAGTAGAACAACCAAGAATCTCCAGAAAGAGATCTTGGTACTCGAACCAGAAATGCAAGCACTAAAAGAAACAAGATTTTCCAAATGAGCCAGTCTTCAACCAAACAAGAGAGAAAAAGACCAATAATCACTTTCAACACAATCCAGAGACTAAAAGGATACTACAGGAATAGGTCTCCACAGGTAGACAAGACCAAAAAGTCAAAAAATCAAAAATTTCAAAATTTGCTCAGGCATACGCTACTTAGCAGTTTTGAAACAAGCGTGCATACGCGACTGTGGCAAAGGAAAAACGCGTATACGTGACTTCCTTTGACAAAACCTGCGTGTATACGCGTCTATATAGAGGAAAAATAGTGTATGGAAAAGTAAATAATGAAAAATAAAAATGATCAAGCTTGGCTAAAGAACCAAGTCTTTAGTTTGACTGAGAAAAAACTAACTGGACTGTAAATAATGATTAAAACTGTCGGAAACCTTTAAAACAACTGAAACCACCCAACAGGGGAATCACAAGAATGCGATCCCCAGTGGAGTCGCCAGTTCTGTTTCGGGAAATAACTCCCTAGAGGTCGTTGGGTCAAAAACCTCCACAAATCAGGGCATGCTATTCAGGAAAGACTCACACAACCAAACTTGTACTACGCTAAAAACTAGATATTATAGATTATAGGACTCACCCGTAGATCCTACGTTTGATGTAGATCCCGCGGGGTCGAAACCCCCTGCAACTCTTCTTCCTCTTCAACCTGGAAATCAAGAAGAAACTTGCACGGAAATCTAGTTGTACAACATATATCTCTCCTAAATGTCAGTGTAATCCATGTGAAACATCATATAAACAATAATAAATTTTTAATTAACAATCTTTTCACATATGCAAGCAGATATTAACACATGAATTCGGGAACAATATGGTTCTTCTTCATTACGAACAACATGTAAAATAATAGAAAGGTGGAGAGATCACCTGAATCCTTCCACGATCTTCGAACAGACCCTCGTCCGGATCCGTCCCGCCATTGCCTCGCTAGGATTCTTTCAAGAATTGTGCACACAAGATGACATATAAGCTGATGAACATCTCCAGGAAACAAGGGTTTCCTGTAAAAATCTGAGAAGTGCAGGAGGCACGGGAAATCAGACTTGAATGGGGCTCCAACAGAGTATAATGTCTATAATTTTCTCTCTCCCTTAGGCCATGCATATGAGGGGCTTTTATACTCCCTCAAAGTAGTTTCAATCTGTTGGAAACAGTTGGCCACGGGCTGGGGTGGTTGAATTATGGGAATAACCATCAATCCAGCCTCGAAAATAGGGATTTTTATATATATTTTTAATGATTTTAATGGCATACATGGAAAAGTATCTCTGGACTCGCGTATACATGCAGAAAAGTCTGGGCATATCCGCGTATGGGATTTTAAACACTGTTTTTTATGAACTTTTATTCAAGTCTGTGGGAATGGGTGCCCAAGGCCAAAGAGACAATCATGAATCACATGAGGGTGAAAAATGATGCTATAACAAACGCTCCAAAGCAAAACCAAACTCTTGCAAGAAAGGAATAAACAGTAAAGCTAATTAACATAAATGAACATCAAATCTATTTACTGGAAATGAACAACAATCCTGAATAGCGAAGCTCTATAAATTAAAAAAGACAGCGATGCAATTTCATAAATCATTAAACAGTAAGCTATAAACCAAGATAACTGTGAAGAAATGTGGTTAAAGGAAATGAAAACTAATGCAAACCATCACACGACTGGAATTGGAAAGTAAAGGTACAAATAGCAAGTGGATCCACCAGGGTTGGGCCCTTAGCCACTAGTGAAGCACCGCCAAACTATTCCAGTATCAAATAATGGAACGACAACCGAATTATGTATTACTCATATGTAGCAGAGTTTACAAGCAATCGAACTCTGTTTTAATTAATGAGAGTCGATGAACAATTATGAAATTACAAAAGGAAATCTGAATAATTAGAATATGTCTAATGCTGTGATTTCTACAGGCTCTATTATTTTATAACAGCCAGCGGATGAAATAAGAAGTACAAATAACTTTGAGCAGTGATCCCTCAGGATCGAGAGATCTTGAGGGATTCGCTCTATCTTCCATTTCCAGCTATTGTTTTGTCTTCTTGCGCTGATGCCACGTTGTTCCTTTCTTTACTTTGACTATGCGCTCCGATCTTGATCTTCTTGTCTGGATATGGCCTTTTGTTAAAGGGACAGTAGTTACACCTACCTTGTCTTTTCCTCCCGAATGGTAGCTTCCGACTTCATCTAGTTCCTATATAGAAGAAAAGACAATCTTTAGTTAATTTCGCAATAAGCACTAATATCCTCAATTCTATTCTAATTCTTCAATATATTATCATTCTAGAATATAAAGGAGTCATGATTAAAGGAAAAATATAAAGAAATACATGGAAAATGCATACCTTTTCCAATGCTCAATAGTGGATCACTATTTCAAGCTCCACCTGTTGTGACACGGCCAGGAGCAAATCAGCAGCTTGCTGCATGATGGTGTGCTCGGCGGTGCCAAGTTGTTGGTGTATTCGCTGGTCACGATGGTGAATCTCCTCGAAGACAGCATGATGGAGGCCTTGTAAGGCTGCGTGGGGCAGCTTAGCCAGGTCTAGTTGGGTTCCTGATCAGGAGCTCAGGACCAAGTGTCGTAAAATGGTCAAAAATGAAGGTGCTCAGAACTAGTTTTAACCTGAACGACCGGATAGAGCTCGTCTTCCTGATTCCGGCGCCGTGAACGGTTCGAAAAACGGTCGCCGTATGCAGAAGTTATTCAAGTTTGAAGATTTCTCAATTTCCATAAAAAAATGCCAAATTTGACTTTGTGGAAAATTTTATTAAAAAAAGAATATTCCACAGAATATTCTGGGAATATTTCGTGGAATATTTCGTAGAATATTCTGGGGAATATTCCATTTGCAGCCAATGGAAGGGCGCCACGTGGCTAGCCCGGAGGCCGCCACGTGGCCCCAAAATTGGGGAGTTGAAATGGTGTATTAAAATTTTTATTGGGGCTCGGCGGTCGAACAAGAGCCAAGAGGCATGTATTAACCAAACGCTTTTACCAATGGACCCAATGAGTTGTTCGTTGAAATTACGTGCGGACGGGTTATTGTTATTGTGTGTGGGAGTTTGGGCGGGGCCCGAAAGGGGGCCAGCCCCGAAGGGCCAGCCCCCTTCCCATAGAACCGTCCGCACGGAACCTTCTCCCAGGGCTCGGCGCGCTATCTCAACGTGGCGGATTTTCAAAACTTTGGGTTATGTATTATGTAGTGGGGTTTTAATATAAACGTTTTGTATTAATTTAAAACGTTTGAAACAGTTGCATTGACCGCCGAAATATGTGAACGTGCACAACCATAAACATTTATTGCCAGTTTAACCGTGCGGCCCCGTTTGGCAAGTTTTTTGGCGGTTGTTCCAATTTTGGCGCTTTTTGCTATTTTAGCGCCCTTATCTGCAGTCTTTCCACAATTAGTGGAGTTTCTCAAGGGGAAACAGGCAGTTTAGTAAAGAGGCCATAACTTCTGCTAGGAGAGGCCTTTGAAGACGATTTTTTTTTTGATTTTGGGTGTAGAGAGCATTCTGGAGCTGTTGGAGGTGTCTGCAGAGCCATCAGGGCATTCTATCTGCGAATTTTACAGCGCTTTTGACAGTGGAGCCATCAGGGCCAAGGGGAAAGAGTGCTGCATTGGGCTACCTTCCTCCAATGGAGGTGAATTTGTAGTCTATTTATACTGATTTGGATCTTCTGAGTCTGTTTTAGCAGTCTATTTTCTCATTAGAGGAGTTTATACAGATGTAATCTCATTTGCACCATTTAATCAAAAGAGGACTGAGCCTAATTAGAGGCTTTTGGACCAGCGGAGGTAGCCCAAGAGAGGGGTGAACCGCTTAAACAAATATCTGCTGTTCATGTGTGTATTATGGCTGTTTATTTCCAGATTCTGAAAGTTTAAACAATAAAAATTCATAAGCATGTTTTCCAAAAACAAGTTTATACAGGAATCAAAACTTGTTGTTTTAACTTCAAACCTCTACACACCAATTGCAGAACATATGCTCTTGCTTATTCACACTTAAAACAGATCAATGAACACTTTGAATTTCAGAATTAAATACTTTCATTGATTTTGATATTTGTGTTTACATATTATTTCCCTAGACAGAGTCTGTAGAGGGCCAGGTAGCCTCTGGAACTCATCCTCTCTTTAGAGGTGACATGTCCAGTGAATGCCCCTACAGTCCATCTCTGTATGGGAAATAGTTTATTCTCACATTATCAAGAGGTCACTTGGAATTATAGCTCAATTTAAAATTATGAGTTTTTGCACTCATTTTCTTAAATGAAAATGGATACCTTGCACCCTTAAACAAGTACATTCCATTTTCAGATCAGATGGTATCAGAGCAGGTTGCAAAGCTGGTTTGCTTGACTGACATCACTAGCTTGATTGTGTAGCTTGAAAGGTGTCTTAAGCAATGTTGAAGATTGACTGATTTATTATTCTGCAAACTACTTGTTGTTTGAGTTGGCTGAAGCTCTTTTGTTCATTTTTATAATGACAACTTCCATAAGTGAGTTCTCAAAATCGTCCTCCTTCACAAGATTTTTTGATGAAGGTTTGAAGCAAGAATTTTTCATCATGATGAATATGGTGAAAGAAATGTATGAGGATGAAAGAAAGAGCTCTAGACTTCAAGAGCAGTTGAATTCCATGAGGGAAGAGAAGCAGTTGCTTTCTGACCAATTGCAGGAAATGGAAGGCCAACTTCGTATTGCAAACATGAAGCTGGAAAAGATGTATGAGTTGGAGACACAACTCCTTGTTTCCAAAGAAGCCTTAGCCAAGTATCAGCTTGAAGAAGAGGTAAACAATTCTAGTTTGTCTTCAAATTCTTATAAGAATGTTTATGAACTTGGTTCTTTTGAGAAACATACCAAAGGCATAGGGTCCAAGTTGATGCCCAAAATGGGATATGAAGGAAAAGGATTGGGAAAATATGCACAGGGTATAGTTGAGCCAATAATGGTTGAGGTAAGGCCTAAGAATTTGGGTCTTGGCTATGGACAATCTTATGGAGAAAGTTCCAAAGCAGCCATGAAGGAAGAAGGTGTGCATCAGCATGCACTTGAACAAGGGAGTGGTGAAAGCTCTAAAACCATTGATGGGATTGTTAGTGTTCCAAAGGGAACTTCTTCTTCTGTTGATTCACCTCCTCATGAAGGTAATGAAGGTGAAAGAGAAAGGTCTAAATCTGATTTCAATCATATTTCCTTTGATCATGTAAAGCATGGAAAATTTCCACACAAGCATTGGAAAAGAATTGCATGTTCTTTTTATGGTTTGTTTAACCATAGTGTTTCTAGATGTTGGAAAAGAATGGCAACATACAAGAAACTTTTGAAGGAAAGGAGGCAAGAAGCCAAAGTTCCAATGAACAATGCAAATCATGCGGTCAAGAAGATGAACATGTGTTGCACTTATTGCCATAAGCAAGGACATCTTGTTGAAAGGTGTTGGACTCTGAATCCAACAATGCTTCCACAAAAGTTGAAGAAGTGGGAGAAAGAGTATGGCAAGAATGGGAAGGAAGTTTCCATCATTGATATGTGTCAAGATGATACACATGCTGATATTGATGTGCAGTTAAAGGAATCACCTTTGAAATGGATTGGTAAGAAATGGTTAGAATTCTTATCCAATTAAAGTTGCATGTCTTTTGATTGAATGCATTTTCTTTGTTAAGGGAATGCAAGTTGCACGATGGAAAAGCTGAGTATGAGACTCACTCTATCGTAGCAAAAGTTATATTCATTTCAGCTTTGAAAGTACATGTACATGTGATTGAGGATCTTGTACTTATGATTGTACTTAAGAGAAAGTTGAAGGATAAACTGCATGCATGAGAATGAGATGCATGAGCACAAGGATCATGATGATTTCCTTGTATTTTAAACATGTATGTGTGATTAACTTGAAGGGTTGATTACTTTGTTTTTAACCATGCATGTAATGTAATATTGACTTGGAAAAAGTTAATTTGATCTCCAAGATTGTAAAGAGGAGAAATGATGAAGTGTTTCATCTTTGTAAAAGCTTTCTCATTTGGGAGGCAGTTCTTCTTCTGGAATGGAGGTGCTTTGGATGGGCATCGTGACAGTTGGCAAGTCCACATGTTCAGGGGAATATTTCAGCTCATATATCAGCAAGTTTCATTGCTGGTTCCTGCAATTTCAGATTTGTCTGGCGAAAGAACTTGGTTGGGATTCGACAAGTACTTGGCGTATGCAGCAAAAAGTCGCCACGACGACAGTTAGCAAGGCAGGACATTTTTGTCATCAGTATGCTCTTTTGGCTGACTGGAAGAGGATATTTCTGTTCCTCAAGTGCTGTACAGTTCAGATCAGAGATTCAGTAAGCTTTTGGGGACCAAAAGCCTTCTCATTTGGGAGGTGTGATCAGGAGCTCAGGACCAAGTGTCGTAAAATGGTCAAAAATGAAGGTGCTCAGAACTAGTTTGAACCTGAACGATCGGATAGAGCTCATCTTCCTAATTCCGGCGCCGCGAACGGTTCGAAAAACGGTCGCCGTATGCAGAAGTTATTCAAGTTTGAAGATTTCTCAATTTCCATAAAAAAATGCCAAATTTGACTTTGTGGAAAATTTTATTAAAAAAAGAATATTCCACAGAATATTCTGGGAATATTCCGTGGAATATTCCGTAGAATATTCTGGGGAATATTCCATTTGCAGCCAATGGAAGGGCGCCACGTGGCTAGCCCGGAGGCCGCCACGTGGCCCCAAGGTCGAGTTGAAATGACGTGTTAAAATTTTTATTGGGGCTCGGCCGGATTCGAACACAAGACCGGGCATGTATTAACCAAACGCTTTTACCAATGGACCAATGCTTTGTTCGTTGTTATATGTGCGGACGGAGTTATTGTTATTGTGTGTGGGAGTTTGGGCGGGGCCTGAAAGGGGGCCAGCCCCGAAGGGCCAGCCCCCTTCCCATAGAACCGTCCGCACGGAACCTTCTCCCAGGGCTCGGCGCGCTATCTCAACGTGGCGGATTTTCAAAACTTTGGGTTATGTATTATGTAGTGGGGTTTTAATATAAACATTTTGTATTAATTTAAAACGTTTGAAACAGTTGCATTGACCGCCGAAATATGTGAACGTGCACAACCATAAACATTTATTGCCAGTTTAACCGTGCGGCCCCGTTTGGAAAGTTTTTCGGCGGTTGTTCCAATTTTGGCGCTTTTTGCTATTTTAGCGCCCTTATCTGCAGTCTTTCCACAATTAGTGGAGTTTCTCAAGGGGAAACAGGCAGTTTAGTAAAGAGGCCATAACTTCTGCTAGGAGAGGCCTTTGAAGACGAATTTTTTATTTATTTTGGGTGTAGAGAGAATTCTGGAGCTGTTGGAGGTGTCTGCAGAGCCATCAGGGCATTCTATCTGCGAATTATACAGCGCTTTTGACAGTGGAGCCATCAGAGCTAAAGGGAAAGATTGCTGCATTGGGCTACCTTCCTCCAATGGAGGTGAATTTGTAGTCTATTTATACTGATTTGGATCTTTTGAGTCTGTTTTAGCAGTCTATTTTCTCATTAGAGGAGTTTATATAGATGTAATCTCATTTGAAACCTTTAATAAAAAGAGGACTGAGCCTAATTAGAGGCTTTTGGACCAGCGGAGGTAGCCCAAGAGAGGGGTGAACCGCTTAAACAAATATCTGCTGTTCATCTGTGTATTTTGGCTGTTTATTTCCAGATTCTGATAGTTTAAACAGTAAAATTTCATGAGCATGCTTTTCCAAAACAAGTTTATACAGGAATCAAAACTTGTTATTTTAACATCAAACCTCTTCACACAAATTGCAGAACATATGCTCTTGCTTATTCACACTTAAAACAGATCAATGAACACTTTGAATTCAAAAACAAAAGACTTTCATTGTTCTTGTTATTTGTGCTTATATATTATTTCCTTAGACATAGTCTGTAGAGGGCCAGGTAGCCTCTGGAACTCATCCTCTCTTTAGAGGTGACATGTCCAGTGAATGCCCCTACAGTCCATCTCTGTATGGGAAATAGTTTATTCTCACTTTATCAAGAGGTCACTTGGAGTTATAGCTCAATTTAAAATTATGAGTATTTGCACTCATTTTCTTAAATGAAAATGGATACCTTGCACCCTTAAACAAGTACATTCCAATTTCGAGATCAATTCCTACGAGTTCCCCGAGGGTGCATTCCTTCGAGGGTAAGCGCTAGGTATAGCCGAGATATATTGTCCTCCACCGAATAACATGTGCCTTTATTGGCCAGAAAGTCACAGACACACAGCCCCTTCAGTTGGTAGTGTATCGATTTTGATCTAGAGAGCATGGAGCTTGGCCTAGAGAGAGTCGACCGTGGCCTTCTGTTGTGCCTCGACAACTGCCCACTTATCTTCCGTAGCCAAGGCGACTGTGTCCACGATTTTCTCAAGGTCACCGTCAGTTAGTGTGACTGTCACGTCATACTACATGTGGTGGGCTCGCTGTTTCTTTCGGGACCCTAGTGCCGACTCCCCTGACCTTTTTGTACCAGGGGGTATGGTAGTTCTAGCAGGTTCTACTTGGGCCTTAGCTGTGGTAGTCTGTGGTGGCTGGGTATCCCTTTCCTCAGCTATAGTTGAGGCTGTCTGGTGGGGCTCTGCGGTCTCCCCAGGGGTATCGGTGAGGCATTTTTTCCAGGCATGGGGCCATAGCGAGATCAACAGGTTAATTTCCTGATATGCTACCATATAAGGGAGTGTCATCCATATCTTATTGTTGAGGCTGCGAATCCTTACATGGTGCATGGTAATTTGGAATGCAACAACACTCTTGTATTTTTCATATATGGTTGGGGATAGCCGAGGTCGGGAGTTTATGGCGGCTGCTACACTACTCTGGAAGAGGATCCAAAAAACCTTGTTATCCTCAATGCGTTGCTTATCCTTAGAGTCCCATACGCGAGCATACGAAGATCCTTTGCACATCCCAGGAGGAAGCTCAGGGAAGACCTACTCCTCGGGTTTGTCCCAAGTGACCAGTGCTATTATGAATAATAACCACGAATAGAAGAAAGATGTCCCTTGCTCCTGGGATTCGTGGAAATTAGCCAAAAACTCTTCGCACAAGTATTGAGCCCAATTGAAAAAAACGCCATTCGTGCACTGGCTGGCTAACTGGATCACAGAGGCGAGGACAGTTGCAACCTGGCACTTCTGCATTAGCTTGCAGGCTAAGAGACGAGTACCCATCTATGTGGCAGGGTCATTGATAGTCTAGATCACAAAACTTTGCTGATTTCGACGCACTACGTAGGTCTCCCGTACAAACGTAGCAGTAGCTGCTTCATATTTTTTTCCTACCCGTTCTAACAGGTGCGACCCTCGCAATGGAAGGCCTGTTATCTTGTGGATCAACACAGCATTAATAGGGACCCTGTTTTGAATCCATAAGAAACCATCGTGAATGAGGGCAAGCAACTGGCGAGCCAACCGATCTGTGACGTTGTAATGGCCAAAATGAGCCATTCAGAGTAGATTCAACAGTCCCGATCCAACCAAGCTGCATACCCAGCACTGGGGTAGCACCGTGACTCCATCATCTCTATGGATTGTATCAAAGTATAATTCGGGGGCCAATTCTGGGAGGGTTTCAAAGTCTGCCAAATCATGATCATCGAACTTGATCGTGTGGAGTCGCCCACAAGGATCACTGAGGATAGGGACTTCCCCCGGGGTTAGGAGGGTTTGCAGATAGGTGACCAAGCCATCCAAGTTTTTTGGCGTTCGCGTGGACGGCCTACGGGGGCGAACAAAGGGAGGTAACCAATTGATCGGGTTAGCCGGCAGAGCGCCCTGCTGTGCGTCTTGATCTAGAGGTGGTGCTGGCGAAGATCTGGCATGTCTTGGGGAAGTCCTAGGCTTCCCGGTAGCCCATCTTGCTGCTTTCGGGGTTTTTCCCGAACCTTGTGCCTTTTCCTTGCCTTTCCTTGTGGCCGACATGGGGGGAACTTCTTCCAATTTGGACTCAACCTCCAGGACTTCTTCAACATCAGGCCCCATCGGGGCTGAGGGTTTGGCAGGGTTAGTAGTCGGCATCCTTGCATGAAAAATGAATCCCAACCTTGGGTAACTACTATCAGATGGAGTAGGTTGACCAGACATGAGAGGGATAGTGTGGATATGCAAAATCTGATTGCTCAAGTGTTTCCACGAGACGCATGAGGCAGGCAAGTCATGCAAGTGAAACAATACCTCTGGCAGAACTATCTAGCGCTGTTTATAGCACCCCCAAGCGTGCACGGGTGGGGTAACCTTTATCTGAGGTGGGTTTCCCAGGAAACGGTAAGAAATCCCCATAATTCGTTTCATTAACTGCCCGAAGGTCGCTCCTTCCAACGGTAACTTTTGCTTTTTATCAAGAGGTACTGTTCCAACGGCTAGTTTTCGCAACCCCGATAGGCTTGACTCATTTGTTGCGCAAGGGTCACCCATCTGTAGCAGTTGCATGTCCTCCCCCAACACAGGCTTGCTGCCTAGGAAACTCATGACCCATGACCAAGATACTCTTATTGTCTGTGCAAGTGAGGATTTAAGGGGGGCTGTGGTCAGAGTGTATTGTCTTACCCACAGCTGTTTTTTTGTTGTAGAGGTGGTCGGGTGTATGAGAGCTCTACTTCCTAAGCACACGACTGTCGTAGAACGCCTGCTACTTGCCTGTGGGTCAGCCGGACCTTTTCCCGGGGTTGGCTCGCAGTAGCCGATTATTCCTGGTTCTGTCTGGGTCCTTACTTCTGAGGAATCATAGCGGAAGTTTTTTGTGATTTGAAGACAACGCAGTGTGGAGACATCATGTAACCAGTTATGCCAAGTATCTATTTCCTCATCGGGGTGAGATAAGCATTCAGTATCCCCCTCGCAGCAAAGTACTTCACCCTTGGCTGGGTTATCTGCGTCTCGCTTAGTCAAATTATAGATATATTCCACATCTTCCTCCTTGGGGACTGGTTCCATATAACTTTTACCTTCCGCAGGGTCTAGTGGTACGACTACCCTTGTACCATTATTTTCGAACACCATGCTTATTTTTTTAAAGTTAATGATACCACCCATGTCTATGGCCCAATCCAATCCCAGTAGCGCAGGGTAGGGGTCTGCATCCTCGACGATTTGAATGACTTTGAAGTTAGCCCAGAATTTTACTCTTGCGATATATACCATAATCCCTGAGAGCCTCCCCAAGGTATGATCTTTTGGTGATTAGCCATTCGTAACTGGATAGTAGACTAGTCCAGCTTTGGTTCACCCATGTGTTGCCAGGCTTGCTTAGGTAATACATTGGCGTCCGATCCGAGGTCCAAGATAACCTGATCCATCTCATAGTTTCTGATCTGGGCCGTAAATCGCATCTCCCTCCAAGTACGTTTATGATACCGGTATAATTTGTGTACATCCTTAATATCAGGGGGCACGACGATGCATGTTGCGCAGCTATCTATTAAAGCCTACAGATTTTGCATAGCCTGGGGGCTGCGTAGCAATCTCATACATGCATGCAGGAAGGGTTTCACATCCTCAGCTGCCTTCATATCCCTAGGGAATAGGGACGTAGATGCCTCAGTCCCGAGGAAGTCCCTTTGGGCTTCCATAAATGTTTCCCTTACTTTGTCTAGGTCCAGCCATTCATGTTTGCTAACTACTTCATGGATTAGCATATCAGTTTCAATCTTCTCCTCATTCCCCCTAGTCTCCAATCCATTGCATCTAACAACATTTACACTTGGATCCTTACCCCTTAGCTCAGTCTGAACCCTCCGCACCTTCTGCGTAGGTGGGAGATGCTTCTCCTATATTTTTACTATCAGGGCCAGAAAATCTTCAAGCATGTGGCCTAAATGTCGGAAATACCTGCAGGACTATCTCGTAGGGTTCAGGCAATCCCTTTCAAAATGCCGTGTGTATCCATAGTTATAGCAGATCAGTTGGCCCCGACCTCGCCCTGTGCTTCCACTTCGGCTTCTGTCCCTGCTTCTGGAGGGGGATCTATTCAAGTCTGCAGGGGTTTTTCGTGAGGTAGGGTCTGACTGTACTTCAGGAAAATTTACCCAGCCTATCACTAAATTATGGATTCGGCAGTTCTGCTCGTCATGGCCGACGTACCGGCAGAACTGGCACCAGCGTTGCTTTTTCTCTGGGATGTTGGTGCCCAGACAGAGGCAGCAGTTGGTATTATGCAGCCTCTCTACGTGGCCATCCTCGTACTAGAACACAGTTCCACTTGGGCCCCGTCGTTCTGGGCTAGCTTCCTCTGATCCCGGGCATATCGGACTAGGTTCTCCTATTCATGGGTGGCCCGGGCACAAATTCATAGTATGCCCTGATGCTCACCATAGTTCTACACCGGCTTCCCTTCCTCGTTCCTGTCGTAGGTCCTGAATATCCAAGTGCATTGCCCCGAGCTGCGCCTGGATCTGCTGTACTCCCAACTCAACATCTATCCTGGGCATAGCTTCTAGCTTCATAGCGGCTTCCAACACTTTGTCTTATGAGTCAAAATTTTGGTGACCCATAGGTATGCGTAGGTGAGAGAGTAGCATGGCGATGAACCATTCTATATGCTGTCTATCATCGTAATTAAAGTCTCCTTCTCTAATAGATTTCTTTAGGTGTTGATCAGCTTCCCACACGGACTCAGTTGTTCCTTGCTTGAAATCTTTCACGTCAGCTACGATCTAAGAGCAGGGCTTAGGTTCCGAAACTGTTGTTTCAGGGCGTCCTTAATATCTTGAATGGATGCACTCCTATTTTGAGATAGGTACCGCATATACCAATCCAGCGCTCTCTCTTCGAAGGCCAGGGACAGCTGTGCTTTCTTCACAGTTTCTCTTACCACACCCTATGCAATCTATACCGAGTCTGCCACAAACCAAAAACGAGCCATGTCCTCATCGGCCGTACCTTTAAAGGTAGGTAATTTCAAGTGCGCTACCATGTATTCTTCCTGTTCTTCTTCTTTGCCAGAATCCTAGTGCTCTTTTGTCATTACCTGATCCCTTTCTCAAAATTCTTCAGGTCCCGGCAACAGAACCATTTTTTGGCTCGAGGGGTCCTGACCCAAGTTCGGAGTTCAAGGTTTGCCAAAAAACCCCTATACTACTGGCCCTTTCGGTAGTGACCTGCTTGCACAGGTCAAAGTCTCACCCGAAGTAGTATGGGTGGGTGCAAGAACCAGGTTTCCGCACCCTGAGAAAGGATAGGTAAGGCAAGTAGAGTTGTGTTTGTGATACTCAGATCACCTCTGTCTGCGTAGGGTCGATAGGTCTCTTTTCGCATCCATGTGTGCTAGATATACAATTATATGCTTCTATGAAAGTAGCACAATAATGCATAAAATAGAATAAAACAGATCCAGATCCAAAAAAAACACTTACACAGATCTTCGCAACTTGAACACATAATGCACATAAAGTAGTAATTACCAATGATTCACACAAATAGTACACATAGATTCAGTTCTCAAGCAACTTTTCTTATTCATTAGTTCATTAATTCCTTCATACAATACCCATCCCAGCCTGCGCACACAGCAGCAGGGTCCGCACACAGCTAGAATCTAGATCTCCACGCACACAACCAGCAGGAGTCCTTCCCCCCAAACCAAAACATATATCTTAAACCACCGTTCACATCAATAGCTCTTCATTTTCTACCTTACAATACAAAATGTTCCTCTGTTTATAATAATCTAGCCTAAAATTTCCTATGGTTCGCAAACCGTGGTTTTCAGACCCCTGGTTTACCCTTTTGCCCATTACAATGCTTTTGGGGCTTTTACCCACCCCAAAACCCCCGCGCTAAACTAAATATAATCAAAAGTATTCAAAATTGGACCAGTTTTGCAGCTCGTAGGAGACCCTGTTCCAACGGACTCTAAAACAAATAGAATCACTCTACATGCCTCACCAACCACCCTAAACTCAAATTTCATGAGCTAGCTAAGTCTATCACACTGAGTTAACTATTACAAGTGATTATGAGATAAGATTACAATTTATTGTCCGATTTGATTAAGGGAGAATTAAATTAGGCACACATTTCTTGTTGACTTTTCAACACTCCCTCTCAACAAGAAATGGATTATCATCTACCCTGATCCTGCCTCTGTGGTATTCAATTTTTCTCTTGGTGAGTGTTTTCGTTAGAATATCTGCATTTTGATCCTTTGTGGGAATGTATTGAAGTAACATAATGTGTCTCTGAGCACAATCTCTGAGATGGTGGTACCAGATGTCAATATGCTTGGACCTTTCATGGAATAATGGATTAACCGAGAGATTTATGCAACTCTGGTTATCACAATGTATCACAGTCGGATTCATCTGATGACCAAAAAAACAAACAAGTATCTTCCTCATCTAGATGGCCTCACATGCCGCCTGACTGGCTGCCATGTACTCTGCCTTGGCTAAATTGAGTGCAATTGATCTTTGCTTCATGTTGTACCAAGAAATTGATATCGATCCTATTCTGAAGATCCCTCCTGATATTCTCTTCCTGTCTGATGGACTGCTTGCCCAATCTGCATTGGTGAAGTCTTGAATATTCACTACCTCTTTCCATTTGTATCATAATCCATACTCTATAGTGCCCCTGAGATATCTTAGGACATGCTTCCCCGCCTTCCAAAATAGCTTGGTCGGCTTAACCATAGCTTGACTAAGTTGGTTAACTACGTAGCATATGTATGGTCATGTGTCCACCAAGTACATGAGTGAACCCACAAGCTGCCTATAAACAATAGCGTCCACTACCTCACATGATGTAGCATCCTCCTTCCTCCAGTTTCTTGCAAGAGGAGTCTCCATGGGTTTACATCTCTCCATGTGTAACTTCCTCAGAATCTCTTTGGCATGCTTTCATTGAGAAACAAATATCTCCCCATCCCATTGCCATATCTCCAAACCAAGGAAATAGTGAAGGAGTCCCATGTCCTTCATCTCAAACTCTCTTGCAAGATCTTTGCAAGAAGTTATGAGCTGCTCATCACTTTTCAGAATAAGATCATAAACATAAGTATGATAATCAAAATCTTACCATCAACTACAATTTGGTACAGGTTCGCATCCGCTTCACTCTTTTTGAAGCCCAACCCGGTGAAATAGTTGTCAATCTTGGTGTACCAAGCATGAGGTGCTTGCTTCAGCCCATACAGTGCTCTCTTGAGTCTGCACACATGCGACTCCCTGTCAAAGGTCTCAAAAAATTTTGGCTGCTCAATGTACACTTCTTCCTCAATAACTCCATTCAGAAATGCAGTCTTCACATCCGTTTGATGTATCTGCCAACCCATCTACGGTGAGAGTGCAAGGATATATCTAATCAATGAGTACCGTGCAATTGGTGAAAAAGTCTCCTCATAGTCAATCCCCTCAACCTGTGAGAATCCCTTGGCTAAAAATCTAGCCGTGTACTTCTCCACACTCCCATCTACTACCTGCTTCACCTTATAGATCCATATAGATCCAACAACTAACTTCCCGACTGGTCTTGGGACAACATCCCATGCATTGTTTCTGATGATGGAGTCATGCTCCTCAACCATGGCATCAACCCAAGTTGGTTGTTACACTGCATCATAAAAATATGATGGTTCTCTCACAATACACTTGCTCATAAGAGCCATGTATCCAGTATACTTGTCTGGTGACTGTCTTTGTTTGCGTTATGATGTAGGTGCTCCTACATGTCCCGCCGTATCAAGTCTTAATTTTTCAACCTCTGTGATGCGCCTCCTACCATGTCTGGTGGATGGCTCTGCATGAGTGGTTTCTACCACTTCATGATCCTCCTCATGTGGTTGCTCCACATCTTGAGGTTCATCCTTTGGAACCAAGAGTTCCTCATCTCCATGCAAATAAAGTTCCCTCTCAAGGGACAATCACATGGCTTTCTCCACATAAAATTTTACATCCCGTGTAAAAATTGTCATCCTGTTATTCGTAAAATACACCCGATAGTTGCGGGGAGTATCAGTGTACCCCACAAATATCCCAATATTTTCTATTGGTTCTAGCTTCTTTCTAGAATCTTTGGCCACATGGAAATAGACAAATGAGCCAAAAATTTTAAAATATGAAACATCAGGTTTCTTACCAGAAAAAGCCTCCTTTGGTGTACTCATGCCAAGTATCTAATGAGGACTACAGTTCTTCACAAATACTGTTGTGTTACATGATTATGCCCACAGATGAAACGATAGGCCCTAATCATGTAACATAGCTCGTGCCGCACCCACAATTGTTCCGTTCTTTCATTCTGTTGTGGGTTATGAGGCGTAATCAACTCTCTCTAAATTCCTTATTTGGCACAAAAGTTATTAAATTCATTGGAGATGTACTCACCACCATTGTCTCTCCTTAGAGCCTTCACCTACTTCCCTATATCTTTCTCAACCAGTGCTTTGAAATCAAAAATTTTTGAGAACATCTGATCTTTCTTCTGCATGAAGTAGATCCTACACTTTCTAGAAAAATTTTCAACAAAAATCACATAATACCTGTGCCTTGTTTTAGAAGCTGAAGATAATGGTCCACACACATCTGAGTGAACTCTCTCAAGGATTTCCGCTGCTTGGTTCTCATTCTTGTGAAAAGTGGCCTTTGTATACTTCCCCATGGTACATCCCTTGCATGTGTCTATCTGCACAAGAGTACCCGTTGGAAGCCTCGTATAAATCTGCTGCATGACCTTCAAAGCACAGTGGTGTAGATGGCCCAATCTCCTGTACCATAACTCACCCTCATCCCGACTCACCACTATGTCTGCTTTACCCATCAATGTTGTGAAGCCATATACATCAAGTTTGTAGAGGTTCTTCACAGAAACCCCAATATTCTTAACCTTTCCTGTGGCTTTGTGACGAAGGAATTATTTCCCTTCACTAAAAGCCACATCATATCCTCTATCCTCCAGCATAGAAATTGAAACTAAATTCTTTTTTCAAGCCTGATACATGCAAGAAATAATTTAATAAGAAAGGTTTACCTGACTCTCTCTGGAAAGTAATTGTACCAATCCCGAAAGCACTATACCTCCCTTCATCACCCATCTCGATGTGCTTCTGAAGATCCTTGTCCTCCAAGCTACGAAAGAGTTCTTTGTCTCCCGTCATGTGGAAATATGCACCACTATCCAAGTAACACACTGATCCCATCACACTAGACACCATGCATGTGATGAGTGAGAGGTCCAACTCGAACTGTGAAGCCAAGGCATCACCCGCTGCAGATCCTAAATCTTTCTTGTTACTGTTCTTCTTCTGTGGACAATTAGTGGCATAATGTCCATGCTCGTGATAGTGAAAACATTTCACTCTGGATATGTCACGCTTCTTTCCTTCTTTTCCAGTATCTGATTTGGAATAGGATTTCTTTCCCTTCCCCTTCTTTTCCTTACCATTCAAGGCGCAAATTTCCTAATCATATGTCTTGGATGAGGATCCATCCCTGGTATTTTTCCTGAATTCTTCTTATACCAAATCCGACCAAAGTCGCTCCCAATCTGGTAGCGTCTCGCTCCCATTGACAAAGTCCTTATTACTATGCCAACTCTTGGGAAGGCCTAGAAGTGCTAGGCTCACCAAGTTATCATCTGTTACAGTAATCCCGACACTTCAAGATCATCTTGACATTGGATGAACTTGGTCAAGTATTTCAGAGTAGTGTCACCTTTCTCCATTTTGATTTTCTTGAGCTTGTCCTTCAGTGCCAATTTTCTGTGGTCAATGTTGCTCTGAAACAGTTATTTCAAGGCATTCCACATTTCATATGGACTCACCTTGCCATGGATACTCGAGATAATGTGATCTCGAACTCCCTCTAATAAGATCCCCTTTGCCTTTGTAACCTTCTTTTTCCAAGCATCAAGAAGGGCGGTGTCTGCTGCTGTGGGCCTTGGAATATCAGTGTCGATAACTCGTTGTCCTCCAGAACTACCTCCATTCTGTCTTTCCATGAAATATAATTAGAACTACCCTCAAGTGCATATTCCAATATTAATCCATTGAAATCCATCTTGATCCGCCTGTCGTACTAAATAATATTTTTGCAAATTCAAAAGTTGTTTAGCACAAAATTAATTTCTTCTCCACTACAGTGATTTATCGCACTCTCATACCATGTAGAAATTATACAAAAAATATGTATACCAATGGATTCAATCCAATCATGCAATATTATAGAGAAAGATACTAAATCCTTCTACAATTAATTTGCGGAAATTAAACACGATCACACAATCACACCAAGTAAGAGAAAGAATAAAATCCACAACACATGAAATTTTTTGGGGAAAGAAATATGCTCAAAACCCCTCTATATGTCTTGTATAAAACCAAGGAATCATGAAACAATTACAATGCAGTCTTCTCACAAGAGTTTGTTGCACTCTACCAACTATCTCACACTGATTCGGAAAAAATCAACTAACACTTAGCCACTTTCTTGCCTCTGTTTAGCTTGCCTTGGTTGCAAAATTATATGAAAAATTGATCCCTATTTATTATGAAATTAAACCTTCCAAAACCGCACAATACATCATGGGAAATCTTATGGTTGTCTAATTGCGCGCCAGAAATTTACTAATAATACAACTAATAGATAACATCCCTTTAACCTCTGTCTCAAATGGGTCTTCATAAAAACTGACATGCATGCAGATATTAATATTAAGTCATGAGTCACTTGACATATCACTGCATGTGAATTAAATCTGATTTAATTCACTTGACTTCTCACTAGTGCAACAATTAGATACAACTAGTTAGACTAACTTTAAGTCACTTAATTGAGTTAACTAATTTCTCATGCATTAAACTAATACACTAACTGCAAATTGGACTCTAAAACAAATAGAATCACTCTACATGCCTCACCAACCACCCTTAACTCGAATTTCATGAGCTAACTGAGTCTATCACACTCAGTTAACTATTACAAGTGATTATGAGATGCGATTACAATTTATTGTCTGGTTTAATTAAGAGAAAATTAAATTAGACACACATTTCTTGTTGACTTTTCAACATTAGGTAGATGATTATGTAATATTTAAGACCAAATCAAATAGGCTTAACCTTCATGGAGGCCTGAAGTTTTACAACAAATGTATAAATTGGGTCCTCCTAAAATTTTCCTTGATAAGAAGTATAAGATTAATTTTGAGAAAAGAGTGTTAAAAGAATTAAAAAATGATTTAGATAGATGCATAAGGGATTAGGTAGATGATTATGTAATATTTAAGACCAAATGAAATAGGTTCTACCTAATTGGGCAATTTAAGAAGTCTCATACATTTGTGGTTAAAATGTGCTAGATTTTATGGGGAGCCAGATCATTAAAAATTCAAGTGAGAATGGATTCCCTTGTTCCATGAAATCATAAATTAATCTAAGTGATTTAATTGGGAATATATATTGTCTCAAAATATACCAGATACTATTAAGTTATTTTAGTCATTTCTACTAGGTTTTGGCTTAGGTTTTTACATGTTAGCTTATTAAGCCTTTGTTATTTTTCCATTATCAAAATGGAATTGGTATTTTAGTACTCAACCTATGGCTTTAATATTGTTCTATTCCCCTATACAATCAATATTTCCATAAAATTCTTTTTGGAAAATCTCCTCCCAAAATAAGTAAAGAAATTCAATTAGTAATTTGGGGCATTGGAGACTAGTTTGTGGAAGATACTTTTTCTTATTTTAGAATTTATGGATATCAAGATGGTACTCATATGTTACCTATATTCATGCTTAATAGGCTTGTATTAAGGGAAATATCATTTCAAACAACACTTCATGGTATCAAAAAATTACTGCATAAAAATTGTAAAAAGCCCGTGGCTAAATTTTCCTATCGAAATTGGTCATAGAATCTTTGAGACAAAGGTCATGTAGTAATTGAGGAAAATGGAATTCAATAGGTTTGGTTACATACACTTCCTTTTTACATGTATGATCCACATGAAATTTTTATTGTACATCTCAAGTCAGTGATGTACTCAAAATATTGTGTGCATCAAGAACCACTGTTTGGTTCATTTTTTTTTAATGTTGATTCTTTTCATGAAGTTGTATGCAAAATGTTTTGGAAAATGAGCCAGGAGGGAAAACAGAGTGTTCATATTTTCATAGAGAACACATACTTGTTTTACCTTGAGAAAATGATAAAGTTCTATGGTGTTCCAATTACTGAGTTACAAATGAGAGAAGGCATTTGTTTATCCTTCATTGATAACAATAATAATTCTAAAGGAATTAAAAGTTTACAAGCTCAACAATCAATTAAATGAATATAAGCTCAACAAAATGATCAAGCAAAACCCATTAAGTAAGAATATTTTTCAATTTATAACAAACAAAAGGAAAATAAAAACAAGAGCTAGAACTTAAACAACAACCACAACAACAACAATAACAACAATAGGAGCATAAGGAACAAGAAAAGAAATATAAATCTCTATTCCAAGATCAAAGTCAAGAAAAACGAGATATTGTTCAAAAGGATAAAATAACAAGGGAAACAAAAGAATCAACAAGTCAAATAGGAAAAGTTTCTCATAAAATAGAAAATCATGTTGACAAGACAAAGACGATACCAAGTAATGTTCATTAGTCAAGCATCCAACAATTGGGCTAAGCACATGAAGTTCCTTAAAGTCAAATTCCCTTTACCCAAATTACTGAGGTAATATATCCTATAGTCATCATGAATCCTTTGGCAAATAATACTGCAAAATTTTCTTCTCTTCTCATGAATATTGATGAAGTAGAGTCTGCTAAAGAGACAATAATGTCTCTAGGAGATTGCATTTTTAGTCCCCAATCAAAAAAAATTGTGAAGAGATCAATAAAGAGAAAAATTGATCCTTCCATGATCTAAATATCATCATTAATGGCATGGAAAGAGATAGGTGATCCCAAAGTCAGGGCCATGGAAACAACATCAACCCTTGTGGTTTTTGCTTCAAGTAATTAATGGCTAGTCCATGGATTATCTAAATAATTAGACAAATGCTAGCACAAAAAGTAATGAGTTGGAATCCAAAATTAAAAATAGAATAATCATCTAGGGTAAGGAATGGAAATCTCATTCCACTTTTTTACGATAAGGATTTTCCATAGGTATGGTAGATATTGAGGAAAATCACTAAAATTAAAAAAATCAACTAGAGGTGTAATTCAAAAAGGGGTTTATGTAATATCCCAAAATGGGAAAGACGAGAATATAGAACATATGCACAATTCCAACTACGATAAAATAAGAATAAAACATGTAGAATTGGAAAAATGTCGGAATATATCAAAACATCATACATATGGGCATAAACAGCTGAGCCATATCATTATGTATCAAAAACAAATAAATATACACGGTGCTACAAAAAGGGATGCACCCAAGCCATCCAATCATGGTTGAAACAACTCTACTGAAAATAGCACTGGAAAGTAAAAACTGTTGCTGCTGCTGGACGACTACTATTGGGAAGAATATATATTGGTGATAGGATGATAGAGTTCTCAGAAAGATTCGATATTTTACCATGGAATCTACTAAAATAACCTAGAAAAACCCAGAAATGGTTTGGCTATATTTTGAGTTTGGAATTTCGACCCTTTTTGGGTTGCACAATGCACCCCTGCTGGCTGAGTTACGCACTCTATAATGTTCCCAACTCAGGACAACTAGCTAGGCATGAATGGAAAACCCATTTTCTAGTAATGGCAGCTACAGGATTTGAAACCAGGACCTGGATCCCTTAGATCTATGCATCTAAGACCTGAATCCAAGAGGAGGCTCCAAAGAAATCCTTCTAGAGTGGTTAAACAGATATCCCACTACTAGATGTCCTCAGAGAATGCCTGATGAATGGTCTGCAATAATGTAAACAAAAGAGCTGGAATGACAGCATTATTATACAACCATGAGCATATGAAGATCTGAATAGCCAATGAATAATGTTATAGTAGCAAAGATAGTATAAGTTCTTGAGGAAACATCCACTCAAGAAAGGCAATGCAAGCCTCAACAAGACATGTACATGAAATACAAGACCACTGCTATTTCTGCATAAACCCAGGCTATGAGGATGCAATTTATAAGAGGCACTACTCCATATTACATAATAACTAAAAGATATGACAATATAGGGCTCAAATACAATAGGGTATCAAAGCTCCAACCCTTAGAAAAAATCATATATCAATCCTTCGAAGGATTGGATGAAATATGCAAAAGGGAAAAAATGCCGGAGTTGCTGGGTAGCTGCAGCAACTCAAATCTGGAACTCAATAGAGAAGGCTGAATATGATGAGAAATATGAATTAGACCTTCTCCAATGGATCTCCAAAGTGGAAGGCTGATCCTTACACTTGAAATCTCACCCTCCAATCAACCTGCAATCCCTCACTGCAAGTGCTCCATGAAAATAATGCAGTCTAAGAGGGTAACTGCGCTGTAGGTGGAATAGAATGAAGTGGCCAAGTGAAAAGATCTGCAAATAAGCTCCAAATATTCCAAGAAAATCATCCAAAGGAAATAACGAGTCTCCCTCTGAAAAACAAGCAGTGGAAGAGGTGTTATGACTTCTCACTGCAACACCCTGCAACACAGAATTATGTTGTTGCAGAAATAACACTATCCTGGAGGAGGATGCTTGGCCTCAAGCCTAGATGTGAGAAAAATAAGTACAACTCCTTCAAGAGGCTTCTCAAGAAAGGAGGATGAATCCTAAACAGGAGTTCTCCGGCAATTCTTGCTAAACATCAAAGAATGCACAATTGTCTGAATAGACAATGAAATGAATAATCATAAGCATGTTCAACAATGGTTGCCTTGCCCTCCTTTTATAAAGTGTGTGCTCCCTGTCCATGGGTCCCACTCTATTAGAGTTTCTTCCATAAAGGAATATTCCCTCCTCTATCTTTGCATTGTCCCATGTAGTGCTTTCCACCTCATACCCTGCACTGTTTGACTTGGTCAAACTTAACCAAGCCTCTTTGCAAATGTCTCCTTTCACACAAGAGGGTGTGAAATCTAGTTCCAAGGCTGATCCCCTTTCATACTAGAGGGATTTTATCCATGTTTTTATTGTCTTTGGGCCTCCTTACCCAATTATTCAACTTATAAGTGAATTTATCAAAATCTAATGTTCCAATTTATTGAAGGAAAAATTGGGAAAATTATAGTCCTCCCCTCCCAAATGTTGCTTGTCCTCAAGAAACTGCAAGGATAGAACTGAGAAGTTTCCCCCAAGTCATGGAGACTAAAAAGTGTTGGGAAAACATCTTCCCCAAATGGATTCTCCTTCCCCAAGCAATCATCCATATAAAATGAGCTACCTCCCAACAAGGAAACTCCTGAAAATCTCCTTCCACCTCAAGCTTTGGAAATGAAGGTGGGCTGAAAATATGAACATGGAAAGCATCATAGCCTACCCCATGCTATCCTTCTCTCCACTTATGATAAGTGTAAAGTATGCGCTAATCTTGGGCTGCAAAAGTAGTGCCCTCAAATGGCATAGTGAAGGACAATCCTCCCAAGACTCTTCCTCCAACATTGAAGAACAAGCTGGCCCAAAATAGTTCATCCATGATGAAGAGGACATGATCATCATAGAACATCCTAATGAGAATTTTTCTGCAGGTTTTACATGATGATGCATGATACAAATAATATCTCAAGAGGATACAACGTGTTAGCCACCTATAATATTTTGTTATACCAAAAGGTGGCTAAGATCTTTTTTGAGCCTCCAAGGAACAAATTTTATCACTAAAAATTGTTGGCTCTTGAAGTCTCTTTAAGGCCTCATGCCTCTGTCCCAAATCCTCATTTGCTGTCCCATTTTATACTCAGGAATTTCTGCTGATTCCAACTGAAAGACTGCTGAAAGATCGTCATTTCTCCTCTTCTCAAAACCTTTCATCTGCTTCCCTTTTTCTCCATCAAAACTACCTTGTTTTCATAAGTCCTCTTCTTTCCATTTATGAAAATTTCCCCTTTCATAGTTAAAAACTCACTTTTTAACTATTTCGGAACCCCCAAATCCATTAAAATCCTTGAAAATCTCTCATAAAAAATCAAATTTTTATTGCTATGGACCTAAGCCCCTTGGGCTAAGTCCTAAACCACTTCCCCCCACATGCCCATGTGTTAAAACCAAACGCCAAAGCTTTTCGGCGCTAATCGCATCGCAAATATCCAAGGGTGCATAACTTTGAACCATTACAAAGCTCCGATTGCGATTAGCCTTTCATATAAAACCCCCCTGATCATATTATTTCCTCATATAACCATAGAGCCCGCAATCGGGCGCTAAACCATTGAAAAATCCCCCTCTAATCAAGTTTTTCCTTTGTAAACCCAAAAACCCACTTTCCGAAGTTTTAAGTTAAAAACTTAAAATCACGTGATAAATACAAATGGGTTGATTGAAAAGAGCCGATCGTGCAATCGCAATCGGAAACAACACCATGGGTTGATCGGAAAGACCAGGCTCAATGGCCCGATTGCGATTGGCCCTTGTCTTTATACTCCCGGGCATATTACATTCCGTGAAAACCACCGGCCCCGCAATCGGGCACCTTTTTCCTTTACTTATATATTTTCCGCCCGATCCATTATAACTTTTTTTAATTGCAAAAACTTTGGTTTTCATATGATTAAAGGTTTTTCCGCCGGTGCGTAGGTTGAAGAAATCCTGACCGTTGATCTAGTCCTTCGATCCAACGGTCCGCGCACAATCGTAACTTCCTCCCTCCAATCGCAATCGCGCAAGCCTTCCGCCTCACTCTGACAGGATCCGCTGATCTTCGCAGTCACCATCTGCTTCAATCCGACGTTACCATCGTGACACTTCTTGCGATCCCTCTGATTACATCCTATCCGTTCATTTCCCGCTGATCCAACGGTCATCGCTTGATCGCACTGGTCGCTCGAACGCTAATCGCAAGCCCGTTCCACAGTCCTCCGATTTAATCCTAGCCGTCCATCTCCCTAATGATTGGACGGACAGCGCTCAATCGCATCGCTGCGTTTCAATCACATCCCCTTCTCTGCCCTCCCCGATCGCGATCCTCCGATTAAATCCGAGCCGTCCATCCTCCCGAGGATCCAACGGTCCTTATTCCCTCCGATCGCAAGTCTTGCCCCGTTTCAAAAACCCTCCGATTCACCTTCCGTCGTCGATCTGATCTGCAGATCAACGACCATCGCTCAATCGCATCGGAAATTTACATCGCATGCACTTGCCTGCCACCCCCGATTGAGATCCTCCGATTAGATCAGGACCGTCCACGTGTCCAGATCGGACGGTCCAAAACCACCCCGCCTTATTTCTTCTCCCCACTATCATTTTTCTATTTTGCGCCGATCTCCACCGTTAGATATTTTTATTCGACGGCTACGCTCCTTCCCCGCCATCTGAAGCAGTTTAAAACTATTTTTCGCAGGATTTCTTAATTGTTTTGTGTTTGATGCAGGTGTTCTAAATGGTTTTCCATTGTATAACGAAGAAATGCCAAGGGCTGGGAATGACGATTCTCATGCCCTCGTTTCATTACAGAGAAGCCATCCACGAGGCTCTATTCCATGTTTCGTCAGTACTCTATGAGTATTGATGCCGTAAAGCCCAGTGCGGGTCTGCACATCGACAAGACACTGTTTTAATTCAAACACAGTTAAAGAGTATCAGTTTTGAAGACAGAGCACAGTAGATGAAGATTGAAGACAGTTTTTATGGGGATTACGGCTAAGACAGTTATCAAAAGCCTAATCCCCAATCTAAAACACAGTTTAAAGGAAAACCTAAAGTGTTTTATCAGACAGAAAGGTTTCCACTGCTTCAACTGAGGCGAATTGATTCCTCAGTTACTACAAAGAGCCACTTGTCGCCTCAAACCATTCAAAACAGAGGCCGAAGTTATTGATTAAGGAAATATCTGTTTCCAGCGCTGCCAAGAAGTTAATTCTGCCAAAGGAGTGTAATAGTAAATAGCTGCAGAGTTGCTCCAGACAGAGCATAGAGCCTCAAAGTCAAATAAAGCTCCCACCGAGCTTTGATATTAATTGTAAAACATTAATACAATGATCCACCTGTACACTTCTCCATCGAACCCCTCAAGAGGCCGAGAAGTCATTTAATCTGTATTAATGGTTCACGAGATATTTTTGTTAGTTCTCACCTCCTCATCTTCCTATAAGTACTTCTGCATAAGATGAGAAGGTTGGTTGTTGTTTGATCACAAGTTGTAATATTGAAACTCTCCGAAATAAATATACAAGTCTGTTGAAGTTGAAAATAATTTGGAGTCTTGGATGTCTTGATGATGCCGTTGCATGTCTGTTCCTGAGAAGGCTCTATCATTGGATCCATGAGCTTGGCTGTTGGTGAAGTGCTCTGAACTGTTAAATGTTTTTTCCTTGTTTTCATTATGTTTCATAATTTCTTACTATAGTAGGCTGAAATTTTTAGGCTAAGAAATGACTCCTGGAAGCACCTTAGACCTATTCACCCTTCACTGTTTTATGTTTTCTTCTGCTGAAGTATTTTAGAGGCTTTAAAACTTCTCTTTAGTCTTCATGCTCGTTTATTTCCTTGATAGCTCAAATAGTTGGTTTCAGCATGTTATGGTTCTCCCTGCTTGTCTGCCATCACTTGAAAGTCGTTATTGAAGTCTCCCTTTGAAGTACCATTGTCTTAAGTTAACCAAAGAGGTCGGTTTTGATCTTACCCTTTGCCCCTGCTTAAACAGTTGTTTTGAAGGTCTTTATAGTTGCAAACACAAATGTTATTTAGGTGTTCCCTCTTCTATGAATGCAACTATCAGTGAATTTTTTATGTTTTCTAAATCCTTTAAAATAAGATCTTTGAGGAAATAGGGTGTTCCCCGAATCTTAGATTTCATTTTAGAAGTTGTCTTGAAATCATTATTTGCTTAAAGAATGTTTGTAGAATTTATGGTTAGCCCTGTCTATCAAATATCTCTTTATTGATAAGTTATGTTTCTCAAGTTCCCTTTGTTGAGAATTAAATTTATTTTTCCAAATCATTAATGTCCATCTCATTCCAAAACAAAGGATCCTGTGGCCAAGTTAGATTTGCCCTTTGATATCCCATATCCCTTGAAGAGTTTGTCATGATATTATTTTGACTCCATTGCCCAATGAACCAGATATTTCCTCTTTCTGTCTATCTTTCCTAGACCTTTCATTTTCTGCTGTATCAACTCAACCCAACCAAACAAACATCTGCACGTAATAACTAGTCTAAAATTCCATAACCAAAGCAAACAAGATAAACCTTTGCAAACAAATATTTGAGAGATCCCTCTCTGATAACAGGAGGACTAGATCCTGGAACTCTAAATATTGGTTCTGATGTTGCCTTGTCTTTTGATTTTCCAAACTGTCAAAACACGGGGAACCAACATAATGGCGATCACGGTGGGACATGCTAAGAATTAGAGGTTTACAAAACCTTTCCTTCAACTTTAGGTCCAGTATAACATAAGTAACTTTCTTCAAGCACTGCCTAACATAATGGCAATCATGATAGGACTCTTTTGAATCAGTGACAAACTAAGTAACCCTTAGGATTCCTTTAAATCCTTATCAAACCTTGAAGGAACCAGTTACCAAGCCATAAGAGAAACTCTGTTTGTTTGAACACCTTAGCTAAGTGCAAAATCAGACTTAGAACACTCTCTTAACCTATAAAAACAAAATAAACTCAGAAAAGCCCAAAATATTTCAAGTTTGGCTTCATAATAAATATGGTGGTGGAACCATAAAACATTCTATCTTTATAAAAACTAAAAAATTTTCCACCTAGGTGACTCCACTGGCCTCCAGTAGGCCTATTACCCTTCCAGTCCTTGTAGACTCCCTTGGGAATGCATTAAGAAAACCCAATCATGTTGTTGGTGGACAAAAATTTTCAAAATCTTCCACCTGGCGACTCCACAAACCCAAAAGACCTAATGACTCTACTGGCAGAAGACTCTGAACTGGTTAAAAAGATACAGTGACCTTAAATACAAAACTCAACCATTACAAGACCTAGACAATGAGCAAGATTATAGACAAATTAATAAAGGAAAATTACTGATCATGATGGAGAAAATGATGTACATACTTGGGAAAATATTTAAAAGGCATGAGGCCAATTTAAATATTGATGATCTAGAGCAGTCCATACTCCTTTCGAATCAAGAGCAAACCCAAAAACTACAAAATAGGTATGATGAACAAGATTACAATGAGAGCAATGAAGAAGGTTGTCAGGAAACTCCTGATTGCCTACCTATTTCTTGTATTATGCCATTAAGAGAACTCCATAACCAGATTGCAAAAGCTCATAGTAAGCAGTGCCTTGAGGAAAACATAAGCCTTTTTGTACCGACAAAATCTGAAAAAGGAGAAGAGACATACAACCAGGGTTTCTTCCTTTATGTTTCGAATCATTTCAGATTATTAAAAGACAATGGCATCTTCATAATATGCTTGAAACAACTCATGAACCTTATAGTGGAAGTGACTGCCATGAAAATCATGAGGTGTTGGTTGAAATTGAGATAGATCAGGAAAAAGAAGAGAATCCTCAAAATTCCCCTACGAGCACAAGTAATCATCCCCTAGAAGAGGCTCAAGAAGACATCCAACCTCAAAACCAGTTAACACAAGAGGGAGAGGACTGTTTTCCTTCTGTCCAAAGCAAAGAGAAAATTCCTTCTCTTTTTACAGAGGAAGAAATTGATCAGATATTAAATAAACAGTCAGCCCTCAATTCTTTATTAGAACAAAACACTTCTGCTCATTTTCCTACTAAATGTTGTTGTCTTGAAATATAAAATAAACTTGTAGAACAATTAAACGAACAAACTGATGACCCAATATGTTCGACTGACAAATTTTTTTATTCAAATGATTTTCTAAATTTCGATCAGTCTGATGATGATGATGATGAGTTCCAAGAAAAAACTAATCATGCAGGGCAACCAGCGTTTGATTGGTGTTATCATTTTCACCATCACCAGCTTGAAAGCCAAAAACATCCATTTCAATCCATCACTAATGGCTTTCGCATAATTGGAAATCAGCAGCCTTTCAACTCAGAAGGTGAAGAGAAGAGCAATAAAGAAATTTTTGAGCAAAAGGAGCTTTCTCTTGAAAAAGAGGAAACCTTTAAATACTCTCCTGCTCAAGAATATAATAACCTCTTCATACAAATTAATCCACTGAATACAAGCATACCAGGGTTACCAGAGGACAACACTGTTAAATATGATGAGTCCTCCAGTTTAGAGGATGATGAAGATGAAGGAGAAAAACAAATAGAAGACTATCCTGTTGTGGATATATCATCTTCTCAAGAAGAAACTTCTCCCTTCACTGATATTAGTCTGTCATTTAAAGAGCCTGAATTTATATCAGAAGCAAGCATAGATTCAAAGAAAGAAGATATTTCACTATTTTCTATTTTGCAGGTTAAGAATGATGATACTTCCAAGCTACATACTGAAGAGATAGTCTTCAAAGCTGATGTCTTAGAAGTAGATGATCTACCAATTGTGGAGGATCAAAAGGAAGAGAATCTTCATCTTTTCTTTGTTGATCCTATGGAAGAGTATGTGGAAATCCCGACCGGCTCAAATTATCAAGCATTGACCCTTTGCAAGAGCCAGAGACATGAAAAGCTGTCACGTTCTGTGATAGCCTTGACATTGAAGGTTAACCTTCAATATGTTCTATGGATACCTCTGACAAGCAGCCAGAGTTACTACTTCTTCTTGACATTACTCAGCTGGCTGCATTGGCACCTTTGTATCATATGAATATGTAAATACTCCATGTTTAGAATAGGTTAGATAGGAATGTCAATAAAGCTCAGTTCCGAGCATGTAGTTAGTTGTTGTTTTCTGCTTTGGAGAAAAATCAAGAATTCAAAAATACAAAAACAAAGAAAGAATGAAAAGAGGGCAACTTGTCAAAGCAAGAAAAGTATAGCCCCATACCAAAAAAGAAATAAATCTGAAAGTGTGCAAGCCCAAATGCCACTCCTAAAAAACACACTTCTAATTAGTCAAACAATTTAATCTTGACTAAATTAGCTTTAAATTTTTCTGCTGATAGGATAGTGAATTCGATTTGCCAAACTGCTTAATCTTGGCTTATCAGTAGATAGATTAGGATAGAAATTAAAGGTTCAAACATGTTCAAAATTTGAACCAAAGTTTCCAAAGAGAGATGACTCAAAACTGTTTTATTTTTCTGAGTCATAAAAGAGAAAAACTGGTTCTTATTTGCCCAAAATCTGAATCAGATATCAAGAAAGAGACAGCTCAAAACAAAATTAAAAACAGAGCTGTAAAGAAAAAGAAGGCCATAATGAGAAAATTTCAGATCTTAAGCCTTCCATTTTGATTTAATTTTCTGCAAATAATAATCTATGTGCAACTTGTTCTTATGCCATAGATCATAGCAAGTCAAACAGCTCAATCTTGACTTGACTATTTTTAAATTTCTGTTGTAGAATTTAGAGAATGAAAGTTTGTTGGACCGTTTAATCCCAACAGACAGTAGACTAGGTAGAGAAATATCTGAGCTCAACTGTTTAATCTGAGTTCAGGGAGAAATAAGGATTAGAAATAGATTAGATTTCCTGCTTTCAAAAGAATAAAATGTTGTGAATAGAGTTTGCCAATCCAAGTGCACTCTGATGAAGAAAAAAATGCTAGATCTGTAGGATTGGGCAGGTAGCAAGCTTGTTGATAAAGGTCCATTGTTTTCATGGCTGCCAAATATGTTTTTAGAGAAGATTATTCATCACAGGAGGACAACCCAATGGATGAGGCAACTAATCAGCCTCCCAGAAATCAAGTCTGAATTCTTGATGCCTTCAAGAAGGCACCATCCCCAAGTGGAGCCACTGTTAGCCACCTATAATATTTTGTTATACCAAAAGGTGGCTAAGATCTTTTTGAGCCTCCAAGGAACAAATTTTATCACTAAAAATTGTTGGCTCTTGAAGTCTCTTTAAGGCCTCATGCCTCTGTCCCAAATCCTCATTTGCTGTCCCATTTTTTATACTCGGGAATTTCTGCTGATTCCAACTGAAAGACTGCTGAAAGATCGTCATTTCTCCTCTTCTCAAAACCTTTCATCTGCTCCCCTTTTTCTCCATCAAAACTACCTTGTTTTCATAAGTCCTCTTCTTTCCATTTATGAAAATTTTCCCTTTCATAGTTAAAAACTCACTTTTTAACTATTTCGGAACCCCCAAATCCATTAAAATCCTTGAAAATTTCTCATAAAAAATCAAAGTTTTATTGCTATGGACCTAAGCCCCTTGGGCTAAGTCCTAAACCACTTCCCCCCACATGCCCATGTGTTAAAACCAAATTCCAAAGCTTTTCGGTGCTAATCGCATCGCAAATATCCAAGGGTGCATAACTTTGAACCATTACAAAGCTCCGATTGCGATTAGCCTTTCATATAAAACCCCCCCGATCATATTATTTCCTCATATAACCATAGAGCCCGCAATCGGGCGATAAACCATTGAAAAATCCCTCTCCGATCAATATTTTCCTTTGTAAACCCAAAAACTCACTTTCGGAAAGTTTTAAGTTAAAAACTTAAAACCACGTGATAAATATAAATGGGTTGATTGAAAAGAGCCGATCGCGCAATCGCAATCGGAAACAACACAAATGGGTTGATCGGAAAGACCAGGCTCAATGGCCTGATTGCGATTGGCCCTTGTCTTTATACTCCCGGGCATATTACATTCCGTGAAAACCACCGGCCCCGCAATCGGGCGCCTTTTTCCTTTACTTATATATTTTCCGCCCGATCCATTATAACTTGTTTTTATTGCAAAAACTTTGGTTTTCATATGTTTAAAGGTTTTTCCGCCGGTGCGTAAGTCGAAGAAATCCTGACCGTTGATCTAGTTCTTCGATCCAACGGTCTGCGCTCAATCGCAAGTTCCCTCCGATCGCAATCGCAAGCCTTCCCGTCTCACTCCCAATTGCGATCCGCCGATTCCATCGCAGCCGTCCATCTGTTTCGCAATCCGACGGCCATCGCACACCCTTGAGATCCCTCCGATTACATCCTATCCGTTCATTTCCCGCTGATCCAACGGTCATCGCTTGATTGCACTGGTCGCCCGAACGCTAATCGCAAGCCCGTTCCACAGTCCTCTGATTTAATCCTAGCCATCCATCTCCCTGATGATCGGACGGACAGCGCTCAATCGCATCGCTGCGTTTCAATCGCATCCCCTTCTCTGCCCTCCCCGATCGCGATCCTTCGATTAAATCTGAGCCGTCCATCCTCCCGAGGATCCAACGGTCCTTATTCCCTCCGATCACAAGTCTTGCCCCATTTCAAAAACCCTCTGATTCACCTTCCGCCGTTGATCTGATCTGCAGATCAACGGCCAGTGCTTAATCGCATTGGAAATTTACATCGCATGCACTTGCCTACCACCCCCGATTGAGATCCTCCGATTAGATCAGGGCCATCCATGTGTCCAGATCGGACGGTCCAAAACCACCCCGCCTTATTTCTTCTCCCCGCTCTCATTTTCCTGTTTTTCGCCGATCTCCACCGTTAGATATTTTTATCCGACGGCTACGCTCCTCCCCCGCCATCTGAAGTAGTTTAAACCTATTTTTTCGCGGGACTTCTTAATTGTTTTGTGTTTGATGCAGGTGTTCTAAATGGTTTTCCATTGTATAACGAAGAAATACCAAGGGCTGGAAATGACGATTCTCATGCCCTCGTTTCATTACAGAGAAGCCATCCATGGGGATCTATTCCATGTTTCGTCAGTACTCTATGAGTATTGATGCCGTAAAGCCCAGTGCGGGTCTGCACATCGACAAGACACTGTTTTAATTCAAACACAGTTAAAGAGTATCAGTTTTGAAGACAGAGCACAGCAGATGAAGATCGAAGACAGTTTTTATGGGGATTACGGCTAAGACAGTTATCAAAAGCCTAATCCCCAATCTAAAACATAGTTTAAAGGAAAACCTAAAGTGTTTTATCAGACAGAAAGGTTTCCACCGCTTCAACTGAGGTGAATTGATTCCTCAGCTACTACAAAGAGCCACCTGTCGCCTCAAACCATTCAAAACAGAGGCTGAAGTTATTGATTCAGGAAATATCTGCCTCCAGCGCTGCCAAGAAGTTAATTCTGCCAAAGGAGTGTAATAGTAAATAGCTGCAGAGTTGCTTCAGACAGAGCATAGAGCCTCCAAGTCAAATAAAGCTCCCACCGAGCTTTGATATTAATTGTAAAACATTAATACAGTGATCCACCTGTACACTTCTCCATCAAACCCCTCAAGAGGCCGAGAAGTCATTTAATCTGTATTAATGGTTCACGCGATATTTTTGTTAGTTCTCACCTCCTCATCTTCCTATAAGTACTTCTTCATAAGATGAGAAGGTTGGTTGTTGTTTGATCACAAGTTGTAATATTGAAACTCTCTGAAATAAATATACAAGTCTGTTGAAGTTGAAAATAATTTGGAGTCTTGGATGTCTTGATGATGTCGCTGCATGTCTGTTCCTGAGAAGGCTCTATCATTGGATCCATGAGCTTGGCTGTTGGTGAAGTGCTCTGAACTGTTAAATGTTTTTTCCTTGTTTTCATTATGTTTCATAATTTCTTACTACAGTAGGCTGAAAGTTTTACGCTAAGAAATTACTCCTGGAAGCACCTTAGACCTGTTCACCCTTCACTGTTTTATGTTTTCTTCTGCTGAAGTATTTTAGAGGCTTTAAAACTTCTCTTTAGTCTTCATGCTCGTTTATTTCTTTGATAGCTCAAATAGTTGGTTTCAACATGTTATGGTTCTCCCTGCTTGTCTGCCATCACTTGAAAGCCGTTATTGAAATCTCCCTTCGAAGTACCATTGTCTTAAGTTAACCAAAGAGGTCGGTTTTGATCTTACCCTTTGCCCCTGCTTAAACAGTTGTTTTGAAGGTCTTTATAGTTGCAAACACAGATGTTATTTAGGTGTTCCCCCTTCTATGAATTCAATTATCAGTGAATCTTTTATGTTTTCTAAATCCTTTAAAATAAGATCTTTGAGGAAATAGGGTGTTCCCCGAATCTTAGATTTCATTTTAGAAGTTGTCTTGAAATCATTATTTTCTTAAAGAATGTTTGTAGAATTTATGGTTAACCCTGTCTATCAAATATCTCTTTATTGATAAGTTATGTTTCTCAAGTTCCCTTTGTTGAGAATTAAATTTCTTTTTCCAAATCATTAATGTCCATCTCATTCCAAAACAAAGGATCCTGTGGCCAAGTTAGATTTTCCCTTTGATATCCCATATCCTTTGAAGAGTTTGTCATGATCTTATTTTGACTCCATTGCCCAATGAACCGGATATTTCCTCTTTCTGTCTATCTTTCCTAGACCTTTCATATTCTGCTGTATCAACTCAACCCAACCAAACAAACATCTGCACGTAATAACTAGTCTAAAATTCCATAACCAAAGCAAACAAGATAAACCTTTGCAAACAAATATTTGAGAGATCCCTCTCTGAGAACAGGAGGACTAGATCCTGGAACTCTAAATATTGGTTCTGATGTTGCCTTGTCTTTTGATTTGCCAAACTGTCAAAACACGGGGAACCAACACAACGCAGTTTCATCCACTGCAATCTCAGAAAGGAACATGGCAAGTGACATACATAATTCATCACACCTACTAAGGAATAGTAAATGGCTAAATGTAACAACAATACAAGATCAAACACTTTCCCAAGGCTGTAAAATGGATGAATATCAAGTCCAAGGTCCACCTCAAAAGAGGACACATATGTAGTAGTGGTGGCCATATCTCCTCCCATGCTCCCATTAGAACATGTAGTGCAGAAAATGTGAGAATTTTTCCCACTCAAGGACACATCCAACTCATGTGCCTCTCTCATAATCATGCCTCTTATACAAATATGATCCATATTAAAAAATGAAGTCATGATCAGCAATAAAATGAGGAAAATGCTGAAGGTTTCATCTGGTGCAAGAAGGTACCAACAGTTTCCCCAATAGTGACAGCGTAGTTTTCCAAACTACTGCTTCAGAAAATCACATGGCAAGTTGTTTTGTGTTACATGGATAGTTATGCATGTCATGATAGCTACTGATGAATAGAAAATGGCTGAGTATATCAACTGATCATACATGAAAGAAAACACTTGCCCAAGGCCATATAAAAGATGGCTACCTCCATCATACAAATTGGCCCAATTTAGTCCATGGAGCCCATTGAAAAACTTGCCCTTTTGTGGAGTAATGCACTGAACATGAATGGTAAGAGCATCAAAATGTTGTGTTAGATAATCTATGGATATAAAAACAACATTCTTACCATATGTTGAGAGCAAGATGATGCATGGGTATATGAATGATCCCTCCATAGTAGTATGGCACATTCTCAGGAAGAGAATTGAACCATATGTTGTATAAAGATCACCCTCCTTATACTTGGAAATCCAAGTCAAGAAGATCATAGCAAGTGAGGTCATACCAATGTAATAGACATGTCCATCCACTACTCCATCAATCTCACCTCCTATTTGTCCTCCAAGTGCATCAAGTGTGAAGTGATCCTGGGGAAACTCCATCAATAACCCCAAGTTCTTAAGTGACAGCGTTGTTGGCCTCTGCAAATAATCTCTGGCCAACTCATAGCTCCATTCTTTGACTTGATCCTTGTCAAAGATATCTCCCATAATGCTGCAATACATAAGAAGTTCCTCCCAAGGTTGAAGTACCTCTCTATCATCAAAAGACAAGGAGACAATGCCATCTCCCCTTCCTGCATCATCATGCAAAATGTGAGAGAAGATCTTCTCTTGCTCTCCCATGAACAAGCAAAGCAACAAAACATTTTTCTGCCTCCCCATACTTCCATCATACAACTCATGTGATGAAGACACAATGAATGATATGAGTATCACATCAACACCATGCATCCATACTCTATGCTACCCAATGATGCAAGTATCCTGCCATCTCTCCTCCATCCTTCTACTCTTAGGAAGAGTGTATGCCAAGTGATGGCCAAAATCTTTCAAGAGCAACCAGCGCAGCTAAGCCTCCTGCTGCCCGGCATCATATATTTGCAAGTAGCCTCCCATCTCCTTGCTCATCAACCACATCCACTCAATCACTTGTGGATGCTTTCTCCTTCTCTTCATCTTGGTACTCCTCCTATGAGGGCTACCATCCTCCCAAACTAAATCTCTGTCTTTGCACTTCATGGGATTTTGAAATGAAACCTTCTCAAGGATAAATGAGACCCTATAAGGACACAAATAGGTGGTAGGAGAAAACCTCCCATCATGGTGTGTATGGCTTAAGGAATGTCCAACACAAGCATGAGAAATGTTATCCATCCGAAGATGTCCTCTGCTACTGTGAGAAAGAAAGAAAAGCATTCCACTCCATGGTGTGTTGAAGTGCACCTCTAATGAGATCTCTCCTTGAGACCTCCCTCTCAACAATAGTCTTCCAAAACCAATGAGGACTTGGATCTGAAAGTAGAAGTTCCTCTTTGAGCTAAGAGGAGCTCATTGAGAAAGTGTCATCTTGAAAGGAGAAAGGGTTTCTCACTCCAAGAGGTCTACCATCCTTCATCAATTCTTCAAACCCAAACCTAAAATGTGATGTACAATCCAATAATGGCTCATGAGAATGATGGTTTGCTCCCTTGAATATTTCCATGTTGCACAGCGCAGTGCAACCAAGCTACTCTATGGTAGCAGTGTGATTTTACCCTTGGTCATTTAAAAGTAAATTTCCACATTGATCAAAAGAATTTTCTGCAACAATAGATTGTGCAAATATTTTCATACCTTGATGTGCATTTGGAACTTCTTTTAGGGCTGCAATAGTTCCCTCCTCTAAAGTGTTGGCTGCTTCAACTGTTGATGCATGTGGCTGCTCCTCTATGAGTGTGACAACATTATCACAAGTCTCCTCAGGTGGTGGTGTGGGCTTCTCTTCCTTTTCCCTTTCACCATCAAAGGTTTTTATCAACCCTTGGATGAACTCTGCAAAATTTTTCACCCTTGCATGGATCAAGTGGCTGCTCCACCAATCATAGGCTTCACCCTCCAAGTGCAGCGCTGAGATTTCAATAGCTTCTTTCCCTGCTACAGGATGTAGTAGGAAAAATTCCTCCAACTCTATCGCCCAAGTTCTTGCAGTAGATGACCCATCAAAGGTAGACAACATAAATCTATTGCCTCCAATTCCTTTTCTGCTATAGGGTCTCTTCTCTTCCTTTAGCTGGATGAAATGAGGAAAATCTAGAGTCTCCTTGAAGGCTCTAGGTTGAGATCTATACTCAACAAGGTAATTATTAGCCACCTATAAAATTTGCTATAGAAAAAGGTGGCTAAAACTTTTTGGAGCCTTCAAGAAACAAGTTTTATTGCTAAAAAATGTTATCTCTTGAAGACTCTTGAAGGCCTCATGCCTCTGTCTAAATCTTCACTGCTGTTTCCATTGAAAACTCTGAAATTTTGTTGTTTTCCATGAAGAAAGACTGCTGCAAAAATCATCATTTTTCCCTCCTTCCACTTCAAAACTAACCTTCATTTTGCTCCCCTTTTTCTTCATAAAACTCCTCTATTTTCATGATTCCTCTTCTTCCATTCATGAAAAGCATTTTTACAAGGTTAAGAACTCACTTTTTAACCTTACCGAAACTCTCAAATTCCTTTGAAAACCATTGAAAATCATAAAAAATACATATTTTGTATATGGGTTTAAGCCCCCTCGGGCTAAGCCTTAAACCACTACCCCTCCATGTGCCCCAGCACTAGAACAAAGCACTAGCCATCCAGGTGCTTATCGCATCGGAAAAACACAGCGAGCACAAGTATTTTGTTATAAACAAACTCCGATGCCGATTAGCCCTGTACGTTATATCCCCCGATCATATCATCTCTCCATACAACCCGTGGGCCCGCAATCGGGTGCTAAGTCGTTATGAAAATCCATTCCTGATCCATTTTTTCCTTTGTAAATACATAAAACCCTCTTACCCAAAGTTTTGGTCTAAAGCGCCGAAGTTATGTTTTTTAATGTAAAAATGGGTTGATTGAAATAGACCCGCATCATTTCTCCGATGCGATTAAGTCCCATATATATAAATCCCGTCCCCTCCACTTTTCATCCCATATAGCCTGCACCCAGGACCCAAAGTCAAAGTTTTGAGCGCTAATCGCGTCACAACAAACAAATGGTTAGATCAGAAAGACCAAGGCTCGACCTTCCGATCGCGATTGGCCCCCATATATATACAGCCCTGGGCCTATCACACACCATAAACCCTTGGCCCTGCATTCGGGCGCCTATCCCTTTCATATATTTAAAACCTACCCTGAAGCATTAAAAATTTGTATTTTATTGAAATTTCGGGTTTTTCATGTATCGCCCTGGCCCCACGGCCACGACAGCAGTCAGAAGTCCCACAGAACCGGTGGTCCCCAACACCTAGTCAGCATACATGTCGGCGTCCATGCGACAGCAACTGATTGGAGTGGGTCTTGTTTAGTTGCTCACATAGTCAAAGAAATCCGAACTCGGTGAGCTTTATAAGGCGGATTTCATAAGAATTTCGGGTCACAAACACCCTGACGTTAGCAAGCACCTTTTGTGACCCGAAATGGTTATACAGCTTGGTTTTATCAAAAGTTTTGAAGTCCGGGGTATAATATTTGATAAAGGGTGTTTAACATATAATATCTGTCGTCGATCTTGTAGGCTGATCTTATCCGACGACCCACGATCGTCCCGAACCCCAAACTTAGTTTTGAACCATATTTTCCTCATAACAAAGGTTTTTAACTTTATCTCATCGAATTTTCGCCATTTCTTCATAAAGTGACTCCGTCACTTTATTTTCTCCTGATCAATCTCGACCATCGATCACTGCTCGATCAACGGCTCTGTCTTAATTCTTCCTCCACTTTCCTTTCAACCTCTTCTAATAAATCTCGACCATTGGACATTTCCATCCAATGGCCACACTCTCTCCCGATGCCCTCTGAAGCAATAAAACCTAAATAACGCAGGATTTATTAATAGGTTTTGTATTTTGCAGGTGTTTAATGGTTTACCCATTATAATTAAAGAAAGACCGAAGGCTGGGAAAGACATTTCCCGTGCCTTTGATTCATCAAAGGAAACCATTTGTGGGGTTCAAATTCCACGTTTCATCAATGCTTCATGAGGCATTAATGCCATACGAGCCCTGCGTGGCCTGCACATCAACAAGACACAGTGTTATTAAATGAAAATTAAAAGAGTATCGGTGTTGAAGACAGAACACAACAGAACAGAAGATTAAAGACAGATTTGCGGGGATCACGGCTAAGATTGATTATCAAAAGCCTAATCCCCCAAATTAAAACACAGTTAAAGAAAAATCATAAGTGTTTATCAGACAGAAGGCCTCCATCACCACATCTGAGGCAAATTGATTCCTCCCAGCTACCACAGTGCCACCTGTACTTCAAAGCATGCAAATAGAGGCCAAAGTTATTGATCAAAAGAAACATTTGCCTCAGCGCAACCAGAGAGGTTAATTCTGCACATAAAATTAATGACAAAATATCAGTAGAGTTACTCCAACATAACACATAGCCTCAAAAGTCAACAAAAGCTCCCACCGAGCTTAATCTTAAATGTAAATCAATTAATACAGTGAGAATATCTGTACGCTTCTCCATTGAGCCCCTCAAAGGCCGAGAAGTCATTAGTCTGTATTAATTTCCCTGGGAGATATTTTATCAGATCTCACCTCCTCATCCTTCTATAAATACTTCTATAGAAGATGAGAAATTGTTGGTTGAGTTGTTTGCAGAACTTTGAAATATACTTGAGCTTGAGATTTCTACTTGTAAATAGTGTTCAGTGGCTCTTGAAGCTCTGTTTGTGATAGAATAGTTAGGCTAAAAAGTGAAGATGATTGCTGAACTGAAACATCAGACCTGAAGACTGTAACTGGTTTGACATCAATAACAAGCTGTTTCTTGGGATCTTGGTCTATATCACTGGTGAAGTGCTCCTTTCTTTGTTATTGTTTTTTCCTTCTATGTATGTCATATTGTTCACTATTCTCTGATAAAGAACAACATTTATAGAGTTAGGATTTACTGTTTACCAGTACCCTTCTCTGAATGATAAGCTTTATCTCAATGTTTTCCTCCAATTTGTTTATTTAAGAATGATTCAATATGGTTTAAGCAGTTAGGAATGCTGGCGTTCCCTCGTCCTACTGTTTGCTTTAAACATTGTTCTTGAAAGTTATTTTCATCATTTGCTTATTAAAGTTATACTAGAAAAGTGATGGTTTTCCCTGTTTCTAGCTTCTATTCTCCAAAGGCAGATTCTGAAGGTTTCCCTTGGTGCTGATTGAAAGCAGACTAGGTTTGAAAGTACCTTATCTGATCTTAAGTTACATTTTGTTTCTCTTATGTGTTTTCATACTTTTTGAAGGTAATTATGCAGATTACTGGATTGTTTGTCAATTAAGCTGCTTTAATACAAACTTGCCCAAGAAGTCTATGGTTAGCCCTGTTCTTGGTTGGTTTTAAACAATTACTTCAGTGGCTTTTCTTGTTTGGACTAACTATAAATCCTTGGTGAAATTATTATCAGTTTCAACCCCTCCAATACTTTGTTGTTTCCATTCCATCATTTTAATCTCAATAATCTTGTGATATAGATGACTTGCCCCTTGGATCACTCTTGATGTTGTTGCTCAATCAAAGCCCTGTTATGACTCCATAGCCCAATGGACTAAAAACCAGCTTTATATCTATCTTTTTAGCCAAATATTGTTCTATTTTTTTGCAACTTCACACCTTTGAAAATCTTTTCATTTAGCACTTTCCACCTCAAATAATAGTCATGCTCAACCATCCAAAAAAAAACAAAACCCTCGGCCTTCATAACTAGCCTAATATAATTACCCAAAACTTCAAAGACAAATCCATATTTACACTTATTGGAGAGATCCCTCTCCGGATTCAGGAGTGCTAGATCCTAGAATCCCAAAGTGGTTGAAATAATGTTGCTTCTATGATTGGACTTTGCCAATCTTGCTAATTACAGATTCCTAATAGTAATCACTTAGAATATGATAATCCAAGTGTCTTCCATGCTTAATGTCTTCTTCTTGATGAGAATAGAAAGTGCATGGTTCTTCCTCTTCTGCTTCTTAAATCTTCTTGAAATCCTTGGAGAGGTTCTCTCTGGATCTAAAAACTGATGAGAGAAATCTCATATTCTTCAAAATTCTGATCTTCTTGGGCTTAGACTCACAGGCTGAGCCAAGAAAGTTGCTCCGATACCACTGTAATGTTCCCAACTCAGGACAACTAGTTAGGCATGATTGGAAAACACATTTTCCAGTAATGGCAGATACAGGATTTGAAACCAGGACCTGGATCCCTTATATCTATGCATCTAAGACCTGAATCCAAGAGGAGGCTCCAAATAAATCCTTCTAGAGTGGTTAAACAGATCTCCCACTACTAGATGTCCTCAGAGAATGCTCGATGAATGGTCTGAAATAATGTAAGCAAAAGAGATGGAATGACAAATTTATTATACAACCATGAGCATATGAAGATATGAATATCCAATGAATAATGTTATAGCAGAAAATATAGTACAAGTTCTTGAGGAAACATCCACTCAAGAAAGGAAATGCAAGCCTCAACAAGACATGTACATGAAATACAATACCACTGCTATTTTTGCATAAACCCAGGCTATGATGACGCAGTTTATAAGAGGTAATTATCCATATTACATAATAACTAAAAGATATGACAATATAGGGCTCAAATACAATAGGAGAGCAAAGCTCCAACCCTTAGAAAAAATCATACATCAATCCTTCGAAGGATTGGATGAAATATGCAAAATGGAAAAAATGCCGGAGTCGCTGGGTAGCTGCAGCAACTCAAATCTGGAACTCAATAGAGAAGGTTGAAGATGATGATCAATCTGAAGTATAACTTCTCCAATGGATCTCCAAAGTGGAAGGCTAATCGTTACACTTGAGATCTCACCCTCCAGTCAACCTGCAATCCTTCACAGCAAGTGCTCCATGAAAATAACGTAGTCTAAGGGGGAAAATGAACTGTAGGTGGAATAGAATGAAGTGGAAAAGTGCCAAGATCTGCAAATAATCTCCAAAGCTTCTAAGCTAATCATCCGAAGGAAATAAAGAGTCTCCCTCTGAAAAACAAGCAGTGGAAGAGGTGTTATGACTTCTCACTGCAACACCCTGCAACACAGAATTATGCTGTTGCAGCAATAACGCTGTCCTGGAGGAGGATGCTTGGCCTCAAGCCTAGATGTGAGACAAATAATTACAACTCCTTCAAGAGGCTTCTCAAGAAAGGAGGAGGAATCCTAAACAAGAGTTCCCCGGCAATTCTTGCTAAACATTAGAGAATGCACAATTGTCTAAATAGACAATGAAATGAATAATCATAAGCATGTTCAACAATGGTTGCCTTGCCCTCCTTTTACACAATGTGAGATCCCTCTCCATGGGTCCCACTCTATTAGGGTTTCTTCCATAAAGGAATATTCCCTCCTCTATCTCTGTGCTGTCCCATGTAGTGCTTTCCACCTCATACTCTGCGCTATTTGACTTGGTCAAACTTAACTAAGCCTCTTTGCAAATGTCTCCTTTCACACATGAGGGTGTGAAATCTAGTTCCAAGGCTGATCCCCTTTCATACTAGAGGGATTTTATCCATGTTTTTATTTTATTTGGGCCTCCTTACCCAATTATTCAACTTATAAGTGAATTTATCAAAATCTAATGTTCCAATTTATTGAAGGAAAAATTGGGAACATTAAACACTCCCTTGAGAAAAATGCTGATATGGTGCTGAAAGAATGATATATTTGCTGCAATAGAACCCACTCAACTCAATAACTAAAGGGTTGGTCCTTTTTCCCGATCCCAAGATGAGAAACTTAGGATCTAGATCCTCCACTGAATATGCAGTTGTTGCATGTACAACTGCTGGGTAATACTGCGTTGTCTAGGAGGGCTGATGATGTAGCCTATTGATAGATAATACAATGTTGATACTAGGCTATTGAAGTGATCCCTGGAGTGAAGGATTAATCCCTCACGTGATTCCAAGCTGAGTTTCTTGGAACTTCCTCTTCTCCTCAAATCCTCATTGCAGAATTACGCAATTCCTATAGGAAATGTTGTTGCATAGGAGAATAGATGGATGGCCTGATTCCAGATATGAAAATGAAACTCCCAGAAGACTGCAATGGATCCATAGTGTGAAGGGCTAATCCCTCCGTAGGTTTCTCATCTGAAGTAATGAGAGCAGGCTTCCGACTCTCAAACCCAAGTTCAGGAATGTGTAATTCTTGTAGCTGGAAGTGTAGATGAGAGTGGCTGAAAAGTGGCACTTATTTCCGAATGATGAATGCTGCCCAATAAAACCTTCCCAGAGTAGGCACTCTAAGTCCCCCTTGGGTAAGGGTGGGATTCCCACTCGAGAACACACAATTCTAAACAACACAACAGACTTAGCTAAACAGCTAAAGCATGCAAAGAAATGTCTTACGACACTCAACAATAAAAATCCAGACTCCCCTTCCTTTGCTGCCCTCATCTTCCTTTTATGGTTGTGAGCCTTCCCTAGCCTTCGACCACCTCATAACTGCGTTGCACATGTGGCCACTAGCCTCCATAAAGACTGCATTTTCCTCCATGATCTCCATCACTGCTGCAATTACACTCCATTTCCTCCATCATGTGTGCATTTAATGCACCACTTCCTCCATCATCTATGCAATTGCTTCTCCACTATCTCCATCATCTTGCATTTATTCCTCCACTATCTCCATAATCTTCCTCATTAATACTTTATGACCTCCACTCTTTCTTCATTATTATGCTGCTCCACTACTCTATAATTCTACTCCATTACTCAATTAACCCACATTCACACTATAGAAGTGGATTTTATTCATCTATTAGGTTTGTGGGTTCCTCCACCCTTTTATTTACTTAACTAAATAAGAAAATTAAGAATTCTAATATTCCAATTAGCTGATGGAAAATCTGGAATATTACAATTTACTAAGTCTAAGACTAAACATGCTAAGAAATTAGAAGATATAAGGCATGTTCACACTAAGGAAATTGAAATATTAAAAGAGTAATTTGAGATCAATGCTGAAACAATTTCTACATACCAGGGAAATTGAAATATTAAAAGAGGAATTTGAGATCAGTACTCGAATAGTTTCTACATCTTTTCAAGCTCTTTTTAATTCTCTATGAAAACATATAGAACAACTTGAGAAAGAACCTATGGAGGTAAAGGTGTTCAAATATCAAGCCAATGCTATTATTGATCAACTCAAGAAAGTCAAGTTCAAAATTTTTAGTTAAATTAACAAAAATGATAATTTATATGATTGAATGCTAATCTTTACATATCAGGTTGATGTTCAAATGTAAGATGATAGTGTAATATTATACCAATTTGATAAATTTATCATGTGGAAAAACAAAGAAAAATCTATGTCTTTGGTAAATTTTCCAACGATGAGAAAAGGATGATTCATATATCCTTAGATCAAAGAAAAACTAGTTTCTACATCATCAAAGAATGGATCAAAGAGTCCTATGATTGGTGTGATTCAATCTAGGATAGTGCATTATATTTAATTTAGGAATTCAATAATTCTCATCCTAGGGGAATTAAAGAGGTTTTACCTCTAACTTTTTGCACTCAAGTGATTAATGATAACAGAGAGGCCAAAAACAATTAAATACATCAAATTACTTAATTGAGTAGCAAAGAGATCTAGAAATTCTTCCAATTTTCCTATCAATGTATGGAATTAATCTCAAATTTTTCTTCCAAGTATAGACAAAAAAAGAGAGATATTATGAAGTGAATGCTTCAATGTTAGATTGGTCTACAAAAAAACATTCCTATTTAATTACCTTAGATATCCAATATATATAACCAATGGGGAAAATATGGTAAGGAGAAATAAAGGGAAGCAAATCCCTTATAGATAGAAAAATATTCAAGACAATTTCCTCAATAGATGGAGGAATACTATCAATACATGGATGCAAAGTCATCGATGTTTGAAGACAACAAGCCATTCAATTGATTTTAATTTTTAATAAAACATTCTTGCAAAATTCAAAGGATTTTCTATTTTTTAGAAAAAAATGGATATATTTTATTTTATTTTTGTTATTTATACAACCCTCTTCATTGGAGAAGGGGTTAGAAATCATTGTATTGCAATCAAGGTTGATATTTTGATCAAAAAATGTTATTAAAATTTTGAAGACCTGGGAGTCAATTTGGTGAATACCTTTGTGCACGAAGTACTATATGTGTTATAAATTTGTTATATGCATCTTTTTTTTTCCATTGTGATAGACTTGTATTCTTTGAATTACTTCGTAAAGCTGAGTATTATAATGTTTCTTCTTTTCATTTTTAAACAAAATATGAAACTGTTTAATTGAGTTATTCGAATTATTTTATATTAATTTTGAATATTTGAATATATTGATTTTCATTATTTGATATTCACCTATTATTTCTGAGACTTTATCTTACTCTTGAGATAGTTTTATTTCCTATAAAGTAGATTGTTAGGTCCCTATAATACTAGCGTAGTCCCCTTATTGTTATTGTTATTGTAACCCCCTTATTTTTATTATTGTTTCCATGTAGCCCCATATTGTTATTGTTGTGCCCCATATATGCCCAATGTTGTTATTGTTGTTCCCTTACATTATTATTGTTATGTAGGCTCTGATTATATTGTGACTCCTTATAATCCTATATATAATAAGGAGGTCTTGTCATTTCTATCATCCAAGAATTGTTCATTTATGTGATGTAAATGAAGTTCCCCCGTCGAAGAGGCTAATTTTCAAATCGTTGTTCTATATTTTCTTCTGTTTTGTGACATGGTTGCATAACATTTGGTATCATAGCTTTGGATTCTAGGGTTGCGTTGTTTTAAACAAGTCATATTGGAATTTTTTCTAAATCTCTTTTTATATGAAGCTTACAAATCTTAAATTTTGACCATGTGGAGCCGAAATCTTAATGAAAATTTTGTAAAAATTTCAAATATTGGTTCACTATATTTTATGAGTTTGGTCAAAAGAATTAAGGGTTTTTGCATGCTCCAGAATTTAGTTTAAAAAATGTGACCTAGGGAAAATCGTCATAAATTTCTCTTCGAGCATCATATTTGAATTTCGTAAAAAGTGAAAGAAAGTGCTTAAAATGTAGTCTCTCCTGTATCAATTTTAGGGCCAAAGGCTGTAACATTGAAATGTGGAATTACGTACAAGTTATATTTACTAAAACATTCCATAATTAGGTCATTGTGGGAGATTTGACATAACTTTAGCTTGAGGAATCCAATATTGGTCTGACTTGTGGAATTGTAAAGAAGACTCAAAGGGATACCACAAAACAAAATTTTAGATCTTGGGAGGCCGAAATTACATAGATATAATAGTTTCAATATTGAGATGTTAAAAGCAAGAAAAATGTGTATATTTAAAAAAAAATGTATAAATTTTGTTTGAAAAATCAGTTTGAAGTGATTCGAAGGGCACAATGAAGCATAGTTATTGTTGTTTGATTAAAAAATTCTTAGAAACAAAAGAATGGATACACCTAGAAAGAAACCTTAAATATGTACTATGACGCATGAAGAAGAGGAAGAAATGCAACATAATATATCAAAATTACGAGACCAAGTGCAACAAATTTCACTCTCGCAAAGAATAATAAAAAATGAATTAGAAGCCAAGATGAATATTTTAGAAGAAAAAATAAAAGGAAACATGGATGGTTTGAAGGATGAAATGGGGTTTTTTAAAGTATATATGGATGTGATTAATGTCAAATTGGAAGGGTTGACAAAGTTGCTGCAATAAAGACTTCCCAGTGTTGACAAGGTAATCCATAAAAATCATTATGAGGAAAAAATATATATGAATTATGATTTTAGAGAATCCAATGTTAGGTATAAGAACCACCACATTAAAAATATAGATTTGAGGTAGTTTGATGGCAAGGATCTGGTAACATGGATACTATAGGGAGAGAAATTCTGTGAGCTACATGATGTGCCACACACATAAATGGTACACATTGCATCTTTATATTTAGAAAAAAAATCAATTTGTGTGATATTGATGGCTTTGTTCTCATAAATCAATTGTCACTTGGACATTTTTTGCATAATAATTTGTAGAACATTATGATGATACAAAAAGTAATACCTTCTTTATCCAATTGATAAATATAAAACAAAATGGTTCAATGGCAGAGCACATTGAGGATTTTAAATATTGAATACCATGGTAAATGATATTCTAGAGGAGCATAGGATTGATGTATTCATAGGGAGTTTAAAGGATAACATCCAACATGAGGTTTTCCTTTGGGAAATTGATTCATTAGAGAAGGAATTCAAGTTGGCAACAAAATTATGGAAACAAGGAATTCTACCACTCAGAACTATAAATATGGAAGTGTTGCTGCTCTTAGCCTCCCACAACCTATAAGGTTGAAACCACAACATATAGAGGAAAAAAGAGAAAAAGGGTTTTTTTACAGTTGTGATAGCAAATACACTAAGGGTCATTAGTGTGTTGAGAAAAAATTATCTTGCATAGATTCTGAAGAGGAGGAAGAAAATTAACTAGAAACATCAAAAGAAGAAGGTATGCACTGGGAACCAACCCAAGAGAAAGAAGAAATGAATCTGACCATATCTTGTAATGTATTGACTGTTAGAATCATGATTCCCATTAGACCAAAACTCGTAGGCATTAGTCTCCGCTACAATCGTTAGAGTTAGAATTTCTGTTAGAACAAAACCCACAAGAATTAGTATCCACTACAATCACCAGAGTTAGGATCCACGAGAGGTGGTTATTCCATGTCACGAAACACATGGCGAGCGTTGAACCCAATGTACAACATTGACATGAATTAACACTCCTCGACTCTCAAGTAAAATTATTTATAAAAAAAAGGTAATAGTGATGATCGATTCTATTAGCACCCATATTTTTTTTTCATTTTAAGATGCCAAGGAATTGGATTGTTTTCTATATTCAGCACTACAGTGTCTGTTGAAAATGGAGGAACTATAAATTTCTCAAGGATGTGTCATAATATTAATATAACCATGGGGAAATATGTATTGAATAGTCCTATTATTTCCATTCCAATGGGTGATGTTGATGTGGTATTAGGAGTCTAATGGTTACAAGATTTGGGGAAAATAAGTTTTAATTTTCAAGAACTTTTCTTAAAATTTTTTGTGGCAGGAAAGTAAATTGAATTAAGGGGCATCATTGTTAGGTCCCTATATTACTAGTATAGTCCCTTATTGTTGTTACTGTAACCCCCTTATTGTTATTATTGTACCCTTGTAACCCCCATATTGTTATTATTGTGCCCTTAAATTATTATTGTTAGGTTGGCTAGGATTACATTGTGGCCCCACTAGGATTACATTATGGCCCCATGGACTCCTATATATAGAAAGTAGGTTTTGTAAATTGTATCATCCAAGAATTGTTCATTTATGTAATGTATTAGAGGTTTCCCCTTTGAAGTGGCTTATTTCTAAGGCGTTGATCTCTCTTTTCTTCAATTTTTGGAGCTGGTTACACAACATTTGGTATCATAGTTTTGGATTCTAGGGTTTCGCTGCACCAAACAGGTCATCGTGGAATTTTCGCTATAAATTGTTTTATACAAAGTTTCAGAAGCTGAAATTTTTAGGGTGCGAAGCCGAAATCCTGAGAAATATTGTCTAAAAATTTCCGATCTTGGTTCGCAATATTTTCGGAGATATGATCTGTGGAATTTAGGTCTTTTTTCAGGCTCCTAAACATGTCATCGTGGCATTTGCACTATAACGTTTTTTCTACGAAGGTTCAGAATATGAAATTTTTAGGGTGCGAAGCAGAAATCCTGAGGAAACTCGTCAAAAAATTTTAGATCTTGGTTCGCAATATTTTCAGAGATATGATCTGTGGAAGGTAGTTCTTTTTCAGGCTCCCAAATTTCATCTCAAAGAGGTGATCATGAGAAAAGATTCATAAATATCTCTTCGAGCATAATATTGGAGTGTCGTAAAAAGTGGTCACAAGTACACGGACTGTAGTTTTGTGGATATCAATTTCAGAGTCGAAGGATTAAACCGTGACAAGTGGCAAGTCGTACAAATTCTCTCTACTGAACCAGTCCATAATTAGGTCATTGTGGAAGATTGGACAAAAATTTGTCTTGGAGAATCCAAATTAGGTCAGACCTATGGCATTTGAAAGAGAACTCAGAGGGCTACGTTGGTACGAAAATTCAAATATTTAAGTGCTGCAATCACAGAGATAATCCAATTTCAATATCGAGCTCCTCAAAAGCAAGAAAAAGTTGTGTATTTTTTTTTCCAAATTGCATAAGTCTTGTTTGAAGAATCAATTTGAATTGATTCCAAGGGATATTGTAGAATAGATATCAGTATTGGGTTCTAAAATATGCCCTGTAAAAATAAATCAACACCCATTAAGCCTTCAGAAGGCTCTACTATGACTCAGGAAGATGAATAATTGCAACATGATCTATCTAAATTACAAGAGCAAGTGTACCAAATTTCGCTCTCGCAAAGAGCAACAAAAAATGAAATGGAAGTTTTGTAGAAAGGCATGGAAGCTAAGATGGATGGCATGGAAGCTGGCATGGAAGCTAAGATGGAAAAAATGAAGAATGATCTAAAAGCAGACATGGAAGGTTTGACAAAGTTGATACAAGAAATGTTTCATAATGGTGAAAAGATAGCAGAAGAAACTCATGATGAGAACAAAATAAATGTTAATCGTGATTTCACAAACTCTAATGTTGGCGGGAAGAACCACCATATTCCAAAAATGGAGATGAGAAAGTTTGATGGAAAGGATCCTGTAACATGGATACTACAAATGGAGCAATATTTTGATCTCCATAATGTGCAAAACACACAAAAGGTATGCATTGCAACTTTACATTTAGAACAAAACACATTTGTATGGTATCGATGGCTTTTCTCCCGTAAAAAAATTGTCACTTGGTCAATTTTTACGGAGGAAATGATAGCACATTATGAGGATACAAAGAGCAACACCTTCCTTAGCCAATTGATAAATCTCAAACAAAAGGGTTTAGTGGGGGAGCACATTAAGGACTTCCAAAAATTGAATATAAGGGTAACTGATATTCCAGAGGAACACAGGATTGATCTCTTCATAGGCACTTTAAAGGATAACATCCAACATGAAGTTCGAGTTTTGGAACCTGATTCATTGGAGAAGGCATTCAGGTTGGCAAGAAAAATTGAATGTAAAATTATGGCGACAAGGAAGCCTACCACTCACTTCTATAAATATGGAAGTGTTGCTACTCCTAGATTTCCACAACCCACAAGGTTGACACCACAACAATTGGAAGAAAAAAGAGAAAAAGGGCTTTGCTACAGTTGTGATAGCAAATACACTAAAGGTCATAAGTGTGCTGAGAAGAAATTATTTTACATAGATTGTGAAGAGGAAGAAGAAAACGAACAAGAAGAGGATATACACCAGGAACCAGCCCTAGAAGAGGAAGAAATGAATCCGACCATATCGTGTAATGCACTGGCAGGAATTACCACTCCTCAAACTCTCAAGATAGAAGGACATATCAAGAAGAAAAAGGTAATAGTGTTGATTGATTAAGGTAGTACCCATAATTTTATTCATTGTAAGGTAGCCAAGGAATTGAATTGTTTCCTATACCCAGCACCAGAATGTCAAGTGATGGTTGCAAATGGAGGAACTATAAATTGCTCTGGAAAATGCCATAATATCAAGCTAACCATGGGGGAATATGTATTAACTAGTCCAATGCTTTCCATTCCTATGGGAGGTGCTGATGTTGTACTAGGAGTACAATGGTTACAATCTTTGGGGACGGTAGCTTTTAATTTTTCAAGAACTTTTCTTGAAATTTTTTTCAGAAGGAAAGGAAGTCGAATTACGGGGTATTGAAGGGAAGCCGGGAAGGATAATAAGCTCTAATGTCATGACAAAGCTTCTAAATAAAGAACAATGAGGCGTAATTGCACAATTATGCTCACTAGAAGTTCCGACATCAAAATCATCTATTTCTGCAGATCTCCAACAAGTCTTGGACAATCATTCCAAGGTGTTTGAAATTCCCAAAGGACTCCCACCTATTCGTGATCATGATCATGCTATTCATTTGATTCCAAGAAGTGTTCCTCCAAACATCAGGCCTTATAGATATCCTTATGTCCAAAAGAGAGAAATTGAACGTATGATTGCAGAAATGTTAGAGGCGGGCATAATTCAACCTAGTCAAAGTTCTTTCTCTCCTCCTGTAGTATTGGTACACAATAAGGATGGATCATGGCGCATGTGTCCGGATTATAGGGAGCTCAATAAGCTCACCATTAAAGATAAATTTCCCATTCCTGTGATTGATGAATTATTGGATGAATTACATGGAACAATTTATTTTACCAAGTTGGATCTTCGTTCAGGATATCATCAAATTAGAATGAAGACTGAAGATATTCCAAAAACAGCATTTCGAACTCATGAGGGTCATTATGAATTTTTGGTCATGCCTTTGGCCTTACCAATGCACCTTCTACATTTCAAGGGTTGATGAATTCCATTTTCAAACCCTTCCTTAGAAAATTTGTGCTAGCATTTTTTGATGATATACTAATCTACAGTAGGTCTTGGAAGGATCATGTTCAACATGTTGACAGGGTGCTCAAACTATTACAGGAGAAACAATTATATGCAAAAACATCCAAATGTTTCTTTGGAGTACAAGAGGTGGAATATCTGGGTCATATTGTATCTCACAAGGGTGTTAAAGTAGACCCTAACAAAATTAAAGCTATTAAGGAATGGAAAGTCCCCACAACCATAAAGCAGTTGCGAGGATTTCTCGGGTTAACAGGGTATTATCGCAAGTTTGTTAAGAATTATGGGAGAATAGCAGCACCTCTAACAACATTATTGAAGGAAGATGCATTTTCATGGACTCCTGAAGCAACTAAGGCCTTTGAACATCTTAAAGAGGCAATGTGCCTAGCACCGGTCTTAGCTACGCCAGACTTCACAAAAACCTTTATTGTGGAATGTGATGCCTCAGGAAATGGAATTGGTGTCGTTTTAATGCAGGAAGGAAGACCCATTTCTTTTGAAAGTCGTCCAATCAAAGGAAATTATTTACAAAAACCTATTTATGAGAAGGAAATGTTAGCAATACTGCATGCACTAAAGAAATGGCGAACTTACCTAATGGGAAGACACTTCAAGGTAAAAATCGATCATGATAGTCTTAAACACTTTTTGGAACAAAGACTATCATCAGAAGAGCAGCAAAAATGGGTCACAAAGATGTTGGGTTATGACTTTGAAATAATCTACCAAAAAGGAAAGCTTAATGTTGTTGCAGATGCACTCTCAAGAAAGAATGAAGAGGTGGAAGCATTGCTTTGTGCCATTTCTATTATCCAACCAGATTGGATAACCGAAGCAAGAGATGAATGGAAGAAGGACAAAGATGCATGGACACTCATTCAAAAGTTGCAGCAAGATCCTAGTACATCTGATACATTTAGTTGGAAAAATGATTCCTTATGGTACAAAGATCGCTTATATCTTTGTAAGAATTCCCAACTAAAACAAAAGATTCTTTTGGAATCGCACACTTCTCCTTTAGGAGGACACTCAGGATTTTTAAAAACTTACCACAGGGTGAAGAAAGATTTTTTTTGGGATGGCCTTAAATCTGTTATTCAAAAGTTTGTGGCGGAATGTTTGGTTTGCCAGCAGAATAAAGTGGAGACAATTAAGACCCCGGGACTTCTACAACCTTTATCCATTCCAAGTCAACGTTGGGAGGAGATTTCAATGGATTTTATCACAGGTTTACCGAAGTCCGAAGGCAAGAATGTCATCATGGTGGTAGTTGATAGAATTAACAAGTATGCACACTTTTGTGCATTATCTCATCCATTTAAAGCAAGTACAGTTGCTACTACATTTGTGGACAGAATTCAAAAGCTACATGGAAGCCCAAGGGTTATTGTGAGCGACAGAGATCCCATTTTTACGGGAAATTTTTGGACGGAGTTATTTTCTTGTTTGGGTACTCAATTAGGTCATAGCTCATCTTATCATCCTCAATCTGATGGTCAAACTGAGATAGTAAATAAATGTTTGGAAGGATATCTTCGTTGTTTTGTATCTGATAAACAAACACAATGGGTCAAGTGGTTACCTTTTGCTGAATGGTGGTATAACACTTCCTTCCATACTGCAGCAAAAATGACCCCATTTATGGCACTTTATGGATATCATCCACCATCCATCACATCATATTTAAGGGAAAATTCAAAGGTTCAAGCAGTAGAAGATCACATCGAGCATCAGCAAGAAGTTCTCCAACTCTTAAAGGATAACCTGAATTTGGCACAAAATCGAATGAAACAACAGGCAGATCAACATCGCAGCGAGAGAAGTTTTGATGTAGGAGATTGGGTATTTTTACGGCTACAACCATACAAACAAATGCCCCTCAAGCAAGCTAAGAAGGATAATAAATTATCGCCAAAGTACTATGGTCCTTACAAGGTGTTGCAAAAGATTGGTACTATGGCATACAAATTGGAGCTTCCTGCTTCTTCGCGAGTACATCCAGTTTTCCATGTTTCATGCTTAAAGAAGGTTATAGGAGAAAATCTTCTAGTTCAAACAATATTTTATCCTGATGAGGAAGGAAATTTCTGTTAACAACCTAAGTAAAGTAAGTAAATACTGAAACAAGAACTCAACAATGCTGAATCGATCAATTTTTATATCTACGAAGAAGAACTGCCCATCAAGATTCTATGGGAGGATGAGAATTTTATACGTATACCCCGCAGCGCTCAAGTATTGAGGAAATTTTTTTTTTTTGATGAGTGTTAGGTCCCTATATTACTAGTATAGTCCCTTTTTATTATCGTTAGTGTAACCCTTTATTGTTGATTGTTATTATTGCACTGTAACCCTATATTGTTATTATTGTGTTCTTTAATTATTAATAATAGGGTCACTAGGATTACATTGTATTTCACCAGATTACATTATACGTATGGACTCCTATATATAGAAAGGAGGTTTTGTAAATTGTATCATCCAAGAATTGTTCATTTATGTAATGTATTGGAGGTTTCCCCCTCGAAGTGGCTTATTTCTAAGGCGTTGATCTCTCTTTTCTTCTATTTTTGGAGTTGGTTACACAAAAATCATAGGGAAACCAAGGAAGATAATCAGTTCTAATGGCATGAAAAAGATTTTGAAGAAAGAACAATGAGGCATAATTGAAAAATTATGCTCACTAGATGTTCAAACATCAAAATCATATGTTTCTCAAAATCTCCAAATAATCTTGGATAATCATTCCAAGGTATTTGATACTCCCAAACACCTCCCACATATTTTTGATCATGATCATGCTGTTCACTTGATTCCAGGAAGTTTTCACCCAAACATAAGACCTTACAGATATGCATATTCCCAAAAGAGTGAAATTGAATGTATGGTTGCAGAAATGCTAGAGGAAAATATACTTCAAGCTAGCCAAAGTTCTTTCTCTGTTCCAATAGTATTGGTACACAAGAAGGATGGATCATGGAATATGTGTTTGGATTATAGGGAGCTCAACAAGATCACTATTAAAGATGAATTTCCCATTATTTTCATTGATGAATTTCTGGATGAATTACATGTTGGGTGTGTGTTATATTCTTTGCACGGCTAGCCCCACACGCAAAGCGAGGGGTAATATGGGGGGCGACCGCTCCTTATTCACTTGCGCTAGGCACAACGCCCTGGGAAATATTTTTTTTGGACCCTATATTAGGTTGGTGGACCTACCTATGGTTTTGTGCATGGGTTTAGCACATGGTTTTGGGCATGATGGTTATCTTTCCATGGTATTTTGTAGATACTGTCAAGGGAACTACGGTTATGTTCTAATCCAAGGTTAATGGATTGGGGTTTATGAATGCTTCAACATGTATATTTATGTATTTTAACATTGAAATGAATATAATGAAAGATCAAACTGGTAGTCCCAGTTTTGGGATCCAAGGGAAAATATCTGTGTAAGTTCATTTTATGTTTTATGCTCTCGCTATTGTTTATTTTCTATTTTAAGAGTTATTTTGTAGATAATTTCTATAGAGGGTTAAAACCTACATTACATAGAGAAATTTACTTCACCAAGATGTATCTTCTTTCAGGATATCATCAAATTAGAATGAAGTCTAAAGGCATTTAGAAAACAACATTCAAAACTCATGAAGATCATTATGAATTTTAGGTCATGATTTTTGGTCGTACAAATGCATCTTCCACATTTTAAGGTTTGATGAATTCCACTTTCAAACCCTTAGAAAATGTGTGTTAGTATTTTTTGATGATATACTAATCTACAACAATTCTTGGAAGGATCATGTTCAACATGACGAGAGGATGCTCAAACTATTGGAGGAGAAACAATTATATGAAAAAACCTCCAAATGTTTCTTTTGTGTACAAGAGATGGAATATTTGGGTCATATTGTATCTCATGAGGCTGTTAAGGTGGATCCTCACAAAATTAAATCCATGAAGAAATGGAAAATCCCCACAACCTTAAAGCAATTTTGAGGATTACCCTAGTTGAAATTGTATTATTTAAAGTTTGTTAAGAATTATGGGTAAATAGAAACACCTCTAATAACATTACTGAAGAAAGATGCATTTTTTTGGACCTTAGAAGCAACTAAGTCCTTTGAACATCTTAATGAGGCAATTTTCCAAGATCTACTTTTAGCTACTCCAGACTTCACAAAAACCTTTATGGTGGAATGTGATGCATGAGGAAATGGAATTGGTGCCATTTTAATGCAAGAAGGAAGACCAAGTACTTTTTAAAGTCATCAAATCAAGGGAAAGTATTTACACAAACATATTTATGAAAAGGAAACGCTGGTAATACTACATGCCCCGAAGCAATGGTGCACTTACCTAATGGGAAGACACTTCAAGGTGAAAAAAAATCATGATACTCTTAACTACTTTTTGGAAAAAATATTATCTTCAAAAGAGAAGAAAAAATGGGTCACTAAGATGTTTGGTTATGACTTTGAAATCATCTACAAAAAAAGGAAGAAAAATGTTGTTGCAAATGCACTCTCAAGAAGGGATGATGATGTGTAAGCATTGCTCTATGCCATTTTTGTTATCCAACCTGACTGGATAACTAAAGAAAAAGGGCAATGGAAGAATGATGAAGATGTGTGGACACACATTAAAATGTTGCAACAATATCTTAGTACATCAGATACATTTATCTAGAAAAGTGACTCATTATGGTACAAATATCGCTTATATATGTAAGAATTCCCAACTCAAACAAAATATTCTTTTGGAATTACACACCTCTCCTTTGGGAGGGCACTCAGGATTTTTAAAAACATACCATAGGGTTACGAAGGTTTTTTTTTGGGATGGCCTTAAATATTATATTCATAAGTATGTGGTAGAATTCTTGGTTTTCCAACAAAATAAAGTTGAGATAATGAATACCCCAAGTTTGTTACAACCTTTAGCCATTCTAAGTCAGCGTTGGGGGGAGGTCTCAATGGATTTTATCACAGGTTCACCCAAGTCTGAAGGAAAGAGGGTCATCATGGTGGTAGTTGATATACTTACCAAATATGCACAATTTTGTGCATTATGTCATCCTTTTAAAGCATGTAGGGTTGCTACTACATTTATGGAAACAATTAAAAAGCTACAAGGAAACCCAAAGATTATTGTAAGTGACAAAGATCCCATTTTCATTGGAAGTTTTTAGACGAAATTATTTTCTTATCTTGGTACTCAATTAGCTCATAGCTCATCTTATCATCCTTAATTTGTCAGGAAAACTGAGATAATGAACAAATGTTTGGATGGATATCTTTGTTTCTTTGTATATGATAAACAAACACAATGGGTCAAGTGGTTACCTTTGGTTGAATGGTGGTATAACACTTCCTTCCATATTGTAGAAAAAATGGCCCCATTTATGGAATTTTATGGATATCATCCATTGTCCATCACATCATCTTTAAGAAAAAAATTTAAGGTTCAAGCAGTGGGAGATCACATCGATCATCAACAACAAGTTCTCCAACTCTTAAAGGGTAACCTAACTCTAGCAGAAAATCTAATGAAGCGACGGGAAGAGCAACATTGTAGTGAAAGAAGTTTTGACGTAGACATCTGGGTATTTTTATGGCTACAACCATACGAACAAATGTCCCTCAATCAAGCTAAGAAGGATAATAAAGTATCACCCAAGTACTATGATCCTTATAAGTTGTTGCAAAATATTGGTACAATCGCATACAAATTGGAGCTTCCGGCATCCTCTAGAGTACACCCAATTTTCCATGTTTCATGCTTAAAGAAGGTTATTATTGACATGCTCCTAGTTAAGACAATATTTCTAGAACTGGATGAGGAAGAATAAATCATAATGGAGCCTGAAGTAGTCATGGAAACAAGAAATTGACAACTACGAAATTGATCAATTTCAAAGTATCTTATAAGTGTAAGAACTTACCTGTAGAATATTCCACACGGAAGGATGAGAATTTTATACAAAAGTATCCAAAACTACTCATGCATTGAGGACAACAATTTTTTGAATAAGAGGGGAATGTTAGATCCATATAATACTAGTGTAGTCCCCTTATTGTTATTTTTAGTGTATCCCCCTTATTTTTATTATTTTTCCCATGTATCCCCCATATTGTTATTGTTGTGCCCCATAGAATCCCTCTTTTGTTATTTTTATTCACTCACATTATTATTGTTATGTAGGCTCTGATTATATTATGACTCCTTAGAATCCTATATATACCAAGGAGGAATTGTCATTTGTATCATCCAAGAATTGTTAATTTATGTGATGTAAAGGAGGTTCCCCCCTTAGAGAGGCTAATTTTCAAGTTTTTGATCTATATTTTCCTTTGTTTTGCAATTTGGTTGCATAACATAGATTAAGTAGTGCATGTAAATAAACCTATATGTTATAGGTCAAATTGGGCATCATCCCCCAAGATGAATGAATAGGGTATATCATTCCCTAATTTAGTTTCTATATGCCCTAAGAGAAGTAATTCCAGTGATGGCTTCAATTGTGAGATTTCCAAGGTTTGAAGTATAGATTATATTACCCATTGACTCATCAACGCTACTTCTCGACACTTAAGGGTGCATTGGTCTCTTGGGAGTGAAATCATCATTGTTATGGGAATATCCACATGTCCAGTGCCTTACAGAAGAGCTTATAGGTGTCATACATCGAATACAAGTGTTCATCCATCACCACTGAACTAGGAAACATTATCACCTATTATTAGAAAGCCATTCAATTCCATTTATTGAGAAACTACCTTTAATTTCCCTATAAATTGAGCACTCATCTAAGTTTTAGGGAGGGAGAAATTTGTGTAATGTTATCCTATTGGATTCTCAATTGATGAGAGATGGAAGTATTGTTATGCTGCTGAGATGATACTTGGTGTGATGAGGATGGAATGAAGTTGGAGTAGGTTGACGATGAATTGATCTATTAGTTGTAATCTTCTCCTCCTACTTTCTAAATAAATATATCTATTCATTTTCTCATATGTATGATTATATATTGTGAAATACATTCTCAATTGTGTATGTATTCTCAGATCTAATTGGTTCGATTTGGTTAAGATAAGTAGATACTTTTATATTTGTATGTTGTTTTCTTTTCTCTGTCTTTGATTGCAGGTATCGATCTAGCAGCTTTAGTTGGATTCAGAGCGACGAAAACAACGAAAGAAGGAGAAAAAGAGAAAAAGGATTACAAGTAGGTTTCTTTCCTTTCTGTCTATCTATATGTCTTAGAGAAAATAATAGTTGTCTTTCTTCTAATGTTCTGAGTGAAGGAACACCACACTCAGGGAATCTAGTTTATCTGTACATTGGAATTTCGTATAACAAATTGGCAACTCCGTTGGGGATCAATCCATCATTCCTGGTGTTTCTGTCTTTGTTTACCATCATCATTAGACTTACTTTATCTTATCAGTCATTTGAATGAACATTTTTCCTTAGAAGTGTGTTTAAGCTACTTGTTTTCCAAACTGAGCTGTGCCTAACCCAATGTTGGTGAGGGTACAGTGCACTGTCTCCCTTTCAGGGGTGAATTGAAAATATGTTAGGCCCCTTACAGGTTGCATTTCCCCCTCAGCCAGCCAAATTCCATCAAAATTTTTCTTTGCATTCAGTTTCAGCCAATTGTCTGTTGTATTTTCAAATGTCTGATTGCTCTTAGAGACCAGTAAACATTACTTGTTCTTCCTCCTTTGAAAAGTTGTTTGTTTAATGTTTCATTATCTGTTTTCTTTATCATTGGAAAGTTAAATTCAAAGTAGTTAATTTTTGAATTAGATCATTTCTGTTTTCGAAAAGGAAATTTTTGTTCCATTCTTCATTTCCTATAGGAAAATTGTCATTTCATTCTTCATTTTCCTAAGAGAAATTGTTGTTTCATTCCTCGCTTCTCAAAAGAAAACATTTGTTTGATTGATTTGTGAATTTAGTTTCTTTTTACTCATTCACATTAAAGGAAATTGAAAAGAAAAACATGTATGTGCATTTAGAGATTGTGTGTGTTTCATAGGAACAAATTAGGGAAATCTACATTTAGTTTTTTCTCTTTGTTTTATGCTCAAAAATATGATTTCTCTTTCCCCTTAGTAGCTAAGATTTTCATTGAAAAACTGAATTGAAAAGTGTTCTTCTCATTTAGTTTGAATTTTAGGAATTTCCCATTACATCATGTAGTGAACCTCAAAGATAAACTTTTAAACAACATCAACATAAATTTTACCTTAATCAACCTAAAAAAGCATGGTAACATTAACGATAACACTTAGAAGGTCTAGGCTAGAGACGTGTTCTAGCGTCGTTAAACATAGCAGTTGTCACTAACTTATCTGTGATAAATTCCGAGTGTGAAATCCCACTCCACGTACATACGTATATGGGAGCTCATCCACGTACCTTCAGGTATATAGGGCAATGTTCTAGTATGAAAGGTATAAGGGGGTGCTCTCATTGTGTGGTTTCACATTAAACAATGTTAATATGGACTTGGGACTCCACATACCTTCGGGTATATTTGGGAGGAAAAATTTAGGTTTCTTACCATACATAGGCAATCGAGTCAGTCGCCTTGTAAATTTTGATACATCGAACACAAAGTTCAGGGAGATTACATGCTCGTACTTCTTGGTTCACCAAGAGGTATTCTACAGTTCATGATTACTTGGTAAAAATTTTGCCTAGTATCACCCTTTTATTTGTTTTTTGTTTTTGTAATAAAATCAATCAGTTAGCATGGAAGAAGAACATCCATTTCCCCATTGTTCTTGTAGTACATCACTTAAATCACCTTTACCACCAGAAGCCATTTCTCGTTGGCAAAGGCGACCTTGTTTTACTGAAACCAATACCTCTGGTGTGTCATCTTCATCACATCTACCAGAGTCGTCTCGAGTCATTTATACACATCTTGGTTTATCCAATATCATCGAAACAGAGTCCTCACAACTACCTATGGACACTATACATCCAATCAGTGAGACCATACCTCCAGAACCCGACGTTGTTCAAATAGATGTTGATTCGAATCCCATCGTTCTTTTACCAAAATATCTAGATCCCAAAGTTGAACAACTGGAAGTTGTTTATGTATCGGTTTCTCCTCAGTTGATCGTAGCCATTGAATCTTCCATTTTCTATAGTCAACCACCTGAAATATATCTCGGGCCTGACGGTGAAATCCTTCCACCTGGTTTGATTTCAATTGAGGAAGAACCTCAACAAGAAACACACCCCTCAAATCCAACTCATTTTAGGTCAAGGATTTATCTTTATGAGTCTGTTCTTCAGTTAACTTACACTACTTCTTTTTATCCTATTTCAATTCGAGTTCCCATAGATCCTATAGGGTATACACTAGGTCATTTGACCATGGCTAAGTCAACATCTCCGGCTGTACCATTTGATATAGTTGCGACAACATCTAATGTTGCTACTCCGTCGATGTTTACCACATCACCAGAGTCACGTATTTATGGTGGTCCTTTTGTCCCACTGGGTTACCAATCATTATCTAGAACTTAATCTGGTGCATCCTCAAATCCATGGACTTCACCCATGTCATCTTCTTGTATTTTATTTGGTACATCTCTCATTAGGGGAATTTTGAGGTCTAAAATGGGCCTCCTAAGAAAAATGTACAACCAAAATAAAATTTATAAGAACCAATAGGATTCAGGATGATTATGTCAACCATGGGGCATGATTCACCATTTTTTAAGTAAAACTTGTAAAAAGATTAAAAAATAATAAAATAATATAACTATTTTTTCAACTTATCTCCCAAATTGTTTACTCAAATTTTGAGCGGGAGTACTCGTTGGATGAAAAATTCAATTCCTCATCCAAGGAGTATCCACGTTACATACTTTTAATGGACCCTGTTACATGAAAAATGAGAAATGCATGAAAGACCGTGATTGCAATCATGTTTTTCTTGTATTTCTCATTATTCGTGTAGCAGGGTCCATAGAAAGTATGAAAAATGTGTTAAGAAAAATATTGAGAGGGGGGGGGGGGTGAATCAGTATTTTTATCTGACTGATTTTTTTTTTATCAGAGATCTTATTTTAATACTTTACTTAGATTATTGCATCATTCATTCATAATCAGTAAGCATGTGCAATAATAACAGAATTAGCCATCACACATAAGCAACACACATGAACACCAGTATTTAAGGTGGAAACCCAATTTGGGAGAAAACCACCGCTGCTGTCGTCTCTGTCTTAAATATTTATTATAAAGAAAACTTCTTACAATTTTTGTGTTGATGCAGACTTATACCAGCACGCAGGCACCCACCTGCAGAAGGCTACAACCTTCTCTCGTTCTCTATTCACTACTGGAAGGGAGCTCCAACCCCCTAACTTTAACACCAGCTTGTACTGGAAGAAAGCTTCCACTTTCATGCTGAAGACATCAACCCTCAGATCCAACAAATTTCTTCAATTTCTTCATCAGAATTGCATCAGGTCTTCATGATTTCTTTGCAGATCTTCTTGGAGATTCATCATTTCTAGATCTAGAGATCTTGAACCTTCATCGACTCCATAGGTGCATTATGGATTCAGCTTTTTCAGAAAACAGAGTTCAATCATGCAGATATCTCTTAAAGATATTGATTCATTAATAACCCCTTAACATGCACACATCGTACTATAATCCTCTTTTCCTTATATAGTTTTATCCTTTATTAATACCATGAGTCAAAACCACCCAACCACTGATGGTATTCCTGGACGGGATCAATTAGCTAATCCAGCGGGGTCTACTCAAGCCCCAAACAATTTCTCATTGATCTATTTTCTTGGTTTTGGAAATTAGATAATTAATCTAAGGCTTATTAATATCTCAAATTAAGATATTAATCCAACTTTATTCTTTAGTAAAGACCTTCCTAAGGCATACAAAAATGCTCTTTTAATATCAACCTACATATTAAAAATAATCCAAATTGGAACCCCAACCTACGTTCTTCCATATACACTAATGTATATTCATAACACGACTCGACCCAAAGGTAATTTTTATCTCCGCCGTATAATATTATAGCCAAGGTTAATAAACATTTGACTCTGGGCCCCACGTATATGATCAATAGTCCAATCAAATTCCCGTGCCGTACTTTGGTTAACCTTCTCCCATCTTCTTCATACGACCGTCGTCCGATGGCTTCCCTCTAGATAAACGACACTCATTAATATCGCGCGGCTTCCTTGATCGATCGTTAACGTGCGATGGCGTGCAGTGATGGCGGTTTTGGAACTTCGCCTGACGCCACGTGTCGACTGTTCTATGGAATCGCTCTCGATTCTCAAATACCACTTTCGCTGCAAAGGTGGTGCGATAAAAACCACTTCCAGCCTTAAACCGCTTTTACTATTCATTCGCAAGGTTCCGCCCCTCTACTCCAGGTTCCGTCTGCGTACTTTCGTCAATTCGTTTCTTCGCGTTATTAGATCATATAACCACAATACTGTTATACAGCTCTGATGAGATCCTTACGAACTGTTCGACCCGGTTCTTTGCATGCATTCGATACACCATTCGGAACATAGAGAAACACCTTACTCCATAATATAGAGGGTTATCACGCGTTGGTTTATTGTCTACCAATCGGGATACATAGTCGACCGTATTGACATTGGTACCACTAACTGTATACAGAGCACCATCAAACCCAACGCCGAGTTTCTTAACAATCACAGTCATTATCTGCATCCTTTGTCAGAGCGTTGCCATCAAGGACAATCATAGGATGCCAGAAACATATTTCCAACAAAATGGGTACTCGTTGGATGAGGAATTAAATTTTTCATCCAACAAGTACTCCCACTCGAAATTTGAGTAAAAACTTTGGGAGATAAGTTGAAAATACTAGTTGAAAAAGTAGTTTTTATTTTTTCCCTCTAAAATTTGATGATGTAATCTAATATTATTTTATTATTTCCATTATTATTTTATAATTTCTTTAGGAGGCCCATTTTAGGCCTCAAAATTCCCCTAATTAATGAGTAATGAATGACTTGATCCTTTATATACATCTTTAGTGCAAAATTAAGCTGGTCCGTCTGGGTACATTCCATCCAGTTCAATCTCGACTAGACTCCCACAATTTGGAGAAAAATATATTCCATATTATTATAATCCTCCTATTGGGGGCCAACCTATGGTCACCAATTTTGACAATACTCTATCATTTTATGGTCACCCAAATGTTGGAATGAATATTTGTCAGTGGCAGACTATCATGCCCATTCAACCATAAACGGTTGTGCATTCATATCAACCGGTTCAACCTGTTGCACCCACATATACCCCACCTATTAATAATTCAGTACCCTTTTTATAGGGTTATTTATCTGTACCTCAACCATCTCAGGCGGGTCCTTCAACCCATTACCCTCAAGTTTTGGGCGTCCCAACTCCAACTCCTTCGGCTGGTTTACATTAACCACCTGTATCCAAAATCTTTCACTCACAAGCTGGATTACCCTTTTATGGGATTTCACAGGCTCCTATCAGTCTTACCTATTCACAACCAGGTACAAGCTATTCTATTTTTGGCTATAATCTTAGCGGACAGTCACCTTGGTAGCCACAGCGTCAAATGCCACAACAACAATTCTAACAAGAAACAACTTATCCAGGTCTTGGTCAACATATCCCTCAAGTATTTGGTCATCAAACAAACCCCTATCTGGGTTACCAGCAACAAATACCTTATGATGGTGCTCAAAGGTCTGTTTCCCAAGAAATTCCATCATATCCTGGTTATGCTCAACCTGACTTGAATCGACAATTTCCCTTTGTTGAAACTTTAGAATTATCTGATTTAAACCGGCTTACCAATGACCCCATCAACTATTCTCATTGGTGGTTGGTGATACCACATAAATTACCCTCCAATATTCCTAAATTCAATGTAAACCATAGAGAAGACCCATCAATGCATGTTATGAATTATCATTTATGGTTCTCATCAAACTCCTTAAATGATGACTCTGTTAGACTACGTTTTTTCCAGCATCTGCTCACTGGTCCGGTCGTGAAGTGGTACATTGAATTTCCACAAGCTTCATTTGATAAATTCACTACCTTAGAAACTACCTTTTTAACCCACATCCAGTTACCCATACGATATGAAATTGGAACAAAAATGCTGACCAATTTTAAATAGACAACTGCTACTCACATTTCTGATCATATTCATGAGTGGTGTCATTGTCGTAGAATGGTAAAAACATTTGTTCTTGATCCGCTCCTCGCTGAGTGGCTTATTAAGTCCATGTTGCCGTCTATCATCGAGGATGTAACTAAAGGTGGTATCGTCACTGAAGTGCAAGTCATTTCTTGTGCCCAGTACTTAGATTTAATTTATACTCAGTCTGGCATGCTCTATGAGAAAATTCCAAATGCGTTGTGATCAAATTTTATTGTTCCTCCTTCATCTGGTAAGGAATATCATGCCGATGATGGTATGATTTGTTCTACAAACACTCAAAAATCTACTGCATCTGATCCTGCACCTTCTTCCGAAATTCATGCAGTGTCATCTGACAAAGGAAAAAGTGACAAGAAACTCGGAAGCAAGAAAAATAAAAATTCAACCTCGTAGGAACGATCATCTGATAAAAAATTTGGAAATTCTCGGAAACCTCGTTACCCTTTCTTGATATGTAATGAGGAGAAATTTGTTTGAGATTGTCCTCATTGCGCCAAAGTCTGTAAATTTCTTAAGATCTCGACTGCATCTGTTGTGTTGACAGATCATTTTCTGAATCCAAATACAAACATGGTTGCTACGGATCCCGTTTCTAGTTCCTAAGTGCTTATGCTATCTGTCACAAAGCCAAAAACTGATGTTTTGGTGTCTAAGTGAAATAAATATTACGGTATTCAGGCTACTAATAAACCTAATACCTCGACCACGAACCCTTCTACTGAATCAATTCCACCAACTTCTATTCCAGAGTTAACAAGAAAGCCACCGAAGGGAGTCGTCCATAAATCGACATTCAATCCTTGAGCCCGAGCAGCTCAAAATTACAATATAGTTGAAGATTTGGCTCAATCACCTTCAGCTATGTTGACTATTGAGGTACTTCAAAATTGTCCCTCCCAGAAGCAGTCTTTCTTGTCGGCAATTGGTGGAATCAACCCAACAGATTCCAATCTTGTAGTCTTTAATCATACGGGCTATGCACCATAATTACCAGCTGAATTAGAATTCTCGATCCATGTAAATGTTCTAAATCACCTCGTTCATCGCACTATTATTGATGAGGGGGCATCTACTTGTATTATGCCTCTAAATTTTTGGATGTCACTTGGCTCGCCTCGCTTATCTCAATCGCCTACAACGTTGAAAGCTTTTGACGGTCGTACATATAAGCCTTGCGGTATCATCAATAACCTACATGTCGAACTAGGGGGAAAAACTCTAACTGTTGAAGTTGAGGTCGTTGAGGGACCCATTGACTACAACATTTTACTTGGAAGGCCATGGGTTTACGCTATGACTGCGATCATCTCTACTTACTTTCGGATGATTGCCTTCCCTCATAATGGAGTTATCACAGTCATCAATAAATGCTCCTTCTTTGCTTCTAGTTCCTAGGTATCTGGAAGTGTTCCAATAGTTCACGCACCCCAGCTAGCACTTCAAAACATTGCTGTAGGGATCTTAAAGGATTCTTCCCTAATGGGCACCTTTGCATTACCACTGCCTGTGACGTCGATGAAAATTGCAAGAATAGAGACTTGTTGCATGATATCTTCCACTTCATCGTTTGGGTCAATCTTTCATTAGATTTTGGTACTCCATTTGATCCCTTTCCATCCACATTCTTGACATATGAGAACATTGTGGAATCCATGATGCCAGATGTAGAAAGAGAGCGAAAGGATCACAAGTAGTTTTCTTTCCTTTTTTTCTATCTATTTGTCTTAGAGAAAATAATAGTTTTCTTTCTTACGTTGCTTTGAGTGAAGGAACACCACACTCAGGGAACCTAGTTTATCCGTAGATAGGAAGATTACCAATTATTCTAAAGTTGATAAAAATTTTTTTTCCACCAAGCCAAATTGAGCTGGCATAGCAATCAATTTACTTGGCTTGGGTGGCGCATCCTAAATCATCGTCGCCGATCATTTGGGTCAATCATTCATTAGATTTTGGTACTCTTTTTGATCCTTTTTCATCTACATTCTTGACCGATGAGAACATTACGGAATCCATGATTCCAAAAGGATAACCATGGGAATATTATCATCATTGTTCCCATCTTCAGGATTAAAACGAAGATAATCTTATTGAACTATATCACCCTATGATCTCTACTTTATTTTCAAATTCTATTCCAATTAATTCCATAGAATCCGTGAAAAACTTATCAAATATTGAAGAAAAAATTTCTATAGATATTTTGACCAAACCCATCGTTTTAGAAATTATTCATGTCGGCGTGTCTTGTTATCCATTCAAACTTGAAACTTATCACTCTCTTTCTCGTGAATTCCGAGATATATTTTCTTGGTCTTATGAGGAAATTCCAGACATAGATACTAGTATTGTTGAACACACAATTAAAATGTACCTTGATGTCAGACCGATACGTCAATGCCTTCGTCCTGTTCATCCGAAGAAGGATGTTTCCATTAAAGAAGAAGTTGAAAAACTTTTGCGTGCTGGTTTCATTTACCATGTTCCGCTTACTGATTGGGTTTCCAGCATTGTTCCTGTCATGAAGAAACAAGGGATAATCAGAGTGTGTGTCGATTATTGGGATGTCAATATTGATTGTCCAAAAGACAACTATCCTACTCTCTTTATCGACCATATTATTGACGAATGTGCTGGATGTGAAAACTTTTTGTTCATGGATGCCAATTCTCTGGTTATAATAAAATCAATATTTGCCAAGAAGACCAATATAAGACATCATTCATCTGTCCCTGGGGCATATTTTCTTATCTTAAACTCCCATTTGGTTTAAAGAACGTTGGGGAAACATTTCAGAGAGCAATGGATTATGATTTCAATGACATTAAGCACATTGTTCAACCTTATCTAGACGATTTACCCGCACATTCACGAAAACAGACTGATCACCCGACGCATTTGAGAGTTATGTTTTTACGCTGCCGACACTACAAGATACACCTCAATCCACACAAATGTGTGTTCTGTGTTGGTTATGGCCGTTTTCCTGGATTCTTCATTTCAAAATATGGAATTCGAATTGACCCACTGAAGGTCTAGGCCATTGTTGATTTGCCTACGCCATCAAATTTACTTCAGCTACAAAAACTTCAAGGAAAGTCTAACTTCCTAAGGATGTGCATACCCAACTATGTCGAAATGGCTAAAGGATTTACTCGTCTCTTGAAAAAGGGGATTCCCTTACATTGGGATAAGGTTGAGAAAGCTTATTTTTATGCTCTTAAAGATACCCTGATCCGAGTGTCATTAATGTATCCCTTAATTATCAGAGTGATTATTTCCTATATTTCATTGCTGCAGATATGACCCATTAAAGAATTTTTTAGGTCTAAAATGGGACTCTTAAGGAAAATGTACAACCAAAATAAACTTTATAAGAACCAATAGGATTCAAGATGATGATGTCAACCATGGGGGATTATTCACCATTATTGAGGTAAAAAAGTGAAAAGATTAAAAAATAATAAAATAATAAAACTACTTTTTCAACTTGTATTTTCAACTTATCTCCCTAAGGTTTAACTCAAATTTCAAGCGGAAGTACTCATTGGATGCAAAATTTAATTCTTCATCCAAGGAGTACCCATGTTGCATACTTTTGATATATTTCTCATTTTTTTGTATAGCAGGGTCCATTGACAGTATGCAACATGGGTACTCCTTGGATGAGGAATCAAATTATGCATCCAACGAGTGTTCCCGCTCGAAATTTGAGTAAACCCACAGGGAGATAAGTTGAAAATACGAGTTGAAGAAGTAGTTTTTTCTTTTTTTCCCTCTAAATTTTGATGATGTAATCAAATATTATTTTATTATTTCCATTATTATTTTGTAATTTACTTAGGAGGCCCATTTTAGACCTCAAAATTCCCCTCATTATTTCTATGGTTTTGGTCCAAGAAGAAGATGGGATAGAATATTCGATATATTATTTGAGTCGTAACCTCAATGATACAGAAGTTAAGTATTCATATGTCGAAAAAATCGCCTTGGTGGTTGTTCAATCTGTCCAAATATTTCGCCATTATATCCTGCTTCGGAAGACTGTTGTCATTTCGGATTACAACCCCATGACATAAATTATGTCACATCAATTTTTGGGGGGGAAATAATCAAAATGGATTGTCATTTTTTAGGAGTTTGATTTGGAATTCATCAAATCCAAGTCAAGGAAGTCTTTAGTTTTGGTTTAGCTTCTTTGTGACCTTTCCTCTGATAGTACTGAAACTACATTGGAACCATCAATTCTAGATGAGTCTCTATTTCTGATTGGGTCATCTGACCCTTAGTATGGGGATTTTATAATTTATCTCCAAACCTAAACTTTCAGGCCCAATACCTCTCTCTCACAACAACGACGTATTCGATACAAAGCAAAATATTATGTGATTGTTGGCGATACACTTTTTCTTCGTGGTGTCGATACGATTTTAAGGAGGTGCCTCATTTATGAGGAGGTCGAGAAATTTCTTAATGATTTTCATGCTGGTGCTTGTGGTGGAAATTTGTCTGGTTACGCTACCTTGTAGAAGATTCTCCACAACAGTTATTTTTTACCAACCAGACTTTATGACTACATCCTCGCGGTCAAAAGTTGTCATGCGTGCTAGATTTTTTATCATAAAATCTACATGCCACTAGAACCAATGCATCTTGTCATCGTTTTGGGACCATTTGAAAAATGGAGCATTGACTTCATGACCTGCAACCCTCATTCAACCGAGGGGCACGATTATATTATTTTCGCAGTCGACTACTTTAACAAATGAAGATCTATGGTCTTTGTGTTGTCTTTCCAGATGTCATTTGTAGCACCAAAGATCCCAATCACGAGATATATAGGAGCAGTTAAGGATGTGTTGTTACAACAAGATTTTTACACCATGATGCTGTTACACTTTGCTGTGACAGACCCACTGGTAAACTGTTGTTACACTTTGCTATTATAGACCCGCTGGCGAACTGGTGATATAGTTGTACTGCTGACTGGATCTTGTCAACTCCTGTTGCTGACCTATCCTTTAGATGTTACACTACAACTGTGGTTTCTCGTGATAGTTGTAGAAGTTATTGAGCATTTTATTTTTGGATAACAACCTATGGGTGGTTTTGATTGTAATCTATAATTTTCCTGTCAGAATTTTATTAAGAAGTGGTTATAACCATATGTACTCTATTTCGATCAGCATGAGAATCATAAGATTCTCATGAATGATCTATCCATTTATTTTCTGAGATGTAACCACTATATATTTCTTGACCCTAGAGGTCGAAAGCTTAGCGGAGAACAACATTATTTTGGCTCTGTAATTTTTCTCATATTAATAAATATTATCATGTTATTGTTGTTTCATGCATTATTCAATTTAGTTTCTGTTAAGTTCTTTCTCTACCTGTGCCTTGCTAGGGAGGAAGGGCCCTCCTTCTTAGCAGGGATTGCAGTGATTAAGGTAGTTGTGTATATGTGTTTGTATTTTGGTTTATGTATCAACAGAGGTGTTTTTGCTGTTGTTTCAGCTCTGAATATATCCGCTTCAATTTCAAAATTTTGTATGTTGTTACACATATGAGATTAGAGACACCAGATGGATAATTGTTGTGTGGCGCGCTAGAAAAAATTAATTGAAGTTTGATTATAGTCTTGTAGATCATTTTATTTCTACCCGAGTGATTTAGTTCCAGCAATTACTTCAGCAAAAATTTATTTTATTTGGGATTGCTTCTGGTTGGGTGTATCGGCACAGACAATGCAATTGTCATTGAAATAAAAGACGTCCCTGGATTGATAATTTATGTGTAATGTTTTAGTCATTCAACAGTGATTAATACAACCCAACATTTTGGAACCGTTTCCGGGGATGGAAGTGACGATCCAATCAATCAGAGTTGTTTCTTAAAGGTGCAATTTTCGTTTGTTTTTAGAGTGTCTCCAACGACACAATTGACGGGTAGTAAGACGAGAGGTAAGAACCTGCGCAGTGATCTAACGAACTTGGGAGGGCTCACCAATGTCTTGCTGGGACACTTAGGAAAGTGAATTTTTAGGCATTTTGTTTTTTTTAAAGTGTCTCCAGTGACACAATTGTTAGGCGGTAAGACGAGAGGTAAGAACATGCACATCGCTCTAACAAAATTTAGCAGGCTCAGCAATGTCCTACTGGGACAATTAGAAGTTTGAATTTTTGGGTGTTCTTTTAGGGTGTATTCAATTATACAGTCGTTGGGCGGTAAGAAGAGAGGTAAGAACCTACGCATCGCTCTAACGAACTTGAGCGGGCTCACTCATAGAAATTGAAGCACTTATAGGATGAATTGATACATATAGGGCCCATGTGTGCTGGTAGGATGACATCAACATCTACAAAAACCCCCCACTCTACTGACTACAGGAAATATGAGTCGTAAGAAGGAAAAAAAGTGTGAATATTTGGGAAGAAAGACATTCTTTGGAGATCTGATCTCAATGGAAGAAAAGGAACAATCTTCATCATAGAGAGATAATAGGAAGACAGAACCACAAAAAATAACTACCATATCAAACCCTGGGCCATTGGTGTCTTCCATGTCTGGACCTCACCACCCTTTAGAAAACATATCCACTCCTGATATCAAGACTCTAGATTCAAAACAAGAGTGGAAAATCATTCATCAAGATCCGAGAATTGAAGGACATGGAGAGACCAATGGGGAGCATTAGGGACCTGAGGAACAACATTTAATTAATCATCATTTGGGTGTTGGTAGTGTTATTAAACAACTGGTTCTAGAACAACCTGATACTTTTATTTTTCAATCTTCAGTACACTCCAAGGTCAGGTCATCCCATCAGGAAGAATCAGCCATGGGGGATGAGAATATCAAGACAGATAGCTCTGTTACTTTTGAATTCCCAATAGTAGTAACACAGGATGAGGCTCCTATGAAGAATATTCCTTTATCATCCCTACCATCCTTTCAAGGGATGGCTATTGAAGACCCTAATACCTTTCTGTTCAAATTTGATGTGTTGTGTAGAGGTTATGACTACACTTCAGATGCCTAGAAACTGAAATTATTCCCTGCTACTCTGAAAGGAACAACATTAAGATGGTTCATGAGACTGGGTGCTAGCATGATTCAGACCTGGAATGACATGAGGGAAGCATTCCTCTTTAAGTATCAGGATTGCTGTTGAACTAGGGATTTGAAGGATGAGATTTTCAGAATTGCATAGAAGGAGGAGGAAAGCTTGGAAGGCTACATGGAGTGACTTCATTACAATTTACAAAGGTCTAAGTTCAGTAACTTAGACCTGGAAATTATAAATCCAATATTCTTAAGAGGTATAAGAGAGGATTGTCTCAAGCATCTAAACCTATTGGGAAAAGGAGACATATCGCAAGAACCGCTTGACGAAATAATGAAGCTTTGCCTGCATAGCTCAAGAGGATCGATCAAAGGGAAAGTTTCAGTTTAGGATCCTTCAATCTGGATATAGAAGTCCATGATTGGAGGAGTAACCAGAGTAGAGATCGGGAACTTATTTCAGGATTTTAAAACCGACCTCCTTAGCACTTTCTCTTCCCATATCACTATGGTACAAGTTAAGAAAGCACAAGCAGAAGTTGAAGCAACCTTAGAAATATTATGTCCCCGATGCAAAAAGAAACATTTGGAAAGAGAATGTGGATTGAATAGTGTCAGTCTATGCAACATATGTGAGTTGGCACATTTTACGAATTAGTGTCGTGAATTTCCCAGACTGAGGCAATACTTCAAGAATCAAGCGAGGATGTCCAATATTCTTGTTTCATCGGATCAAAGAGACCATGGCAGCCACCACCTATAGGTATGCCTTCATATTTTTCCTCTTTTTATCCTTGGAATAATGTTTGTAATAGTTATAAATATCCATGGAAGTATCCTACTCCTTCCTTCACACAATTTGCTTCACCATGGAACCAGTGGTCGTGTCCTCCACCAATGCAATATCCTCCATCACAACCCAATCCTTGGGGTCAGAACTGGAGAAGTAATGGCCAAGGTCTAGTGCCCCCTCCAATACCAATATTGCAACAAAAGTTACAACTACCTTCTATTCAAAATCCTACGCCTTCTGTCCGACCCCATTTACCTTTGCAACCTAACCCCAATCCAAATAATAAGGTAGCCCAGATCATGGATGCTCCAGTTACCCTCCATAATTATCTTATTAATCCTATTAGACTTAATGAGTTTCAAATTTTATTAGGGAAAGTAATCATATCTGAGCATACTCCCTTTATTACCGAAGAGTGTGAATCACCTAGAAAGGATATGGGTGATTCTGAGGCAGCTGTTACACATGTAACAACTGATACATCACCTACTGTTACATCTGTAGTAGCCAACTCGGGAGGATTTGTTGTTCCTACAACAACCAATCCGAGCAAGGCTGGTGCATCTGTGATAGCTGACTCAACTATTAGCATTCAGAATCCTCCATACCCTTAACAATTAACTAAAACTGGGCTGGTCTCATAACCTAAATCTAAATTCCTCAAGGAATTACAAAATTTGTATGTGCGAATTCCGCTGTTACAAGCTCCTAAGGAAGTACCTATCTATGCTAAAACAGTGAGGGATCTATGTGTGAAAAGGCCTAAAAGGAAACCTAAAGACCCTGCTACTATCCATGTCATGGGAAAATTGTTCGATCTCATGATTGACCAGCCTTTGTTGACTAAATATAATGACCCAGGGAACCCTACAGTGACTATTCATATTGAAAATCAACCTATAACTAATAGTTTGATTTATCTAGGGGTAGCCATCACTGTCATGAATAAATACCTCTTCATCTCCCTAGGACTTCATGGACTTAGACCTACACCCATAGTTCTTGAATTAACAAATAGGTCCCATGTCAAGCCCGAGGGAATGATAGAAGATGTGGTTATCACTGTGGCTTCTTGGAATTATCCAGCTAATTTTCTCATTTTACAAACCAAATCCAACTTGGGGGGTCATCCTTTAATCTTGGAAAAACCGTGGCTGGCCAATGGAGACACATATATTGGATGTAGGTCTAGATCTATGGTGATCTCAAATGGACAGGTCACTCAGAACCCAAATCTTTATTCCCCAGAAAAACCTCATACAGATTTGAGTAGTCCCTAGTGGGACGAATTTTCACCTGAATCTGATCTTTCCCTACCTCTTCTCATGCTTGGAAAAGCACAATACTTTAAGGATGAAACAAAGGATGATATCATTAATGGTTTTATTAGTAATTCACTATCTGTTGCCTCCATTAGAGATATGGGGGAAGAAGATGAGGTAGATGATGCAATTATTAAACATTTGAAAACCACTCTGCATACTATTAGCAGTCTCGTTGAAATCGAACCTAGGAAATATCTAAACATCAATCATAACCTGACTATTGAACAAAAAATATTGTTGATACAGTTGTTACAGAATTAAAAAAAGGAATTTGCATGGGACTATACGGATATGAAAGGAATCCATCCTGGCCAATGCACTCATGGCATTTACCTTAAGAGGACTGCAAACCAGTTAGACAACCACAACGCTGAATGAACCCCACACTTAAGGAGATATTGAAAGGAGAATTGCAGAAAATCCTTAATGATAATTTCATCTACCCCATTTCTGACAGCCAGTGGGTGTCTCCACTTGTCATGGTTCTGAAAAATAATGGAAAATGGAGAGTCTGTGTTGACTATAGAGAGCTTAACATGGCCACTCAAAAGGACCATTTTCCTTTACCATTCATTGATCAGATCTTCAATACTTTCTCTAGAAAAAAAATATTTTCATTCCTAAAGGGGTTTAGTGGCTATAATCAAATACATATTGCCCTGGAAGACCAAGACAAGACAACCTTCACTTGCCCATGGGGTACTTTTGCATGCAGATTCCTTCCTTTTGGCCTCTATAATGCACCAACAACCTTCCAGAGGGAAATATTGGTTATTTTTTCCGATATTTTGAATGACTGCCTTAAAATATTTACGGATGATTTTACACCCTATGGGGATGCCTTTGAGACAACATTACCTAACTTGGAAAAAGTGTTGGAACATTGTGAAAAAAATAATGTTTCTTTGAGCATGGAGAAATTCCACATGATGATGACCGAGGGAATTGGGTTGGGACATTTCATTTTGGCCAATGGAATCAAGGTAGATCCTGCAAAAATTGAGGTAATCTCAAAAATCCCGACCCCTAAGAATCCAAAAGAGGTATGTAGTTTTTTGGGACATGCATGATACTATAGGAGATTTATAGATAACTTTTCAAAGATTTCATCTCCTTTGTTTTCATTACTCATGAAAGATGCGGAATTTGTGTGGACAGGGAAGTGTGAGTAGGCCTTAAAGTTAAAAAATGTGTAACAACAACACCTGTTTTACGAAGACCAAACTGGGAATTTCCATTTCATATTTCTATGGACACATCTAACATAGTTGTGGGTGCTGTTCTAGGGCAGCTGGAGGAAAAGAAACCTTATGCCATTTATTACATTAGTAAGAACTTAACTCTAGCAGAACTCAACTACATTGTTATTGAGAAGGAATTCATAGCAGTAGTGCATGCTATCAATAAATTTTGGCAGTACATCACTGGGTATCAAGTATTTGTACACACTGACCATGCCGCAATTCGATTTTTGATGAACTAACCTATTACTAATGGTAGAGTTACAATATGGTTATTGTTGTTACAAGAATTTGATATTACTATTTTAGATAAACCCAGAAAAGATAATGTAGTTGCTTATTTTCTTTCTAGATTAACTATAAGTGATGACTGCACTGCCACTGAGGATTATTTTCCAGATGAATATCTTTTTTCCATCTCTACTCACTCACCATGGTATGCAAATATAGCCAATTACCTTGCCGCAGGAAAATTTCCACACCAATTGTCTTCCAAGAAAAGAAGGAAGATTATACAACAGAGTGCTACCTGTTGAGCCCCAATATTGTGCTTTCTTTCATCTTACTTTACCTCATTTTCCTTTGTCCATTGTTATCCCAGACCCAATTGATCAATGAAATTAGTTAAAATTACTTTTAGAATGATTAACATGGCTAACTTGCTATGTTTTGTGATTTTTGTCATTGTAATGCATTTTGACCGGAACTAGCTGCAGAATGCAGACATTCCGTAGCTAACCGGAAATTCTGCAGTTGTCTTCACGTTCAAGCATGTTCCAGGTGTCCTCTCAGGAAAATCCACACATGGGTATATTCCACATTATGTCCTCATTGTTCGTTGCTCACCATGAAGACTGAACCGAATTCTGGACGTGGTTTTGGTACGTGGGAACTCATTCAAGGAGGCAGACTTCTAATAGGACTGTCCTAGTCCAGATGTCCTTTTCCCTTTTACGCTGCCATATTTAGAGTCCTAGTACGATTTTGATAAGGAAAGACAATGATCCTCGTATTGTTGCAAGTTTTGTTATGTAGATTGGTTATAAAAGCTCTCGGGAAACCGAGAGACAACTCTAGATTTTGCTTGGATTTCATGCTATATTTATGAAGATGAATAATACTCTGTTTCAAGTTATTTCTCCTTTAATGAAGAAGACAACATTGTTTTGAACACGTTGAGTTGATCTAGAGCTAGATTCCGTCTGGTGGTAGAGGGCCCCTGCCTCCTGCACGGCTTTACTTTCGTAATTTAGATAAGTATCTTAGTTGTTTTTACGTTTTTGAAGTTTGAATTCGTAGTTGTTTTCATTAGCCACTATAGTTATACTTGTTCTAAGAACTCTTCCAAAAGAAGAAACTCTTCCAAAAGATCATGATAATGAATGGGAAATGGCTATAGTGTTGTAGGATTTAATTTTAATTTCTTTTGTTCACTATCACAGTTGAACTTATACTAAGCAAACTCTTCCAAAAAATCCTTATGATGTCTAAGGCATGACTGTGATACTGAATGTTTCAGTTGTTTGTTTATACTAAGTAACATAGCTGATCTTGCTCTTAAAACGCTCTTCCAAAATATCATAATGATGGGTAGGAGATAGCTGTGATATCTTAGTTTTTAAATTGCTTTCAGTCTTTATGTTTGCATTTGCACTGAATTGTACAGCCAGGATTGTTCTAAGAAGCTCTTCCAAAACACCATTCATGATGGAAAAAACAGGCTGTATAATCCCATAGATTAATGCATGATAACTTAGTTAGGATACTCCGGAGTCAAATTGCATTTAACTCATGCTCTATTATTTGTTTTAAGTTTCATAATGGCTTGTTAGTTCAGCACTGTTTTAGACTAGTGACATCTTAAGTTCAGTTTTAGCTTAACTCATTGCATTTTCACTCCACATTTAGTTGTCATCCATTGCATATTAGATTACATTAGTTGTTAAACTTAAACAACACGGCCTTCATTATTTACAAAACCTTCTTTTATTCCAAATCTATAATTGACTCATAACTATCTGGATAGAAGACAGTATCATCCCAAGGCCTGAGGTACTTTTGCAATTTCCTTTATCATTTCACAAACAAACCTTTCCTCAAAAGACTATTCTAAAAATCTATAACCTTTGAGTGAAGTGTAGTGGTGACAAACTAAGTTGCAGAATAGAGTTAGGAGCTAGTCTTAGAGTAGAAGATCTTATGATGTTAACAATATTTTTCTCCAAATATGTTTCCACAAATCTTTAATCATGGATAAAATGTTGTCTCATTATAAGCTGATTGTTTAATTGTTTAGTTAGGAGAATTTGTATACTTAGCTGACCATTTCTCAAGCTCTCCCAAAATACCTTTGATAAAAGAATTGGACAAGTTAAGTTTATGTTTTGATTCATTTTCTTGAAGTCATTATCAAGCTTGGTATTTTGCTTAGTCATAATTTAGGTTTGATTCTGTTTCAGTATTTGCACTTGTCATTTGTCATCAACCAATTAGGCTTTACTCTGTTTTTAATCAGTAGTTTCCTTCCACCAGCATTTAGTTCTTTTTCCTGTGAACATAAAACCATCAAAAGACCAAAAACATCAGAAAACACTAAATACAACGCATTAAGAAACAAACTCCTAGGCACATACAGTGCACTTCACTTCAGTAGTTTACCAACCCTGGTTGACAATTAAATGAACTCAATTTAGGAGACTAGGTTGAGACCAAACATTTTGGCGCCGTTGCCGGGGAAGTGAAAAATAGGTAACCTTTGTTTCTTAACTCCCAAAAACAATTATATGCGTAGAGAGAGAGAGATTCAAGGGGTAGATTTATAAGCAGCAGAAGCAGAAATTTGATTCCTAGAACACCACTTGTTTCACCTAGACCCAGAGCTAGTACACCTTCAACTCAGACCCACATTCCATCCATTACTGATCCTGGACTTCTAGAGGACCTAAGATCAGATATTCCATTAGAAAGACCTTCCACTTCATCCACTGAATCTGTCTTAGAAGAAAATTCAAGGACTCTTGTTAGGGACACAAACTTTCCTACTACTACAGAGGAACTAACCATGGCAGAAGAAGGAGGAGGAGGAGTCTTTAATGGAGAACACACATTATTTGGAGGGGGTAGAGGTAGAGGTAGAGGAGAAGGAGGTAGAGGTGTAGAAGGAGAAGGAGGTAGAGGAAGAGGTAGAAGAGAAATAGGAAGCTCTTTTGGGTTCCCTATAATTGATGAAGAAACCAATACAACCATGAAAAACATTTCACCCTCTGTCCTTCCAAACTTATATGGACTTAAAACTGAAGATCCTGAAACCTTCCTATTTGAATTCGAAGTTCTGTGTAGAACTTATGACTACTTACAAGATGCTCAAAAACTGAAATTATTCCCTTCAACCTTGAAAGGAGCAGCATTGAAGTGGTTTATGAGTTTGATCAATAGTTCTATTAGGACATGGGAAGATATGAAACAAGCATTTCTAGAGAGGTATCTGGATTATTGTATGCCGGTCAATCATAAGGAAGAAGTGTTTAAGATGTTACAAAAAGAAGATGAAAACTTGGAAGATTTGTTAGAGAGATTTCATTACAACATCAAAAGAGCAAAAATGGAAAACCTAGATCAAGACACCTTAAAAGCTCTTTTGTTGAAAACAATTAGGGATGAATGGTTGGATATCCTTAACATGATGGGAAAAGGGGATATATCACAGCTCACATTACCTGAAATATCTGATTTATTTATCAACATTTCAAGAGGGAAATCTAAAACTGTAAAGGTCCAAGAGATCATGCTCTTGCAAGGGCAAGTAAGTCTGCTTCTGTGACAATAAGTAGATCAGAAATAGGACACATGCTTGATGATTTCAAATCTGACATCTTAGGGAGTCTTAGTGAACAAATAGACACCCTTAAGATACAAAACAAGCAAAAAGCTGAATCTGATGCCTTGGCAATATTTTGTCCCAAATGTAGAAAGAAACATGCCTTGAGAGAGTGTCCATTGGATGTAAAAGTTGTAGAGACCTGTGTCATTTGTTCTGAAAAACATGAGACCAAAAATTGTCCTTCTCTTCCTGATCTCAAAGCTGTCTTTCAGGAGGAAACTCCTACAAATTCCACAGAGTCTCTCAATTTTGTATCTAGAAGGCCTTGGCAGGGATCTCAGACACAAGGATTCCATGATCAAATGTATAATCAACCTCCACCTTGGAATTCTTGGCAGCAACCTTGGCCTCAATTTCAAAATCAATCTCCAGCTTGGGCACAAGGATCACAAATTCCCTATGGAAGATACTCTCCATACTATCAGTATCCACCATCCTATCCACCATACCCACATTTTTATCCTCAAAATCCTCAACAAAATTTTCCTCAAAATATTCAACAAAATTTTCAACAAAATCCTCAACAACATCATCAGAACCTACCACATCAAAATCAACCACTTTCATTACCATTCCCTCAAAAATAAAATCAATTGCCTGCTCAACCCATACCAAACCCTAATAATAAAAATCCTTAGAACACATACATGATAGAAGGCCAACAGTTTCCAACTTATTTAATTACTCCTTTAGACCTTAGTGATGTTCAACTTAGGTCTGGAAGAATACTTGAAAAGAGGAAACCTTCTGTGATCATAAAAGAACAAGACAACTCTGAGGAAGATTCTCTACAGGTGAATAAAAGTCTTGAAGAAGATACATCTTTTCAAGACCCAAACACTGAAAAATTCAAGCAAAAAGATCCAATAATTTCAACTCTTGTATTAGAGCAACCATCAACATCTACTTCTATACCTCCCTTTCCAGAAAGATTACAAATTGATAGAGGTGTAGAAAAACAAATTATGGTGCCTAATTATGATTTCCTAGATGAGCTGAGAAATGTTTGCATTAAAATTCCATTATTACAAGCCATCAAGGGAATTCCAATTTTAGCCAAAACAATAAAGGAGTTGAGCATGAAGAAAACAAGAAAAAGAATAAGAGAAACAAAGAAAATTCAACTGGCAGGAAAAATAGCAGATATTATGATGGGCAAGATTGCTATTCCAAAGTATCTTGACCCTGGAAATCCAGTTGTTAAAATTCACATCAATGGAATTGAAATCCAAAACACACTCATTGATTTAGGAGCAGCAATCAATATCATGAGTAGACAAATCATGGATAAACTGAAACTTCCTAATCTTCTCTTTACACCCACACTAGTACAATTAGCAGACAGATCTTTGATCAAACCAGATGGGGTAATAGAAGACATTCCAGTGGCCCTAGATTCTTGGGAGTACCCTGTGGATTTCATGATCCTAACTCCTAAGAATAACCTAGGAGGCCATCCTGTTATATTAGGAAGACCTTGGTTGGTTACAGCTGATGCTTTTATTAGTTGTAGATCCGGTGATATGTATATCTCTGATGGTAGTTCAACTAAGAAGTTCACTTTATATCCTCCAGCTAGGATAATTACAGATTTAGATGACACTCAATGGATAGAGGATGAAGAAGATTTACAATCTCTCTTCACAATTTCAGAAATTAGTGAAGATAATCAAATTCTGAATACTCTAGAAAACTTTGAACCCTCTCCAGAACACAAACATGAATCATTTCAAGAGGGATCCAATATTGAGTTTTTGTCATCAAGACAGATGTCTCTTCATTCTATGGATAAATTTGGCAGCTCTACAAGTGAGATCTTTCCAGGCAAAACTTTGAACATAAATAAGAACCTAGAGAAATCTCAACAAGAAAAGTTAGTCAAAGTATTACAGAGACATTCTTCTGCATATGCATGGGAGTACACTGACATGAAAGGGATAAGCCCCAAGACTTGCACTCATCACATCTATATAGAGGAAAATTGTAAACCAATCAGACAACCTCAAAGACGAATGAATCCAAATCTTAGGGAGATTGTTAAAGAAGAATTGCAAAAATTGTTAAATGTCAACTTTATCTATCCCATTTCAGATAGTCAGTGGGTTTCTCCTTTGGTAATTGTGCCAAAGAAAAATGGTAAATGGAGGGTATGTATTAACTACCGGGAATTAAACAAAGCTACTCTTAAAGATCATTTTCCCTTACCTTTCATAGATCAGGTATTAGATACATTAGCTGGCAAAAAGTACTTCTCATTTTTAGATGGGTTTAGTGGTTATAACCAAATTCAAGTAGCACTTGAAGATCAAGACAAAACCACATTTACTTGTCCTTGGGGTACCTATGCTTACCGAGTATTGCCATTTGGATTATGCAATGCACCTGCAACATTCCAAAGGGCAGTATTAGGAATTTTTTCAGATCTAATACATGATTGTGTAGAGGTATACATGGATGATTTCACAGTTCATGGAAACACATTTGAAGAAGCTTTAGAAAACTTGGAAAAAGTCTTAAAGAGATGTCAAGAAGCAAACCTTTCACTTAGTCATGAAAAATGTTTCATGATGTTTACTGAAGGTATTGTTTTAGGGCATCACATTTCAGGGGATGGGATTAGAGTTGATGAGTCAAAATTTGAAGTCATCTCTAACTTATCTATTCCAATTTGTCAAAAAGATGTTAGGATTTTTCTAGGATTTACAGGATATTATCGGAGATTTATAGAAAACTTCACCAAGATAGCATCTCCACTCTTCAAATTACTTACCAAAGATTTTGAATTCAAATGGACTTCTAATTGCCAGTTAGCCTTTGAGACCCTAAAAACAAAAATTTTTGAAGCACCTATATTAAGGGGACATAACTGGAAGTTACCTTTTCATATCTCCACAGAAGCCTCCGATACAGCTCTAGGAGCAGTATTGGGACAAAAACATTTGATTCCTTATGCCATCTATTATACCAGTAAAAATTTGACTCCTGCAGAGTTAAACTATACTGTAACTGAAAAAGAGTTTTTAGCTGTTGTTCATGCCATAAACAAATTCAGACACTATATAACAGGCTATGAAACTTTTGTTCACACTGATCATTCTGGAATTAGATACTTAATGAAAAAATCAATTACTAATGGCAGAGTCATAAGATGGTTATTGCTCTTATAAGAATTCAACATTACCATTCTAGATAGGCCTGGAAAACAAAACACAGTAGCTGATTTCCTATCTAGACTCCAAAATATCAAAGATGACACTCCAGTTGAAGATCAATTTCTTGATGAATATCTTTTTGCAATTTCTACTCAAACTCCATGGTTTGCTGATATTGCTAATTATTTAGTTTCAGGAAAATTTCCTTCAATAATGAATGCAAGAGATAAAAGAAAAATCATTTATGATAGTGCAAAATATTCATGGGTTGCTAATGAGTTGTACAAGACAGGTCTAGATTTGATCATTAGGAGATGTGTTCGGGAAGATGAGATGCCTGAGATTCTCAAAGCATGTCATGATGAACCTTGTGGCAGACACTTTGCTGATAAAAGGACAGCCTATAAGATCCTTCATTTAGGATATTATTGGCCATCCCTTTTTAAAGATGCTAAAGAGTATGTCAAAAGGTGTGACAGTTGCCAAAGGGTAGGGAAACCTTCTCCTTCGGGTGAGATGCCATTGCAGCCTCAGGTACATATTGAACCTTTTGAAAAATGGGCTTTGGATTTTGTAGGACCTATTAGTCCTCCATCAAGACAAAAGAAATATATATTAGTTTGCACTGATTATGTTACTAAATGGGTAGAAGCCAAGCCATTACTTGTTGCTAATGAATCATCTGTAGTTACTTTTCTTTTTGAGGATATTTTTACTTGTTTTGGTGTCCCAAGGGAAATTGTTACAGATCAAGGAGCTCAATTTACATCAAGGCTAGTGGAGCAAATGATGGAGAGGTACAAAATCAGACATAGAAAATCTACTCCTTATCATCCACAAGCAAATGGTCAAGTGGAATCTACTAATAAGGTCATTGAAGGAATCCTAACAAAGATTGTTCATTTACATAGAAGAGATTGGGTAGATAGGCTTCCTGAAGCCTTATGGGCCTACAGAACTACATGGAGAAACACAACAGGTCATACTCCTTATGAACTTGTTTATGGAAAGCAAGTTTTGTTTCCCATAGAGTTCCAGATTCAAACTTTCAAAATGGCAGTTCAGCTAGGACTTGATTTAACGGAGGCGCAAAAGCATAGATTGGAGCAGATTAATGAATTGGATGAGATCAGACAAGATGCAGTTCAGAAAACAAGTCTAGTCCAACAGCAAAGGACTAGATGGCATGATAAGTACATCAAAGAGAAGAAATTCAAAGAAGGTGACTGGGCTCTCTTGTTTGATTCAAAATTCAAGGATTTTCAAGGTAAATTTCAAACACATTGGCTTGGGCCATATGAAATTGTTGAAATTTTTGACAACGGAGCAGTAAAAATCAGGACAATAGATGAAGAAGAGGTCACTTTTCTTGTGAATGGTCATAGATTGAAGTTGTATCACAAACCACTCTCAAGAGAAGAATTTTTCAAGAAGTTCCAGGAAAACAGTGATGTGAAGTTAAAGAAGAAGAATCTTTCTTCTTCGTCAACTTGATTGAATTTTCTGAAGCATTTCTTTTTAAAAATAAAAAATAAATAAATAAAATAACATAAAGAGTATAAACATGAAAACCAATCATTGATTGGCATGTTTATCTGAGAAAAGGTAGGGTGAAAATGTCGAGTCTTTACGACACTCTAACTTTTCCATTTTTACTGTGAGTACATTACAAAATCATGAGTTGGATCCATTGCATATGATCCAACTCATTCATTCATTTCTTATCCATCCATACTCCATTTTAATTTCATTCATTCATACCTTCACTTCATTCCATATTTCATTCATCTCATTCCATACTTCATCCACCTCATTTCCATGTCGAAAATTTAAATTTTGATAGAAAATGAATAACTTTTGTATCATGGATTAGGGCCATTCCACTCCATTTCATGAATTGTAGTCCATTATTTAGCCACCTATAATATTTTGTTATACCAAAAGGTGGCTAAGATCTTTGAGCCTCGAGCAAATTTTATCACTAAAAATTGTTGGCTCTTGAAGCCTCTTTAAGGCCTCATGCCTCTGTCCCAAATCCTCATTTGTTGTCCCATTTTATACTCAGAAAATTCTGCTGATTCCAAATGAAAGACTACTGAAAGACCATATTTTTCCCTCTTCTCAAACCTTTCATCTGCTCCCCTTTTTCTCCATCAAAACTGCCTTGTTTTCATAAGTCCTCTTCTTTCCATTTATGAAAAATTCCCCTTTCCATAGTTAAAAACTCACTTTTTAACTATTTCGGAACCCCCATTTCCATTAAAAAACCATGAAAAATGTCATAAAAAACAACAAAGTATTATGACCATGGACTTAAGCCCCCTCGGGCTAAGTCCTAACCACTTCCCCCCACATACCCCTTCCCCGGAACCAAGCGCTAACCCTATTCGGCGCTCATCGCATCGGAAATATCCAAATGCGCGAGACTTGTGCTCTATTCAAAAGTTCCGATTGCGATCATGCTTTGGATTGAAATTTTCCAATGCGATTAAACCTTTGTAATATAAAAACCCGATCGCATCGTTTATTTTATATATATCCAGTAAGCCCGCCTCCAGCACTTAAAACATTGTAAATTTTCATTACTGTTCCACTTTTTCCTTTGTAAAACCCAAAAACCCGCTTATCCAAAGTTTCAACTTAAAAGCTTGAAGTCACGTGTTTAATATTTCAATGGGTTGATCGAAAAGACCGATCGCGCAATCGCAATCGGAGAAATTTCAATGGGTTGATCGGAAAGACCAGGCCCGCAGTTCCAATTGCGATTAGGCCCTTGTTATATATAAACCAAGACCTATAAAGTTTCATACACCCAAAGGCCCCTTGATCAGAGCACCTATTCCCTTTGCATTATAAATATTCCACCGATTTATATAAACCTTTGTTTCATATTTCTAGCTTTTGGTCTTTAGGGTTTTCCGCTCCACTCGAAAACCAATCACATGCGTTGATCATACACCAATCGAAGCGACCATCACTCTTTGTCATCAAGCCGATTCCCAATCCTCCTGCTTGTTTAATGCATGCGTTTTGTTTACCCCTCCGGATCAGCATTCACGATTCATTCTCCGTCAGTTGACCTACGTTCTTAGATCAACAACTATCAATGTCGCCTCTCCCCCTCGATCAGCATGATCACCTTGGAGTTTCAAATCGCGCTAGAAGAAAGCCTCACGATGCGTAATCACATGCACCTACCGCACCTCCGATTGCAATTACGATTCGATTTAAGTTGTTGATCTACTCCTTAGATCGACGATCTGCCAATAACTACTTTCGCAAGTTTCAATACGCTTCATCAATTCGCTACCCCAGGTGCGACCTCTGATTGTCCGGACCGTCCACGTGTCCAAATCGGACGTTCCAAAACTGCTCCTCCTTATTCTTCTCCCGCTATCCTTTTTTCCTTTCTATGCAGATCTCCACCGTTGGTTGCCTTCATCCGACGGCTACGCTCCTCTCCTGCCTTCCGAAGCAGTTTAGACCCATTTCGTAGGATTTCTTAATTGTTTTTGTTTTATGCAGGTGTTTTCAATGGTTTTCCATTATGTTATGAAAGGCCGAGACCGGAAAAGGCTTTTCTGCGCCTTTGATTTATCGATAGGAACCATTCCATGGAGCTCTATTTCCATTGTTGTCGAACCCCTATGACCATTGATACCTTTAAAAGCCCTGTCACGGCTCTGCAGTAACAAGACAACACTGTTTCCATTGGAGCAATTAAAGAGTATAAGTTTTGAAGGACAGCACACAAGAGATTGAAGATTGAAGACAAATTTGGGGATCACGGCTAAGATTGAATATCAAAAGTCTAATTCCCCAAACTAAAACAGAATTAATAGAAAATCAAAAAGATTTGTCAGGCAGAAAGGACTTCCAACGCTGCATTTGAGGCAAATTGATTCCTCAGCTACCACGGGAGCCACCTGTTGCCTCAAAGCATTCAAACAGGGGCCGAACTTATTGAAGAAAATCAGATATTCACCTCCAGCGCAGCCAAGGAGTTACTTCTGCAAGAGAATAAATGCAAAAATATCTGCAGAGTCACTCCACACAGCGTACAGAGCCTCAAAGTCAAATAAAGCTCCCACCGAGCTTTGATATTAATTGTAAAACATTAATACAGTGATCCACCTGTACACTTCTCCATCGAACCCCTCAAAAGGCCGAGAAGTCATTTAATCTGTATTAATGGTTCATGAGATATTTTCGTTAGTTCTCACCTCCTCATCTTCTTATAAGTACTTCTGCATAAGATGAGAAATTGTTGGTTGTTGGTTGTTGTTTGATCACAAGTTGTAACATTGAAACTCTCTGAAATAAATATACAAGTTTGTTGAAGTTGAAAACAAATTGAAGTCTTGGATGTCTTGATGATGCTGTTGCATGCCCATTCCTGAGAAGGCTCTATCATTGGATTCATGAGCTTGGTTGTTGGTGAAGTATTCTAACTGTTTAAATGTTTTCTCCTATTTTCATTATGTTTCATAATCTCTTACTATAGTAGGCTGAAAGTTTTAGGCTAAGAAATGACTCCTGGAAGCACCTTAGACCTGTTCACCCTTCACTGTTTTATGTTTTCTTCTGCTGAAGCATTCTAGAGGCTTTAAACCTTCTCTTTAGTCTTCATGCTCGTTTATTTCCTTAACAGCTCAAATAGTTGGTTTCAGCATGATTTATGGTTCTCCCTGCTTATCTGCCATCACTTGAAAGTTGTTATTGAAGTCTCCCTTTGAAGTACCATTGTCTTAAGTTAATCAAAGAGGTCGGTTTTGATCTTACCCTTTGCCCCTGCTTGAACAATTGTTTTGAAGGTCATTATAGTTGCAAGTATATATGTTATTTAGGTGTTCCCTCTTCTATGAATGCAACTATCAGTGAATCTTTTATGTTTTCTAAGTCCTTTAAAGTAAAATATTTGAGGAAATAGGGAGTTCCCCGAATCTTAGATTTCATTTTAAAAGTTGTCTTGAAGTCATTATTTGCTTAAAGAATGTTTGTGGAATTTATGGTTAGCCCTGTCTATCAAATATCTCTTTATTGTTAAGTTATGTTTTCAAGTTTCCCTTTGTTGAGAAGTAAATCTCTCTTTCCAAATCATTAATGTCCATCTCATTCCAAAACAAAGGATCCTGTGGCCAAGTTAGATTTGCCCTTTGATATCCCATATCCATTGATGAGTTTGTCATGACCTTATTTTGACTCCATAGCCCAATGAACCGGATACTTTTTCTTTCTGTCTATCTTTCCTAGACCTTTCATATTCTGTTGTATCAACTCAACCCAACCAAACAAACATCTGCACTTAATAACTAGTCTAAAATCCATAATCAAAGCAAACAAGATAAACCTTTGCAAACAAATATTTGAGAGATCCCTCTCTGAGAACAGGAGGACTAGATCTTGGAACTCTAAAGATTGGTTCTGATGTTGCCTTGTCTTTTGATTTGCCAAACTGTCAAAACACGGGATACCAACATAATGGCGATCATGGTGGGACCTCTGAGTCGGTAACAATCCAAATACCCCTTAGGACTTCAGAAATCCCTTATTTTCAAGAATATCTAGTGATTATTAGCCACCTCATCGCCACCAACATAATGGCGATCACGGTGGGACCTACTGAGAATTAGAGGTTTCAAAACCTTTCTTTAAACTTTTTAGGTCCAGTATAACATAAGTAACTTTCTTCAAGCACTACCTAACAAATGGTAATCATGATAGGACTTAATTGAATCAGTGACAAACTAAGTAACCCTTAGGATTCCTTTTAACCCTTATCAAACCTTGAAGGAACCAGTTACCAAGCCATAAGAGCAACTCTGTTTATTTGAACACCTTAGCTAAGTGAAAAATCAGACTTAGAACACTCTCTTAACCTATAAAACCAAAATAACTCAGAAAAACCCAAAAAACATTCCAAGTTTGGCTTCATAATAAACATTGGTAGTGGACCATAAAACCTTTTACCTCCGTAGGAGCTAAAAACTTCCACTTGGCGACTCCACAATCCTAGCAGACCTTAAGACTCCACTGGGAAGAACCCTTATCATTATAATATCATTCAAACTTAGTTAGAGGACTGTAGGATTAAATTTGCGTAAACAGATTAGTTAACCTCTCAAAGATTTTCATACTTGGTTAAACTTTTCTTGTTATTTGGGTCTAAAAACATAGCATAGTGGCTTCTAAAAAGATTCACATTAGAGCCCATCCTGACCCTGATCCACCTGAGATAGTGGATAACCTAGAAAGCATCCTTAGGAAGTCTCCTAAGATTAAATCTTCAACTGTTTTCAGATAACCCTTGAGAGCTAATTCAGTTCCTGAGAATCTTACAGCTCTACAAGAATCATATGGTGGTGGAACCATAAAACGTTTTACCTCCTTAGGAGCGAAAAATTTTCCACCTGGCGACTCCACACTCTGAAACTCCCAGAAGACCAAATGACTCCACTGGTAGAAGACCCTGAACTGATTGACCGGACACAGTGACCTCTTTTCTGATTTACAAACATGATTCCGAGGATACAACGAAGATATGCCCCAATGAGTAGAGATCATATCCCTGGGTTTCCACATAAGATGCCCCGGGTGAATTGGGATGACAACCTGCCTGTTTTTCAAGGTGAAAATTTTGATGACCCTCTATTACATCTCATCAAATTTCATATACATGTATGGAGGTTGAAAGTTGAATGGCATGAAGATTGCCTAATGAAAATGTTCATGTTAACATTAGAAGGAAAATCTAGGGATTGGTATGAATGCTTAAGATCTTGTAGTTTGTTTTCTTTAAGAGATCTTGAATATACGTTCTATGAGAACTATAAAGAAAACGCTACATCATTATCATTGGGTGCAATATATTATGATCCATCGCAAAACATCACCCAACACATTATAGATAATGAGGAAGCTTGGGAAGAGATGCATCCCGAAGATCTTTTAACAGCCATTCATGAGTTTAATCTCCTACTGAAAAATTTTAAGAACATAGATGAATCACTTGAGGAAGAAAACAAATAATAAATAAAGAACATTCCTCAATATTTTCCTCAAAACTTAGATAATGATTCATCATCCCTTATAGCCGAGGCTCAAAAAGACATCCAGCCTCAAAATCAGTCTTGACAAGAAACAGAGAACTGTTGTACTCCTGTTCAAAGGAACATAGAAACATCCTTCTCTTTGACAGAAAAAGAGATAGATCAGACTATTTATAAACAGCCAGTCTCTGATTTTTTTTGCGAAACAAACACTCTTGCCCATTCACATAAAGAACTTTGTTGTATAGATTTAGAAAGTTATCTTGTAGATCAGTTAGAAGAAAAGCAAACTGATGACCCAATATGTTCGACTGACAAAATTGTTTATTCAAATGATTTTCCAAATTTCGATCAGTCTGATGATGATGATGATGAGTTCCAAGAAAAAACTAATCATGCAGGGCAACCAGTGTTTGATTGGTGTTATCATTTTCACCATCACCAGCTTGAAAGCCAAAAACATCCGTTTCAATCCATCACTAATGGCTTTCACATAATTGGAAATCAACAGCCTTTCAACTCAGAAGGTGAAGAGAAGAGCAATAAAGAAATTTTTGAGCAAAAGGAGCTTTCTCTTGAAAAAAAGGAAACCTTTAAATACTCCCCTGCTCAAGAATATAATAACCTCTTCATAGAGTTTAGTTCTCTGAATTCAAGCATACCAGGGTTACCAGAGGACAACACTGTTAAATATGATGAGTCCTCCAGTTCAGAGGATGATGAAGATGAAGGAGAAAAACAAATAGAAGACTATCCTGTTGTGGATATATCATCTTCTCAAGAAGAAACTTCTCCCTTCACTGATATTAGTCTGTCATATAAAGAGTCTGAATTTGTATCAGAAGCAAGCATATATTTAGACAAAGAAAATATTTCACTGTTTGCTGTTGTGCAGGTTAAAGATGACGATACTTCCAAGGAACATATTGAAGACATAGCCCTCAAAGCTGAGGCCTTGGAAGCAGAAAATATACCGAATATGGAGGTCCATAAAGAAGAGAATCTTCATCTTTTCTTTGTTGATCCTATGGAAGAGTGTGTGGAAATCCCGACTGGCTCAAATTATCAAGCATTGACCCTTTGCAAGAGCCAGAGACATGAAAAGCTGTCACCTTCTGTGATAGCCTTGACATTGAAGGTTAACCTTAAATATGTTCTATGGATACCTCTGACAAGCAGCTAGAGTTACTACTTCTTCTTGACATTACTCAGCTGGCTGCATTGGCACTTTTGTATCATATGAATATGTAAATACTCCATGTTTAGAATAGGTTAGATAGGAATGTCAATAAAGCTCAGTTCTGAGCATGTAGTTAGTTGTTGTTTTCTGCTTTGGAGAAAAATCAAGAATTCAAAAATACAAAAACAAAGAAAGAATGAAAAGAGGGAAAATTGAAAAAACAATAAAGGTATAGCCCCATACCAAAAAGAGAAACAAATATGAAAGTGTGCAAAGCTTAAATGCCACTCCTGCAAAACACACTTCTAGTTAGTCAAACAGCCTAATCTTAACTAATTAGCTTTTAAATTTTTCTGCTGATAGGATAGTGAATTCGATTTGCCAAATTGTTCAATCTTGGCTTATCAGTAGATAGATTAGGATAGAAATTGAAGGTTCAAACAAACTCAAAATCTGAACCTGAGGAGAAAAAGAAAGAAGCTTGACTCAAACAAAAGCAACGAGAGATTTGAAGAAGAGAAAGTAGTGATGAGAAGCTTTCAGATCTTAAGCCTTCAATTTTTGATGTTCAATTTCTGCAAATAATAATCTATGTGCAGCTTGTTTTTATGCCATAGATCACAGCAAGTCAAACAACTTAATATTGACTTGACTGTTTTTAAATTTTTGTTGTAGAATTTAGAGAATGAAAGTCTGTTGGACAGTTTAATCCCAACAGACAGTAGATTAGGTAGAGAAATATCTGAGCTCAACTGTTTAATCTAAGTTCAGGGAGAAATAAGGAGTAGAATTATATTAGTTTTTATGCTTTCAAAAGAAAAAAATGTTGTGAATGGATTTTGCCAATCCAAGTGCACTTTGATGAAGAAAAAATGTTAGATCAGTAGGATTGGGTAGGTAGAAAGTTTGTATTGATGAAATTCCATTGTTTTCATAGCCGCCAAACATTTTTTCAAAGCTAGATCATCCAGCAAAGGAAGGGCAACCCAATGGATGAGGCACCTGGTCAGCATCCTAGAGAGAACAATGGATGAGGCAACTAATCAGCCTCCCAGAAATCAAGTCTGAATTCTTGATGCCTTCAAGAAGGCACCATCCCCAAGTGGAGCCACTGTTAGCCTCCTATAATATTTTGTTATACCAAAAGGTGGCTAAGATCTTTTTTGAGCCTCCAAGGAACAAATTTTATCACTAAAAATTGTTGGCTCTTGAAGTCTCTTTAAGGCCTCATGCCTCTGTCCCAAATCCTCATTTGCTGTCCCATTTTATACTCAGAACATTCTGCTGATTCCAAATGAAAGACTGTTGAAAGACCATCATTTTCCCTCTTCTTAAACCTTTCGTCTGCTCCCTTTTTTCTCCATCAAAACTGCCTTGTTTTCATATGTCCTCTTCTTTCCATTTTTGAAAAATTCCCCTTTCCATAGTTAAAAACTCACTTTTTAACTATTTCGGAACCCCCATTTCCATTAAAAAACCATGAAAAATGTCATAAAAAACAAATTATTATGACCATGGACTTAAGCCCCCTCGGGCTAAGTCCTAACCACTTCCCCCCAAATGCCCCTTCCCCAGAACCAAGCGCTAACCCTGTTCGGCACTCATCACATCGGAAGTATCCAAATGTGCGAGACTTGTGCTCTATTCAAAAGTTCTGATTGCGATCATGCTTTGGATTGAAATGTTCCGATGCGATTAATCCTTTGTAAACACAAAAACCCGATCGCATCGTTTATTTTATATATATCCAGTAAGCCCGCCTCCGGCGCTTAAAACATTGTAAATTTTCATTACTGTTCTGCTTTTTCCTTTATAAAACCCAAGAACCCAATTATCCAAAGTTTCAACTTAAAAGCTTGAAGTCACGTGTTCAATATTTTAATGGGTTGATCGAAAAGACCGATCGCGCAATCGCAATCGGGGAAATTTCAATGGGTTGATCGGAAAGACCAGGCCCGTAGTTCCGATTGCGATTAGGCCCTTGTTATATATAAAGCCCTGGGCCTATCAAGTTTCATACGCCCAAAGGCCCCGCAATCGAGCACCTATTCCATTTACGTATAAATATTCTACCCCGATTTATATAAACCTTTGTTTCATATTAAAGAACTTTGGATTTTCGGGTTTTCGCCGCTCCACTCCAAAACCAATCCCCGCCGTTGATCATACATCGATCAAACGGCCATCGCTCTGTCGCATCGGCGATTTCAATCGCATTGCACTATTTAATCGCATGCGTTTTTTTTGCCCCTCCGATCGCGGCTTCCCCGATTCATTCTCCGCCGTTGATCTCGTTCTTAGATCAACGGATATCGCGTAATCGCCTCTCCCCTCCCGATCGCGCAATCGCATCGAAGTTTCAAATCGCATCGCAACTTTCCCCGATTGATTCCACGATTGCGCAATTGCATGCACCTACCACCTCCGATTGCAATTACCTTTGATTCAATTTCCCGCGTTGATCTACTCCTTAGATGAGCTTGATGCTGCAACTCGCAGAAAGAACCAATTTCAATCGCTTCATCTGTTCGCTACCCCAGGTGCGACCTCCCCGTTCAGCTCCGGACCATCCACGTGTCCGAATCGGACAGTCTAAAGCGCTCCGCCTTATTCCTCTCCGCTCTCCTCTTTTTCCTTTCTATGCTGCGGTCTCTCCCACTGCCGTTGGATGTTTTCATCCAACGGCTATGCTCCTCTCCCCGCCATCTGAAGCAGTTTAAATAAGGTTCTGCGGGGGTTTCTTAATTTTTGTGTTTTGCGGTATTTTAATGGTTTTCCCATTATGTATGAAGAAAATGCGAGAGGCGGAAGACGTTTCACATGCCTTTTGATTTATTCATGAACCATTCATGAGCTCTGTTTCCATTATTGTCGAAGCTACGCACAGGCATTTATGCCTTTAAAGCGGCACGACTCTGCACATTACCGAGACAACGCTATTTCATTGGAGTGGTTAAAGAGTATCAGTTTTTGAAGACAACACACAGGAGATTGAAGATTGAAGACAAATTTGGGGATCACGGCTAAGGTTGAATATCAAAAGCCTAATCCCCTAAACTAAAACAGAATTAATAGAAAATAAAAAATATCTGTCAGGCAGAAAAGACTTTCACCGCTGGATTTGAGGAAAATTTATTCCTCAGCTACCACGGGAGCCACCTATTGCCTCGAAGCATTCAAACAGAGGCCGAACTTATTGAAGAAAATCAGATATTCGCCTCCAGTGCAGCCAAGGAGTTACTTCTGCAAGAGAATAAATGCAAAAATATCTGCAGAGTCACTCCACACAACGTACAAAGCCTCAAAGTCAAATCAAGCTCCCACCGAGCTTTGATATTTATTGAAAAACAATTAATACTGTGATTTACCTGTAAAAATATCCATCGAGCCCCTCAGAAGGCCGAGGAGTCATCACACTGTATTAATTGCCTTAAGAGATCTTTTTTCAGATCTCACCTCCTCATTCTTCTATAAATACTTCTATGGAAAATGAGAAATCGTTGGTTGTTGGTTGCTGTTTGATCACAAGTTGTAGCATTGAAACTCTCTGAAATAAATATACAAGTCCGTTGAAGTTGAAAACAAATTGAAGTCTTGGATGTCTTGATGATGCTGTTGCATCCCTGGTCCTGAGAAGGATCTATCACTGGATTCATGAGCTTGGTTGTTGGTGAAGTATTCTAACTGTTTAATGTTTTATCCTGTTTTCATTATGTTTCATAATCTCTTACTACAGTAGGCTGAAAGTTTTAGGCTAAGAAATGACTCCTGGAAGCACCTTAGACCTGTTCACCCTTCACTGTTTTATGTTTTCTTCTGCTGAAGTATTTTAGAGGCTTTAAACCTTCTCTTTAGTCTTCATGCTTGTTTATTTCCTTGATAGCTCAAATAGTTGGTTTCGGCATGATTTATGGTTCTCCCTGCTTGTATGCCATCACTTGAAAGCTGTTATTGAAGTCTCCCTTTGAAGTACCATTGTCTTAAGTTAATCAAAGAGGTCGGTTTTGATCTTACCCTTTGCCCCTGCTTGAAAAGTTGTTTTGAAGGTCTTTATAGTTGCAAGCATAGATGTTATTTAGGTGTTCCCTCTTCTATGAATGCAGCTATCAGTGAATCTTTTATGTTTTCTAAGTCCTTTAAAGTAAAATCTTTGAGGAAATAGGGAGTTCCCCGAATCTTAGATTTCATTTTAAAAGTTGTCTTGAAGTCATTATTTGCTTTAAGAATGTTTGTGGAATTTATGGTTAGCCCTGTCTATCAAATATCTCTTTATTGTTAAGTTATGTTTTCAAGTTTCCCTTTGTTGAGAAGTAAATCTCTCTTTCCAAATCATTAATGTCCATCTCATTCCCAAACAAAGGATCCTGTGGCCAAGTTAGATTTTCCCTTTGATACCCCATATCCATTGATGAGTTTGTCATGACCTTATTTTGACTCCATAGCCCAATGAACTAGATACTTTTTCTTTCTGTCTATCTTTCCTAGACCTTTCATATTCTGTTGTATCAACTCAACCCAACCAAACAAACATCTGCACTTAAATAACTAGTCTAAAATCCATAATCAAAGCAAACAAGATAAACCTTTGCAAACAAATATTTGAGAGATCCCTCTCTGAGAACAGGAGGACTAGATCCTGGAACTCTAAAGATTGGTTCTGATGTTGCCTTGTCTTTTGATTTTCCAAACTGTCAAAACACGGGAGACCAACATAATGGCGATCACGGTGGGACCTCTGAGTCAGTAACAATCCAAATACCCCTTAGGACTTCAGAAATCCCTTATTTTCAAGAATATCCAGTGATTATTAGCCACCTCATCGCCACCAACATAATGGCGATCACGGTGGGACCTACTAAGAATTAGAGGTTTCCAAAACCTTTCTTTAAACTTTTTAGGGTCCAGTATAACATAAGTAACTTTCTTCAAGAACTACCTAACAAATGGTAATTATGATAGGACTTAATCAAATTAGTAACAAACTAAGGAACCCTTAGGATTCTTGTAAAGCCTTACCAAACCTTGAAGGAACCAGTTACCAAGCCATAAGAGCAACTCTGTTTGTTTGAACACCTTAGCTAAGTGAAAAATCAGACTTAGAACACTCTCTTAACCTATAAAACCAAAATAACTCAGAAAAACCCAAAAACATTCCAAGTTTGGCTTCATAATAAACATTGGTAGTGGACCATAAAACCTTTTACCTCCATAGGAACTAAAAACTTCCACTTGGCGACTCCACAATCCTAGCAGACCTTAAGACTCCACTGGGAAGAACCCTTATCATTATAATATCATTCAAACTCAATTAGAGGACTGTAGGATGAAGATTTGTGTAAACAGTTTAGTTAACCTCTCAAATATTGTCATATCTGGCTGAACTTTTCTTGTTTATTTGGGTCTAAAAAACGCAGCATAGTGGCTTCTAAAAAGATTCACATTAGAGCCCATCCTGACCCTGATCCACCTGAGATAGTTGATAACCTAGAAAGCATCCTTAGGAAGTCTCCTAAGATTAAATCTTCAAATGTTTTCAGATCACCCTTGAGAGCTAATTTAGTTCCTGAGAATCTTACAGCTCTACAAGAATCATATGGTGGTGGAACCATAAAACGTTTTACCTCCTTAGGAGCGAAAAATTTTCCACCTGGTGACTCCACACTCTGAAACTCCCAGAAGACCAAATGACTCCACTGGTAGAAGACCCTGAACTGATTGACCGGACACAGTGACCTCTTTTCTGATTTACAAACATGATTCCGAGAATACAACGAAGATATGCCCCAATGAGTAGAGATCATATCCCTGGGTTTCCACATAAGATGCCCCGGGTGAATTGGGATGACAACCTGCCTATTTTCCAAGGTGAAAAGTTTGATGACCCTCTATTACATCTCATCAAATTTCATATACATGTATGGAGGTTGAAAGTTGAATGGCATGAAGACTGCCTAATGAAAATTTTCATGTTAACATTAGAAGGAAAAGCTAGGGATTGGTATGAATGCTTAAGATCTAGTAGTTTGTTTTCTTTAAGAGACCTTGAATATATGTTCTATGAGAACTATGAAGAAAACGCTACGTCATTATCATGGGGTGCAATATATTATGATCCATCACAAAACATCACCCAACACATTATAGATAATGAGGAAGCTTTGGAAGAGATGCATCCTAAAGATCTTTTAACTGCCATTCATGAGTTTAATATCCTATTGAAAAATTTTAAAAACATAGATGAATCAGTTGAGGAAAAGATGATCCAAGCAGTAAAAAACATTCCTCAAGATATCCCTGAAAACTCAAATATTGATTCATCATCCCTTATAGCCGAGGCTCAAGAAGACATCCAGCCTCAAAATCAGTCTTCACAAGAGACAGAGAACGGATGTACTCTTGTTCAAAGGAACATAGAAACATCCTTCCCTTTGACAGAAAAAGAGATAGATCAGACTATTTATAAACAGTCAGTCTCTGAAATTTTTTGTGAAACAAACACTCTTGCCCATTCACATAAAGAACTTTGTTGTATAGATTTAGAAAGTTATCTTGTAGATCAGTTAGAAGAAAAGAAAACTGATGACCCAATATGTTCGACTGACAAAATTGTTTATTCAGACGATTTTCCGAATTTCGATCAGTCTGATGATGATGATGATGAGTTCCAAGAAAAAACTAATCATGCAGGGCAACCAGCGTTTGATTGGTGTTATCATTTTCACCATCACCAGCTTGAAAGCCAGAAACATCTGTTTCAATCCATCACTAATGGATTTCACATAATTGGAAATCAGCAGCCTTTCAACTCAGAAGGTGAAGAGAAGAGCAATAAAGAAATTTTTGAGCAAAAGGAGCTTTCTCTTGAAAAAGAGGAAACCTTTAAATACTCCCCTGCTCAAGAATATAATAACCTCTTCATACAAATTAATCCACTGAATACAAGCATACTAGGGTTACCAGAGGACAACACTGTTAAATATGATGAGTCCTCCAGTTCATAGGATGATGAAGATGAAGGAGAAAAACAAATAGAAGACTATCCTGCTGTGGATATATCATCTTCTCAAGAAGAAACTTCTCCCTTCACTGATATTAGTCGGTCATTTAAAGAGCCTGAATTTATATCAGAAGCAAGCATAGATTCAAAGAAAGAAGATATTTCACTGTTTGCTATTTTGCAGGTTAAGAATGATGATACTTCCAAGCTACATACTGAAGACACATTTTTCAAGCCGAGGCCTTGGGAAGCGGACAATCTACCGGACATGAGTCCATAAAGAAGAGAGAATCTTCATATTTTCTTTGTTGATCCTATGGAAGAGTGTGTGGAAATCCATTGGCTCAAATTATCGAAGCATTGACCCTTTGCAAGAGCTAGAGACATGAAAAGTTGTCACCTTACGCGATAGCCTTGACATTGAAGGTTAACCTTCAATATGTTCTATGGATACCTCGACCAAGCAGCCAAGTTCTGCTTCTTCTTGACATTACTCGGTGCATTTGCATTGGCACTTTTGTATCATATGAATATGTAAATACTCCATGTTTAGAATAGGTTAGATAGGAATGTCATTAAGCTCAGTTGCAGGCATGTAGTTAGTTATTTGTTTTTACTGCTTTGAGAAAATGAAGAATTCAAAAATACAAAAACAATGAAAAAGAGAAAAGAGGGCAGATTGTAAAAAACAATAAAGGTACAGCCCCATACCAAAAAAAGAAGAAGAGAGAAATAAATTCTGAAACTGTGCAAGCTTAAATGCCACTCCTGAAAAACATATTCCTAGTTAGTCAAATAGCCTAATCTTGACTAATTAGTTTTAAATTTACTGCTGATAGGATAGTGAATTCGATTTGCCAAACTGTTTAATATTGGCTTATCGGTAGATAGATTAGGATAGAAATTAAAGGTTCAAACATGCTCAAAATACGAACGAGGAAGAAAAAGAAAGAACGACTCAAACAAAATTAAAAACAGAGATGTAAAGAAAAAGAAGGCCATAATGAGAAACTTTCAGATCTCAAGCCTTCCATTTTGATTTTAATTTTCTGCAAATAATAATCTATGTGCAGCTTGTTTTTATGCCATAGATCACAGCAAGTCAAACAGATTAATCTTGACTTGGTTGTTTTTAAATTTCTGTTATAGAATTTAGAGAATGAGAGTCTGTTGGACAGCTTAATCCCAACAAGACAGTAGATTAGGTAGAGAAATACCTGAGCTCAACTGTTTAATCTGAGTTCGGGGAGAAATAAGGAGTAGAACTAGATTAGTTTTTATGCTTTCAAAAGAATAAAATGTTGTGTTAAGAGTTGCCAATCCAAGTGCACTCGATGAATAAAATGTTAGATCGGTAGGATTGGGTAGGTAGAAAGTTTGTATTGATGAAAGTCCGGTAATTTTTCCTGTGCAAGCAAACAATTTTTCAAAGCTAGATCATCGGTAAAGGAAGGGTAGCCCCAAATGGATGAGGCACACGGAGAATTGACATCCCGAGAGAGAACAATGGATGAGGCAACTAATCAGCCTCCCAGAAATCAAGTCTGAATTATTGATGCCTTCAAGAAGGCACCATCCCCAAGTGGAGCCATTGTTAGCCACCTATAATATTTTGTTATACCAAAAGGTGGCTAAGATCTTTTTGAGCCTCCAAGGAACAAATTTTATCACTAAAAAATTATTGGCTCTTGAAGTCTCTTTACAAGGATGCAGGCCTTATGCCTCTGTCCCAAATCCTCATTCTTTGTCCCATTTTATACTCAAAAAATTCTGCTAATTCCAAATGAAGAGCTGACCATCATTTTCCCTCTTCTCAAACCTTTCATCTGCTCCCCTTTTTCTCCATCAAAACTTCCTTGTTTTCATAAGTCCTCTTCTTTCCATTTATGAAAAATTACCCTTTCCATAGTTAAAAACTCACTTTTTAACTATTTCGGAACCCCCATTTCCATTAAAAAACCATGAAAAATGTCATAAAAAACAAAGTATTATGACCATGGACTTAAGCCCCCTCGGGCTAAGTCCTAACCACTTCCCCCCACATGCCCCTTCCCCGGAACCAAGCGCTAACCCTGTTCGGCGCTCATCACATCGGAACTATCCAAATGCGCGATACTTGTGCTCTATTCAAAAGTTCCGATTGCAATCATGCTTTTAATTGAAATGTTCCGATGCGATTAATCCTTTGTAAATACAAAAACCCGATCACATCGTTTATTTTATATAAATCCAGGAAGCCCGCCTCCGGCGCTTAAAACATTGTAAATTTTCATTACTGTTCCGCTTTTTCCTTTATAAAACCCAAGAACCCGCTTATCCAAAGTTTCAACTTAAAAGCTTGAAGTCACGTGTTTAATATTTTAATGGGTTGATTGAAAAGACCGATCGCGCAATCGCAATCGGGGAAATTTCAATGGGTTGATCGGAAAGACCAGGCCCGCAGTTCCGATTGCGATTAGGCCCTTGTTATATATAAAGCCCCGGGCCTATCAAGTTTCATACACCCAAAGGCCCCACAATCGGGCACCTATTCCCTTTACGTATAAATATTCCACCCCGATTTAGATAAACCTTTGTTTCATATTAAAAAACTTTGGTTTTTCGGGTTTTCGCCGCTCCACTCCAAAACCAATCCCCGCCGTTGATCATACACCGATCAAACGGCCATCGCTCTGTCGCATCGGCGATTTCAATCGCATCGCACTGTTTAATCGCATGCGTTTTGTTTTCCCCTCCGATCGCGACTTCCCCGATTCATTCTCCGCCCTTGATCTCATTCTTAGATCAACGGCTATCGCGTAATCGCCTGTCCCCTCCTGATCGCGCAATCGCATCGGAGTTTCAAATCGCATCGCAACTTTCCCCGATTTCGCAATCGCATGCACCTACCTGCCACCTCCGATTGCGATTACCCCGATTCAATTTCCGTCGTTGATCTACTCCTTAGATCGACGGTCTGCGCTAACTCACATCGCAAGTTTCAATCGCTTCATCTGTTCGCTACCCCCGATTGCGACCTCCCGATTCAATCCGGACCGTCCACGTGTCCGAATCAGACAATCTAAAAACTGCTCCGCCTTATTCCTCTCCCGCTCTCCTCTTTTGCCTTTTTATGCAGATCTCCACCGTTGGATGTTTTCATCCAACGGCTACGCTCCTTCCCCGCCTTCTAAGCAGTTTAAACCAAATTCCGCAGGGTTTCTTAATTGTTTTTGTGTTTTGCAGGTATTTTAATGGTTTTCCATTATGTTATGAAGAAAAGCTGAGGGCCGGAAAGATGTTTCCTGCGCCTTTGATTTTATCAATAGGAACCATTCCGCCGGGCTCTATTTCCATTATTTGTCGATGCTCTATGAGCATTGATACCTTTAAAAGCCTAGCGCGGCTCTACACATTAACAAGACACTGTTTCATTCAGAGCAGTTAAAGAGTATCGATTTTTGAAGACAGCACACAGGAGATTAAAGATTGAAGACAAATTTGGGGATCACGGCTAAGATTGAACATCAAAAGCCTAAGCCCCCAAATTAAAACAGAATTAATAGAAAATCAAAAAGATCTGTCAGGCACAAAAGACTTCCACCGCTGCATTTGAGGCAAATTGATTCCTCACCTACCACAGAGCCACCAAGGTCTTCAAAGCTTTTAAACAAAGGCCGAACTTATTGAAGGAAATCAGATATTCACCTCCAGCGCAGCCAAGGAATTACTTCCACAAGAGAATAATTGCAAAAATATCCGCGGAGTTACTCCAAACAATACCCAGAGCCTCAAAGTCAAATAAATCTCCCACCGAGCTTTAATATTTATTGTAAAATAGTTAATACAGTGATCCACCTGTAAACTTCTCCATCGAGCCTCTCAAAAGGCCGAGAAGTCTTCACTCTGTATTAATTATCCTTGAGATATTTTGTTAGATCTCACCTCCTCATCTTCCTATAAATACTGCTATGGAAGATGAGAAATTGTTGTTGGTTGTTGGTTGCTGTTTGATCACAAGTTGTAACTTTGAAACTCTCTGAAATAAATATACAAGTCTGTTGAAGTTGAAAACAAATTGAAGTCTTGGATGTCTTGATGATGCTGTTGCATGCCCGTTCCTGAGAAGGCTCTATCATTGGATTCATGAGCTTGGTTGTTGGTGAAGTATTCTAATTGTTTAATGTTTTCTCCTATTTTCATTATGTTTCATAATCTCTTACTACAGTAGGCTGAAAGTTTTAGGCTAAGAAATGACTCCTGGAAGCACCTTAGACCTGTTCACCCTTCACTGTTTTATGTTTTCTTCTGCTGAAGTATTCTAGAGGCTTTAAACCTTCTCTTTAGTCTTCATGCTCGTTTATTTCCTTAACAGCTCAAATAGTTGGTTTCAGCATGATTTATGGTTCTCCCTGCTTGTCTGCCATCACTTGAAAGTTGTTATTGAAGTCTCCCTTTGAAGTACCATTGTCTTAAGTTAATCAAAGAGGTCGGTTTTGATCTTACCCTTTGCCCCTGCTTGAACAGTTGTTTTGAAGGTATTTATAGTTGCAAGCATAGATGTTATTTAGGTGTTCCCTCTTCTATGAATGCAGCTATCAGTGAATCTTTTATGTTTTCTAAGTCCTTTAAAGTAAAATCTTTGAGGAAATAGGGAGTTCCCCGAATCTTAGATTTCATTTTAAAAGTTGTCTTGAAGTCATTATTTGCTTAAAGAATGTTTGTGGAATTTATGGTTAGCCCTGTTTATCAAATATCTCTTTATTGTTAAGTTATGTTTTCAAGTTTCCCTTTGTTGAGAAGTAAATCTCTCTTTCCAAATCATTAATGTCCATCTCATTCCCAAACAAAGGATCCTGTGGCCAAGTTAGATTTCCCTTTGATACCCCATATCCATTGATGAGTTTGTCATGACCTTATTTTGACTCCATAGCCCAATGAACTGGATACTTTTTCTTTCTGTCTATCTTTCCTAGACCTTTCATATTCTGCTGTATCAACTCAACCCAACCAAACAAACATATGCACTTAATAACTAGTCTAAAATCCATAATCAAAGCAAACAAGATAAACCTTTGCAAACAAATATTTGAGAGATCCCTCTCTGAGAACAGGAGGACTAGATCCTGGAACTCTAAAGATTGGTTTTGATGTTGCCTTGTCTTTGATTTTCCAAACTTGCCAAAGCATCAAACAAGGGATTCCAACAC
>JAXQQM020061520.1:0-23502 GCA_034641835.2 Pinus albicaulis | reverse complement strand
GTCAGTACTGCTGAAGAGGTAACCCTCTGCGGACATAGGCGATCCCTACTAGCCCAGCAGGGGTCTAGCAACAAACAAACAATGCTATGACGCAAGCTCCTAGTTACGAATGAAAGACTTGGGATAAGAGCCTACCTCGATTCCAACGCTAGATCTGAAGAAGAAGATGTCCCCGTCCTCCAGCCCTGGCAGATCACAATCCTTCCACGATCTCCGTGGATGAACACCTGCACGCAGAAGAAACGAACAGATACATGCATAGGAACCAGCATACGTAACTAAACATCGGTCAAAAAAGATATTACTCACATTAACATGATGGAAAACGGAGTGGAACCATAATCATAGTCATCTATTAAGTAATAAACGAATAGAAGTTACAACCAAGTTCTGACGTCGCAGCTTCCTTCGAACGGGTCTCCGGTCGTCCACGTCTCGCAAAGCTCGCCAAGGAAAGGGAAACCTCTCCAGAGTCTCGTAACAATGGTCTCCTCGCTTGAATGGGCCTTAAGGGAAAGAAGGGATTCTTTACAGCACAAAGGCACTTGGGAACAGGGAGATGCAAAGCTTCAGCACTTCAAGACTAGCTTGCCATGGATCTGAGCAAGCTTTTATAGATGGGGAAGGAGGGAGTTGGGATCCCTATTATTATGGGATTGGCCCTATCAACAAGGAAGGTTCCACAGAAGGTGGCAAAACCACTTCCCTTCCATAGAACTCCCGCAGCCAAACCTCCCAACTCAAGATAGGCAATGGTTGTGAGTTTGTTTGAACTCAACTTCCGCTATCCATATTTAAAAAACAGTCCCTAAAATGGGTGGCGCGATTGCTGCTCTATGACAGAGCGCCAAGTGGCGCGACCTCTTTACAGGATTTCCCTGATTGGCGCAAGCACTGAACTGTCTACCCGCGCCAATGCAAAAAGAGTTGTTTTTCATGGGTTTTGCAAGGAGATGTCTCAAGGGAAAATAAAGCTCATGCTCAGAGGGATGCATTGATGATATTTTCAAGGCATGACAATGTTCACAGGTCACGGAATGGGTCCTCCATTGTGCGGGATGGGAAATGGTAAGGACGGTGACAAATTACTGTGTAACAGATGCCCCCTAAAGCATGAGGCCCGAGAGAGAGAGGGGTGAAATGCTTTACGAGAACATGTCCAACAGAAGGCCCGCCGTCGGAAAACCTGCACAGAAAGATACAACTGATATCTCAAGTACATGATGTATATACATGGTATGGACGCAGCCATCCGAACAGAGTATGCTATAATCCGGATCTAGGGTATGGGCGCAGCCATCCAACTAAGATCAAACAAATAGACTCAGGTATGGTCGCAGCTATCCAATCAGTGAGTCATGTACATAATGATAATAATCCACAATCGCAGCCTGGATTACAACAGACACAATCCAGGGTCTTGCGCTCCATCTCGACCCAACAGAGTACAAGTTCAAGCATGTGAATATGTGAGTTGAAGTCGAACATGCAAGAACATCGTCTGATTACCAGCCAATGATGAAAGTTGTTAACAGACGCGAGAGAAACCACCAATAATGACAATGGTCCTCAAGGTACTACAGGTACAATCTACGGCGTGTGAATAAATGAGCTGATGTCGAACACCCGCAGAATCATCTGATCGGAGGCCAATGATGAAAACCTCACGTCGAATGCGACGAACCTTCCATTGAGGCATGCAGGCTCCAAGGTACCATCAGGAGTCTCTAGACCAACTTCCTGGATAATGAGTTGAAGTCGACAGGAAGTGACCTTGATCGAAGGTGGGCCATAATGATTCCCACATCATCGACACGAGACAGAGGAACATAATGTTTGGTTGTGAATCAGGATCATATGAGAAACAGAGGAAGGTTGATATTTGCAGAGGCCAACTTCTCTTGAACACATGAACGACACGACGGTGAATTTGGCAGTATTTGACATCAAACGGATCAGAGGTCATGGTGACGAGGCAATGAACAGATGAGCGGTCAAAAGAGATTATCCAAACCCACGGAGGCAAAGTGAAGCAACGAGATGAGATGTCCCCAACCCGACACAAATGCAGAAAAGTGCCATATTCAAGAGCGACATACTGCCAATGTAAGCGACGATGGTTCCATTTTTCCCCACCATCTTGGTGAGTACCTCTTTATTTTTACACAAGCTTGAAGAGGATACCATATGCTTGTCATATAAGTCCGCCCTTCGGGCGAATCCATCCTAGTACATTTAACGAGCCCTAGGAAGGAGCGACTCGAATAACGTCATTTCGACTGGATCCGATGTCATCAGGGTTTAACGAGTCTGACAAAGGAAGAACTCGATGTCTTTTCATGTTTAGAGAGTTTGAAAAGACAGCGGAAAAGAAAAATCCACAAGTCCCTTTTCGTAAATAGTTCCCCAGATCCGAAAAGGTAGAAAACAATATCCGGGAAAACCTCCTAGTCGCGATAGGCTAGGGTATTCCTTTTTCGTAATCAATCCATCCAAGCCCGAAAAAGGGTTAAACTTATACTGGGTGAATGTCGATTCGTGTCCATTTTAACGAGATCGAAACGACAAGGGCCTCGGCAATCTTTTCATGTTTAGAGAGTCAGAAAAGAGCTGAAAGATGACTCCTCCTGGAGGAACGAGTGGTATAAAGGGTAGCAACTGGTTCCGGTAATGGTGGAACTACTCTGAACAAATAAAGGTCGAGAGGTTGGCTAACAAGACCACTCATAGCAGCGGTTCCTCAGGAACGGGTAAAACAACCAAGTGAAGGCATATGATCGGCCAAGCAGATAGTGACAATGGAGTGAGAAAACCAAGGCTCATCTGGTTTCATTTTTACACAAGAGGTAAAATGGGCAAGGTTTCATTTTTACACAAGCTTGAAACAAAGATAAACTATGCTTGAAACCAGTTTCATTTTTACACAAGCTTGAAACGGACATAAACTATGCTTGAAAAGATAAGCATGCCCCCAGCATGGTGACTCAATTCGAGGTACATGCCCCCCAAGCTTCAGTCCATATGGAAGGAAGATGGAGTGAAGGTTCAAAGTACGAGATCTAAGAAAGACTCGACTGGGATTTTACGAGAACTTATCAAAGAATCGAATTGAACATGCTCGTGTTTCATTATTTTAACGAGGTTGACACGCTTAAAAGAACTATCCTCAAACAACTTGTTTCATGTTTTAAGGAGCTTGACACAAATGAAGGAACTATGCTCCGAGAGCCTGGTTTCATTTTTTAAAGAGCTTGACCCAGGGAGGAAACCGTGCTCTAAACGACTTACATCAAAATGAACAAGAAGGTGGTGCTTCCAAGAGTTCCACTCCTGATGGAAGGGAAACATCCTGGAAGTCAGGACCCAATGCCCCCAGTACATTATGCACAACGGCATCATCACTGAGCACAGGCACGGGGTAAGTGGCCACATAGTTGACCTGCGGTGGGGCAGATACAACAGGTGGATAAAAACCAGGAGGGGGTGATGGCGGACCAGTTGCCACATTAGGACCAAAGAAGGACAGCTGATCAATGGTCACGATCCTTCCTTCATGTGGAAAACAGGCCACACGAAAGAGGGAGGAGACGAGCGCTCCCATGGCATAGGTGTAATCGCGCCCCAAAAGCAGATTGAAATCCAAGGGGCCTAGAACGACCATCACGTCCATATGGACGGTTTTTCCTCCCAAAGTAATCGGTAACCTTGGAAGGATCCCCAACGGTTGACTCGTCCTTCTATTGAATGTCAACAGATTCTGCGTAACAGGCGCAAGCGGTGGCGAACCGAAAGCTTGCCAGGTAGTTGAAGACAGAATACTAACAGAGGCACCTTCGTCTATAATGGTGTTGGGTACAACCAGACCAAGAGCCTGTACTGTGATCTCGAAAGGCACATAAGACGGAAGGCGAAATCCTGCAAATCGATTCCAGTCAAAGGAAGCGACCAAACTACTCGGAGGGGCTACCATCGACAAGCGAAGGTCTTCCCTTGATGTTACGGAAGCAGAAGCCTCCTCCATGACCTCCATCTCGAAGGTGGGAGGAATATCCTCCGTAGCCTCCATCTTGGGAGGCGGAGGAGCAACTTCTTGAAGTACAGGGACAGGAGAATCTTTCTCCAAGTCTGAAGAATCTGAAGAGACCAGAAGAACATGAGGGGTGTGAGATCCACTCTCGACAGAAAAGACTTGGTGCACCGCGGACGGGGCCAGTTCAACCGATCCTACGACCAATGGTTGGTCAGGGATGGATCCGTGAATTTGAATTTCTGGGGGAGTGGGATCGACCAAGGATGACTCTTGACCAATCGTAGGATCAGCTGGCGGAGGACTCAAAGAAAGTCGATTGTAACCAGGTGGAAGGCGTGGTGTAGAACCGACTGGGTTGTCCAAGATTTGCCTGGCTTCATCCATATAAGGACAAAGGTGAATGGCATGGTGCCCTTCACACAACTTACAGGGATTGGTGATCTTACCCTGCTTCTTAGAGTTCTTATCAACAGCAGCTGAAGACGTGCCCCCAACTTGACTCCCAGAAGCCAAAGGCAACGGTGGGCGGCCGTTGGACCATACTTCGAGCACCTTGGGAATGCCAGGGCAGTCTCGAAGAAGATGGTCTCCCGTGCACAACATGCACGGGAACTTGACTTTCCGAGGAGGGTTGGAAGGCCTATCAAGATGAGATTTCTCATGGACAGTAGCTATACATTTAGCCTCTCGCTTATCAGACTTCTTCTTCTTTGTCTTCTTCTTCTTCTTCTTAGCCACCTGGTTACTCGAATCCAGACTTTCACCAGGCGAAGTAGAAGAGGAGGACGCAGAAACAGGCGAAGAAGGGGAGAGGTCCACCTTGGAATCAACATGATGTTGTTCCGTCGGAGGAACTGATTGAACAATAGTGGAGACATTCGGAACTACAGAGGTTGAGAACAACCAAACAGGCAACCCAACCGTTAATCCAGGAAGGGACAACGTCGCCATGTAAGGAGCACCAACATTTCCAAAAGGAGGAAAATGACTAGGATTCCCTTCTGAGGGGATTCCTTGGTTGGTAAACTCTGAAAAAGTTGCCATCAAACTCAAAACCACACACGGGCTGAAAACGAGCTAAGGCACACGATCAAACAGTCAACAAGTGATGTCTAAACAGGTGTGTAATCGTGGGCGATTAATTTTACCACATTGGAAAGTAAGGAATTCTACCGTTTCATATTTTAAGAGTCGAGAAACGATAAAAAGATGACTCTATCTCTTTCAGAGTTGACACAAGCGTGAAAGGACAAGCGCTTGACGGTCTTTTCAAGTTTAAGGAGTCAGAAAAGACCAAATGACTACTCAGGAAAAACTAGGCACAAAGGGTGTACCAAATATCCGTGAACTGCAATATACACCTTGGTTTCAAAAATGAAACAGAAATCGACCAAGGACTTTCCGTACGTGCAGGTAGTCTCCCCGAATGCTGTGTTCGGTGTATCACGGGTATAGGGCGGCAGACTCGGCTTCCTGTGGATAAAGGATTGAAAACCTGGAGGGGTCTCCCTTTATATACGCGACGGTACGGGGAGCGCAAGTCCGTACTAGCGCTGTCTAAAGCCAACAGGCGAACGACAGCTGCTAGGTTTAACGACGCCGGAACACGTCTCTAGCCTAGACCTTCTAAATATGTTTCATTAAGTTCCAATGTTGCCTTAGGTTAATTGAATAAATTTTACAGTTGATCTTCAATTAAGTTTCAATTTCCAGGCCCTATCGTATGTAGTGTCTCGAAAGACTCCTAAATGCAAGCTATATGCCACGGTGCAACATTTCGTTCGATGAAAACTAGTTAAATAAGAGTTGAGAGCTTTTATGCAAACGAAATGAACGGAATACAAACAACAATGTCTCTAATGCAACTAATGCAATTGAACACTTTTCATCCAAACACTAATCACTAGCGATATGGAAAAGATCACAATTTGCATTAATTAATCAAAACAAAAGAGATTTTTTTTTTTTTTTGATTTTCAATGTCTAATGGCTAATGTGCACTGAAAACAAAAGGAACAATTTGAGAGATGATATCCAAGAGAGCGAAACAAACAAAATTCACTCAACAATGCAATCAATCATATCTCCAAATCGACCCAAAGTCCCTCGAAAACTTCCAATGGACCGTGTGATCTAGGTCCAAAGCAAGGGCAAACGAATTCCGAATGAAGGAATGAACAATCACTCAAAAGACGCAGCAAAACAATCAAAGACTGATAAGAGAGCGTGGAGAACTAGTCAACAAGTTGACAGGACAATCAAGACACCTGAACTCCCAAGGAGGGCTCGATACACTAAGCCACTAGATGCCCTAGGGCTCAAAACGTGAAATCGGTAGATAGAGGCAAACAACCAAAGGACATAGGTGAATTCCAGCCAAACAAGACTCCAACACACTCAGACAGTCGGGAAATCAAGAAGAGAAGCACTGGTCAAGTCCAGAAAGCTCAAAAATGAAGAAACTCAAAAAAGTCACAGGGGTGGCGCGACTGTGGACTTGAAACTGGCGCCAGAGGCCAATTGGCGCGAGACAGACAAAGGCAACAGGCGCCAAGTGGCGCGACTGTCGGGTTAAAAACCGCGCCAGTCGAGTTATTCAACAAAAATTAAAAAACAAGCTACTCTGAAAGCAGACCAATACAAGCTAAGCAAACCAAGAAGCTAAAATAATGAAAGAATCCAACCCAGAAGGTTCATCAAGCAAGGAGAAACAATCAAGGCGAAACAATCATAAACGAGACAAGGAAAACCGGACGATCCCCAGCGGAGTCGCCAATTTGTTGAGGAGGTAAATCCCCTCTGCGGACAGAGGCGATCCCTACTAGCCCAGCAGGGGTCTAGCAACAAACAAACAATGCTATGACGCAAGCTCCTAGTTACGAATGAAAGACTTGGAATAGAAGCCTACCTGGATTCCAACGCTATGATCTGAAGAAGAAGTGTCCCCGTCCTTGAGCCCTGGCAGATCACAATCCTTCCACGATCTCCGCGGATGGACACCTGCACATAGAAGAAACGAATAGATACAAGCATAGGAACCAGCATACGTAACTAAACATCGGTCAGAAAAGATATTACTCGCATTAACATGATGGAAAATGGAGTGGAACCATAATCATAGTCATCTATTAAGTAATAAACGAATAGAAGTTACAACCAAGTTCTGACGTCGCAGCTTCCTTCGAACGGGTCTCCGGTCGTCCACGTCTCGCAAAGCTCGCCAAGGAAAGGGAAACCTCTCCAGAGTCTCGTAACAATGGTCTCCTCGCTTGAATAGGCCTTAAGGGAAAGAAGGGATTCTTTACAGCACAAAGGCACTTGGGAATAGGGAGATGCAAAGCTTCAGCACTTCAAGACTAGCTTGCCATGGATCTGGGCAGGCTTTTATAGATGGGGAAGGAGGGAGTTGGGATCCCTATTATTATGGGATTGGCCCTATCAACAAGGAAGGTTCCATGGGAGGTGGCAAAACCACTTCCCCTCCATCGAACTCCCGCAGCCAAACCTCCCAACTCAAGATAGGCGATGGTTTGTGAGTTTGTTGGAACTCAACTTCCGCCATCCATATTTAAAAAACAGTCCCTAAAATGGGTGGCGCGACTGCTGCTCTATGACAGAGCGCCAGGTGGCGCGACCTCTTTGCAGGATTTTCCTCATTGGCGCAAGTACTGAACTGCCTGCCCGCGCCAATGCCAAAAGGGATGTTTTTCATGATTTTTGCAAGGAGATGTCTCAAGGGCAAATAAAGCTCATGCTCAGAGGAATGCATTGGTGATATTTTCAAGGCATGACAATGTTCACAGGTCACGAAATGGGTCCTCCATTGTGCGGGACGGGAAATGGTAGGGACGGTGACAAATTAACGTGTTAACGTAGCAACAATTATTGCATTATTGAATGTCGGCTTTATAAGCTTAACTTTATGAAATATTTTGAAATATTTTGAAATGTTATAAAAATCCTCTAAAATATTTTACAATTTTTTTAAAAATATTTTAAAAGAGTTTTATGATTTGTTAAAAACATTTTAAACGTGTTTAAAAGCACATTATAACATTTTAAAAAGGGTTTTATAATATTTTTAAAAACGTTTCTTTTTTTACGATTTTATTAAAAAAATTTAATAAAAAGATTAAACGCTTTAAATATTTGATTTAAACATATTGAGAAGAATTTATAATATTTTATAAAAGATTTAAACCATTTATGAAACATTTATAAAAATTATTGCATGTTTATAATGTTAGCTTTATAAGCTTAACTTTTATTAAGTTTTATTTAAAAACGATTTAAAAACCTAAATAAATGCTTTCAAATATTTTAAATGTGTTTTGAAATGTTTTTCTAACATTGTAAAAGCATTCTAAAAACATTTTAAAACCATTTCAAAACACTTTTAAAACGTTTTAAAATGTTTTACAAGTTTTTAAAAAGGATTTAAATATGTTTTAAAACATTTTAAAAGTGTTTTGAAACATTTTAAAATAAATTAAAACATTTTAAAAGTGTTTTGAAGCATTTTAAAAGTGTTTTGAAACATTTTAAAATAAATTTAAAACATTTTAAAAGCGTTTCAAAATATTTAAAAGTGTTCAAAAATATCTTAAGCGTTTGACAATATTTTGAAATTTATAAAAATGTTTTAAAACATTTTACAAATTTTTAAAAATATTTTAAAAGAGTTTTATGATGTCTTCAAAACATTTTAAAAGCACATTATAACATTTTAAAAAGTGTTTTATAATGTTACTAAAAACGCTTTTTTTTTACGATTTTATTAAATGTGTTTATTTTAAAACACTTTTGATATAAATTTAAAATATTTTAGAAGTGTTTTGAAACATTTAAAAATAAATTTAAAACATTTTAAAAGTGTTTCAAAATATTTTACAAGTGTTTTAAAATATCTTGAAAGCGTTTTTTACAATATGTTGAAAATTTTTGAATGATTTTGAAATATTTTGAAATATTATAAAAATCCTTTAAAGCATTTTACAAATTTGTAAAAATATTTTAAACGAGTTTTATAATGTCTTAAAAACATTTTAAATGTGTTTAAAAGCACGTTATAACATTTTAAAAAGTGTTTTATAATGTTTTTAAAAATGTTTTTTTTTTTGCGATTTTATCAAAAATGATTAAACGCTTTAAATATTTGATTTAAGCATCTTAATAAGAATTTAGAATATTTTATAAAAGCTTTAAACCATTTATAAAACCTTTATAAAAATTATTAAATGTTTATAATGTCAACTTTATTAGTTTAACTTTTATTAAATGTTATTTATAAACATCTTTAAAAATGAAATAAATGCTTTTAAATATTTTAAAAGTGTTTTGAAATCTTTTTAAAACATTGTAAAATCTTTCTAAAAACATTTTTAAACCATTTTAAAACACTTTTAAAACATTTTAAAATGCTTTACAAGTTCTTCAAGAGGTTTTGAAAACGTTTTAAAACATTTTAAAAGTGTTTTGAAACATTTTAAAATAAATTTAAAACATTTTAGAAGTGTTTTGAAACATTTTAAAATAAATTTTAAAAGCGTTTCAAAATATTTTAGAAGTGTTTCAAAATATTTTAGAAATGTTTTAAAATATCTTGGAAGTGTTTTAAAACGAACAGACGTAGATATCGGGGTTGAAATTTTCATTTTTGAAATTCGAGAGCATATTTGGATACCCATTTTGGAGATGCAAGTGTGTCCCCGCATGAACAAAGTGACGAATTGATTTTGGGACTCATTTCGGACGATCTTTGAAAAATGAACGAAAGCGGATATTGGGGGTTGAACTTTTCAGTTTTGAAATTCGAGAGCATATTTGGATACCCATTTTGGAGATGCAAGCGTGGCCCCGCATGCACAAAGTGATGAATTTATTTCGGGACTGATTTTGGACTATCCGTGAAAAATGAACAGACGTGGATATCAGGGGCAGAACTTTTCGGTTTTGAAATCTGAGAGCATATTTGGATACACATTTTGGAGATCCAAGCGTTTCCCCACATGCACAAAGTGACAAATTGATTTCAGGACTCATTTCGGATGATCTGTGAAAAAGGAACATACGTGGATATCGGTGGCTAAAATTTTTAGTTTTGAAATCCCAGAGCATATTTGGATAACCATTTTGGAGATGCAAGCGTGGCCTCACATGCACAAAGTGACGAATTGATTTGGGGACTCATTTTGGATTATCCATAAAAAACGAACGGACGCGGATGTCGGGGGCTAAAATTTTCGTTTTTGAAATCTGAGAGTATATTTGGATACCCATTTTGGAGATGCAAGCGTGCCCTCGCAGGAACAAAATGACGAATTGATTTCGGGATTCATTTTGGATGATCTTTGAAAAATGAACAAATGCGGATATTGGGGGTTGAAATTTTCAGTTTTTAAATTCGAGAGCATATCTGGATACCCATTTTGGAGATGAAAACGTGGCCCCGCATGCACAAAGTGACAAATTTATTTCGGGACTGATTTCAGACGGTCCGTGAAAAACGAATGGATGCGGATATCAGGGGTTGAACTTTTTGGTTTTGAAATCCGAGAGCATATTTGGATACCCATTTTGGAGATGCAAGTGTGGCCCCGCATGCACAAACTGACAAATCGATTTCGCGACTCATTTCGGATGATCCGTGAAAAACGAATAGACGCAGATAACGGGGGCTGAAATTTTCGATTTTGAAATATGAGAGCATATTTGGATACCCATTTTGGAGATGAAAGCGTGGCCTCGGATGCACAAAGTGAGAAATTGAGTTTGGGCCTCATTTTGGACGATCCGTGAAAAACGAACGGACGCGAATATCGGGTGCTAAACATTTCGGTTTTGAAATCCGAGAGCATATTTGGATACCCATTTTGGAGATGCAAGCGTGGGCCCAGATGAACAAAGTGACGAATTGACTTCGGGACTCAATTCAGACGATCCGTGAAAAATGAAAAGACGTGGATATCGGGGGCTGAACTTTTCGGTTGTGAAATCTGAGAGCATATTTGGATACCCATTTTGGAGATGCAAGTGTGGCCCCGCATGCACAAAGTGACAAATTGATTTCGGGACTCATTTCAGACGGTTCGTGAAAAAAGAACAGACGTGGAAGATGGGGCTAAACTTTTCGGTTTTGATATCGGAGAGCATATTTGGATACCCATTTTGGAGATGCAAGTGTGGCCCCAGATGCACAAATTGACGAATTGAGTTCGGACCTCATTTCGGATGATCCGTGAAAAACAAACGGACGCGAATATCGAGGGCTAAACTTTGCGGTTTTAAAATCCGAAAGCATATTTGGATACCTATTTTGGAGATGCAAGTGTGGCCCCGGATGCACAAAGTGACGAATTGATTTCGGGATTCATTTAAGACGATTTGTGAAAAATGAATGAACACAGATATCGGGGGCTGAACTTTTCAGTTTTGAAATCTGAGAGCATATTTGGATACACTTTTAAAACGTTTTAAAATGCTTTACAAGTTTTTGAAAAGGATTTAAAAACGTTTCAAAACATTTTAAACATTTTTTAAAATATTGTAAAAGCTTTCTAAAAACATTTTTAAACCATTTTAAAACACTTTTAAAACGTGTTAAAATGCTTTACAAGTTTTTTAAAAGGATTTAAAAACGTTTTAAAACATTTTAAAAGTGTTTTGAAACATTTTAAAATAAATTTAAAACATTTTAGAAGTGTTTTGAAACATTTTAGAATAAATCTTAAAAGCATTTCAAAATATTTTAAAAGCGTTTCAGAATATCTTAAAAGTGTTTAGAAATATCTTGAAAGTGTTTTACAATATTTTGAAATGTTATAAAAATCCTTTAAAACATTTTACAACTTTTTAAAAATATTTTAAAAAAGTTTCATAATGTCTTAAAAACATTTTTAACGTGTTTGAAATCATGTTATAGCATTTTAAAAAGTGTTTTATAATGTTTTTAAAAATATTATTTTTTACGATCTTATTAAAAAGATTTACTAAATATGATTAAACGCTTTAAATATTTGATTTAAACATATTAATAAGAATTTGGAATATTTTATAAAAGGTTTAAACCTTTTTTAAAACATTTATAAAAATTATTGAATGTCACTTTATATGCTTAACTTTATGAAATATTTTGCAATGTTATAAAAATCCTCTAAAATATTTTACAATTTTTTTTAAACAATATTTCAAAAGAGTTTTATGATGTGTTAAAAACATTTTAAACGTGTTTAAAAGCACATTATAACATTTTAAAAAGGGTTTTATAATATTTTTAAAAACGTTTCTTTTTTTACGATTTTATTAAAAACATTTAATAAAAAGATTAAACGCTTTAAATATCTGATTTAAACATATTGAGAAGAATTTATAATATTTTATAAAAGATTTAAACCATTTATGAAACATTTATAAAAATGATTCCATGTTTATAATGTTAGCTTTATAAGTTTAACTTTTATTAAATTTTATTTAAAAACATTTTTAAAACCTAAATAAATGCTTTCAAATATTTTCAATGTGTTTTGAAATGTTTTTCTAACATTGTAAAAGCATTCTGAAAACATTTTAAAACCATTTTAAAACACTTTTAAAACGTTTTAAAATGTTTTACAAGTTTTTAAAAAGGATTAAAATATTTTTTAAAAGTGTTTTGAAACATTTTAAAATAAATTTAAAACATTTTAAAAGTGTTCTGAAGCATTTTAAAATAAATTTAAAACATTTTAAAAGTGTTTTGAAGAATTGTAAAAGTGTTTTGAAACATTTTAAAATAAATTTAAAACATTCTAAAAGCGTTTCAAAATATTTAAAAGTGTTCAAAAATATCTTAAGCGTTCGACAATATTTTGAAATTTATAAAAATCTTTTAAAAAATTTTACAAATTTTTAAAAATATTTTAAAAGAGTTTTATGATGTCTTCAAAACATCTTAAAAGCACATTATAACATTTTAAAAAGTGTTTTATAATGTTTCTAAAAAAATTTTTTTTTACGATTTTATTAAATGTGTTTATTTTAAAACACTTTTAATATAAATTTAAAATATTTTACAAGTGTTTTGAAACATTTAAACATAAATTTAAAACATTTTAAAAGCGTTTCAAAATATTTTACAAGTGTTTTAAAATATCTTGAAAGCGTTTTTTACAATATTTTGAAATTTTTTGAATGATTTTGAATGATTTTGAAATGTTATAAAAATCCTTTAAAACATTTTACAAATTTGTAAAAATATTTTAAACGAGTTTTATAATGTCTTAAAAACATTTTAAATGTGTCTAAAAGCACGTTATAACATTTTAAAAAGTGTTTTATAATGTTTTTAAAAACATTTTTTTTGCGATTTTATTAAAAATGATTAAACGCCTTAAATATTTGATTTAAGCATATTAATAAGAATTTAGAATATTTTATAAAAGCTTTAAGCCATTTATAAAACGTTTATAAAAATTATTAAATGTATATAATGTCAACTTTATTAGTTTAACTTTTATTAAAAGTTATTTATAAACATTTTTAAAAATGAAATAAATGCTTTTAAATATTTTAAAAGAATTTTAAAAGTGTTTTGAAATGTTTTTAAAACATTGTAAAATCTTTCTAAAAACATTTTAAAACCATTTTAAAACACTTTTAAAACATTTTAAAATGCTTTACAAGTTCTTCAAGAGGTTCCGAAAACGTTTTAAAAACATTTTAAAAAGTAAGGTATTGGAAACATTTTAAAATAAATTTAAAACATTTTAGAAGTGTTTTGAAACATTTTAAAATAAATTTTAAAAGCGTTTCAAAATATTTTAGAAGCGTTTCAAAATATTTTAGAAGTGTTTTAAAATATCTGGGAAGTGTTTTAAAACGAACAGACGTAGATATCGGGGTTGAAATTTTCATTTTTGAAATTCGAGAGCATATTTGGATACCCATTTTGGAGATGCAAGTGTGTCCCCGCATGAACAAAGTGACGAATTGATTTTGGGACTCATTTCGGGACGATCTTTGAAAACCGAACGAAAGCGGATATTGGGGGTTGAACTTTTCAGTTTTGAAATTCGAGAGCATATTTGGATACCCATTTTGGAGATGCAAGCGTGGCCCCGCATGCACAAAGTGATGAATTTATTTCGGGACTGATTTTGGACTATCCGTGAAAAATGAACAGACGTGGATATCGGGGGCAGAAATTTTCGGTTTTTAAATCCGAGAGCATATTTGGATACACATTTTGGAGATCCAAGCATTTCCCCACATGCACAAAGTGACAAATTGATTTCAGGACTCATTTCGGATGATCTGTGAAAAACGAACATACGTGGATATCGGGGGCTAAAATTTTTAGTTTTGAAATCCCAGAGCATATTTGGATAACCATTTTGGAGATGCAAGCGTGGCCTCACATGCACAAAGTGACGAATTGATTTGGGGACTCATTTTGGATGATCCATAAAAAACGAACGGACGCGGATGTCGGGGGCTAAAATTTTCGTTTTTGAAATCTGAGAGTATATTTGGATACCCATTTTGGAGATGCAAGTGTGCCCCCGCAGTAACAAAATGACAAATTGAGTTCGGGATTCATTTTGGATGATCCTTGAAAAATGAACAAATGCGGATATTGGGGGTTGAAATTTTCGGTTTTTAAATTCGAGAGCATATCTGGATACCCATTTTGGAGATGAAAGCATGGCCCCGCATGCACAAACTGACAAATTTATTTCGGGACTGATTTCAGACGATCCGTGAAAAACGAACGGACGCGGATATCAGGGGTTGAACTTTTTGGTTTTGAAATCCGAGAGCATATTTCGATACCCATTTTGGAGATGCAAGTGTGGCCCCTCATGCACAAAGTGACAAATTGATTTCGCGACTCATTTCGGATGATCCGTGAAAAACGAATAGACGCAGATAACGGGGGCTGAAATTTTTTATTTTGAAATATGAGAGCATATTTGGATACCCATTTTGGAGATGAAAGCGTGGCCTCTGATGCACAAAGTGACAAATTGATTTTGGGCATCATTTTGGATGATCCGTGAAAAACGAACAAACGCGAATATCGGGGGCTAAACTTTTCGGTTTTGAAATCTGAGAGCATATTTGGATACCCATTTTGGAGATGCAAGCGTCGCCCCAGATGAACAAAGTGACGAATTGACTTCGGGACTCAATTCAGACGATCCGTGAAAAATGAAAAGACGTGGATATCGGGGGCTGAACTTTTCGGTTGTGAAATCTAAGAGCATATTTGGATACCCATTTTGGAGATGCAAGCGTGGCCCCGCATGCACAAAGTGACAAATTGATTTCGGGACTCATTTCGGATGGTTCGTGAAAAAAGAACAGACATGGAAGATGGGGCTAAACTTTTCAGTTTTGATATCCGAGAGCATATTTGGATACCCATTTTGGAGATGCAAGTGCGGCCCCAGATGCACAAAGTGACGAATTGAGTTCGGACCTCATTTCGGATGATCCGTGAAAAACAAACGCACGCAAATATCGAGGTCTAAACTTTTCGGTTTTAAAATCCGAGAGCATATTTGGATAGCTATTTTGGAGATGCAAGTGTGGCCCTGGATGCACAAAGTGACGAATTGATTTCGGGATTCATTTAAGACGATTTGTGAAAAATGAATGAACACAGATATCAGAGGCTGAACTTTTCGGTTTTGAAATCTGAGAGCATATTTGGATACACTTTTAAAACGTTTTAAAATGCTTTACAAGTTTTTGAAAAGGATTTAAAAACGTTTCAAAACATTTTAAACCTTTTTTAAAATATTGTAAAAGCTTTCTAAAAACATTTTTAAACCATTTTAAAACACTTTCAAAACGTTTTAAAATGCTTCAAAATATTTTAACACGTTTCAAAATATTTTAAAAGCGTTTCAGAATATCTTAAAAGTGTTTAGAAATATCTTGAAAGTGTTTTACAATATTTTGAAATGTTATAAAAATCCTTTAAAACATTTTACAACTTTTTTAAAATATTTTAAAAGAGTTTCATAATGTCTTAAAAACATTTTTACCGTTTTTAAAATCATGTTATAGCATTTTAAAAAGTGTTTTATAATGTTTTTAAAAATATTATTTTTTACGATTTTATTAAAAATTTTTACTAAAAATGATTAAATGCTTTAAATATTTGATTTAAACATATTAATAAGAATTTGGAATATTTTATAAAAGGTTTAAACCATTTTTAAAACATTTATAAAAATTATTGAATGTCAACTTTATAAGCTTAACTTTATGAAATATTTTGAAATATTTTGAAATGTTGTAAAAATACTCTAAAATATTTTACAAATTTTTTAAAAATATTTTAAAAGAGTTTTATGATGTGTTAAAAACATTTTAAACGTGTTTAAAAGCACATTATAACATTTTAAAAAGGGTTTTATAATATTTTTAAAAACGTTTCTTTTTCTACGATTTTATTAAAAACATTTAATAAAAATATTAAACGCTTTAAATATTTGATTTAAACATATTGAGAAGAATTTATAATATTTTATAAAAGATTTAAACCATTTATGAAACATTTATAAAAATGATTGCATGTTTATAATGTTAGCTTTATAAGCTTAACTTTTATTAAATTTTATTTAAAAACATTTTTAAAACCTAAATAAATGCTTTCAAATATTTTCAATGTGTTTTGAAATGTTTTTCTAACATTGTAAAAGCATTCTGAAAACATTTAAAAACCATTTTAAAACACTTTTAAAACGTTTTAAAATGTTTTAGAAGTTTTTAAAAAGGATTTAAATATGTTTTAAAACATTTTAAAAGTATTTTGAAACATTTTAAAAGTGTTTTCAAACATTTTAAAATAAATTTAAAACATTTTAAAAGTGTTCTGAAGCATTTTAAAAGTGTTTTGAAACATTTTAAAATAAATTTAAAACATTTTAAAAGCGTTTCAAAATATTTAAAAGTGTTCAAAAATATCTTAAGCGTTTGACAATATTTTGAAATATTTTGAAATTTATAAAAATCTCTTAAAACATTTTACAAATTTTTAAAAATATTTTAAAAGAGTTTTATGATGTCTTCAAAACATTTTAAAAGCACATTATAACATTTTAAAAAGTGTTTTATAATGTTTCTAAAAACGTTTTTTTTACGATTTTATTAAATGTGTTTATTTTAAAACACTTTTGATATAAATTTAAAATAGTTTAGAAGTGTTTTGAAACATTTAAAAATAAATTTAAAACATTTTAAAAGCGTTTCAAAATATTTTACAAGTGTTTTAAAATATCTTGAAAGCTTTTTTTACAATATTTTGAAATTTTTTGAATGATTTTGAAATATTTTGAAATATTATAAATATCCTTTAAAACATTTTACAAATTTGTAAAAATATTTTAAACGAGTTTTATAATGTCTTAAAAACATTTTAAATGTGTTTAAAAGCACGTTATAACATTTTAAAAAGTGTTTTATAATGTTTTTAAAAACGTTTTTTTTTTTTTTGCGATTTTATCAAAAATGATTAAACGCTTTAAATATTTGATTTAAGCATCTTAATAAGAATTTAGAATATTTTATAAAAGCTTTAAACCATTTATAAAACCTTTATAAAAATTATTAAATGTTTATAATGTCAACTTTATTAGTTTAACTTTTATTAAATGTTATTTATAAACATTTTTAAAAATGAAATAAATGCTTTTAAATATTTTAAAAGAATCTTAAAAGTGTTTTGAAATGTTTTTAAAACATTGTAAAAGCTTTCTAAAAACATTTTTAAACCATTTTAAAACACTTTTAAAACATTTTAAAATTCTTTACAAGTTCTTCAAGAGGTTCTGAAAACGTTTTAAAACATTTTAAAAGTGTTTTGAAACATTTTAAAATAAATTTAAAACATTTTAGAAGTGTTTTGAAACATTTTAAAATAAATTTTAAAAGCGTTTCAAATATTTTAGAAGTGTTTCAAAATATTTTAGAAGTGTTTTAAAATATCTTGGAAGTGTTTTAAAACGAACAGACGTAGATATCGGGGTTGAAATTTTCATTTTTGAAATTCGAGAGCATATTTGGATACCCATTTTGGAGATGCAAGTGTGTCCCCGCATGAACAAAGTGACGAATTGATTTTGGGACTCATATCGGACGATCTTTGAAAACTGAACGAAAGTAGATATTGGGGGTTGAACTTTTCAGTTTTGAAATTCGAGAGCATATTTGGATACCCATTTTGGAGATGCAAGCGTGGCCCCGCATGCACAAAGTGATGAATTTATTTCGGGACTAATTTTGGACTATCCGTGAAAAATGAACAGACGTGGATATCAGGGGCAGAACTTTTCGGTTTTGAAATCCGAGAGCATATTTGGATACAGATTTTGGAGATCCAAGCGTTTCCCCACATGCACAAAGTGACAAATTGATTTCAGGACTCATTTCGGATTATCTGTGAAAAACAAACATACGTGGATATCGGGGGCTAAAATTTTTAGTTTTGAAATCCCAGAGCATATTTGGATAACCATTTTGGAGATGCAAGCGTGGCCTCACATGCACAAAGTGACGAATTGATTTGGGGACTCTTTTTGGATGATCCATAAAAAACGAACGGACGAGGATGTCGGGGGCTAAAATTTTCGTTTTTGAAATCTGAGAGTATATTTGGATACCCATTTTGGAGATGCAAGCGTGCCCCTGCAGGAACAAAATGACGAATTGATTTCGGGATTCATTTTGGATGATCCTTGAAAAATGAACAAATGCGGATATTGGGGGTTGAAATTTTCAGTTTTTAAATTCGAGAGCATATCTGGATAGCCATTTTGGAGATGAAAGCATGCCCCCGCATGCACAAAGTGAAAAATTTATTTCGGGACTGATTTCAGACGATCCGTGAAAAACGAATGGATGCAGATATCAGGGGTTGAACTTTTTGGTTTTGAAATCCGAGAGCATATTTGGATACCCATTTTGGAGATGCAAGTGTGGCCCCACATGCACAAAGTGACAAATCGATTTCGCGACTCATTTCGAATGATCCGTGAAAAACGAATAGACGCAGGTAACGGAAGCTGAAATTTTCGCTTTTGAAATATGAGAGCATATTAGGATACCCATTTTGGAGATGAAAGCGTGGCCTCGGATGCACAAAGTGACAAATTGAGTTTGGGCCTCATTTTGGACGATCCATGAAAAACAAACGAACGCGAATATCGGGGGCTAAACTTTTCGGTTTTGAAATCCGAGAGCATATTTGGATACCCATTTTGGAGATGCAAGCGTGGGCCCAGATGAACAAAGTGACGAATTGACTTCGGGACTCAATTCAGACGATCCGTGAAAAATGAAAAGATGTGGATATCGGGGGCTGAACTTTTCGGTTGTGAAATCTGAGAGCATATTTGGATACCCATTTTGGAGATGCAAGCGTGGCCCCGCATGCACAAAGTGACAAATTGATTTCGGGACTCATTTCGGATGGTTCGTGAAAAAAGAACAGACGTGGAAGATGGGGCTAAACTTTTCGGTTTTGATATCCGAGAGCATATTTGGATACCCATTTCGGAGATGCAAGTGCGGCCCCAGATGCACAAAGTGACGAATTGAGTTCGGACCTCATTTCGGATGATCCGTGAAAAACAAACGCACGCGAATATCGAGGTCTAAACTTTTCGGTTTTAAAATCCGAGAGCATATTTTGATACTTATTTTGGAGATGCAAGTGTGGCCTCGGATGCACAAAGTGACGAATTGATTTCGCGATTCATTTCAGACGATTTGTGAAAAATGAATGAACACAGATATCGGGGGCTGAACTTTTCGGTTTTGAAATCTGAGAGCATATTTGGATACACTTTTAAAACGTTTTAAAATGCTTTACAAGTTTTTGAAAAGGATTTAAAAACGCTTTAAAACATTTTAAACCTTTTTTAAAATATTGTAAAATCTGTCTAAAAACATTTTTAAACCGTTTTAAAACAGTTTTAAAACGTTTTAATATGCTTTACAAGTTTTTTAAAAGGATTTAAAAACGTTTTAAAACATTTTAAAAGTGTTTTGAAACATTTTAAAATAAATTTAAAACATTTTAGAAGTGTTTTGAAACATTTTAAAATAAATCTTAAAAGCATTTCAAAATATTTTAAAAGCGTTTCAGAATATCTTAAAAGTGTCTTGAAATATCTTGATAGTGTTTTACAATATTTTGAAATGCTATAAAAATCCTTTAAAACATTTTACAACTTTTTAAAAATATTTTAAAAGAGTTTCATAATGTCTTAAAAACATTTTTAACGTGTTTGAAATCATGTTATAGCATTTTAAAAAGTGTTTTATAATGCTTTTAAAAATATTATTTTTTACGATCTTATTAAAAAGATTTACTAAATATGATTAAACGCTTTAAATATTTGATTTAAACATATTAATAAGAATTTGGAATATTTTATAAAAGGTTTAAACCTTTTTTAAAACATTTATAAAAATTATTGAATGTCAGCTTTATATGCTTAACTTTATGAAATATTTTGAAATGTTATAAAAATCCTCTAAAATATTTTACAAATTTTTAAAAATATTTTAAAAGAGTTTTATGATGTGTTAAAAACATTTTAAACGTGTTTAAAAGCACATTATAACATTTTAAAAAGGGTTTTATAATATTTTTAAAAACGTTTCTTTTTTTACGATTTTATTAAAAAAATTTAATAAAAAGATTAAACGCTTTAAATATTTGATTTAAACATATTGAGAAGAATTTATAATATTTTATAAAAGATTTAAACCATTCATGAAACATTTATAAAAATGATTCCATGTTTATAATGTTAGCTTTATAAGTTTAACTTTTATTAAATTTTATTTAAAAACATTTTTAAAACCTAAATAAATGCTTTCAAATATTTTCAATGTGTTTTGAAATGTTTTTCTAACATTGTAAAAGCATTCTGAAAACATTTTAAAACCATTTTAAAACACTTTAAAACGTTTTAAAATGTTTTACAAGTTTTTAAAAAGGATTTAAATATGTTTTAAAACATTTTAAAAGTGTTTTGAAACATTTTAAAATAAATTTAAAACATTTTAAAAGTGTTTTGAAACATTTTAAAATAAATTTAAAACATTTTAAAAGTGTTCTGGAGCATTTTAAAAGTGTTTTGAAACATTTTAAAAGCGTTTCAAAATATTTAAAAGTGTTCAAAAATATCTTAAGCGTTTGACAATATTTTGAAATATTTTGAAATTTATAAAAATCTTTTAAAACATTTTACAAATTTTTAAAAATATTTTAAAAGAGTTTTATGATGTCTTCAAAACATTTTAAAAGCACATTATAACATTTTAAAAAGTGTTTTATAATGTTTCTAAAAATGTTTTTTTTTACGATTTTATTAAATGTGTTTATTTTAAAACACTTTTGATATAAATTTAAAATATTTTAGAAGTGTTTTGAAACATTTAAAAATAAATTTAAAACATTTTAAAAGCGTTTCAAAATATTTTACAAGTGTTTTAAAATATCTTGAAAGCGTTTTTTACAATATTTTGAAATTTTTTGAATGATTTTGAAATATTATAAAAATCCTTTAAAACATTTTACAAATTTGTAAAAATATTTTAAACGAGTTTTATAATGTCTTAAAAACATTTTAAATGTGTTTAAAAGCACGTTATAACATTTTAAAAAGTGTTTTATAATGTTTTTAAAAACGTCTTTTTTTTGCGATTTTATTAAAAATGATTAAACGCTTTAAATATTTGATTTAAGCATCTTAATAAGAATTTAGAATATTTTATAAAAGCTTTAAACCATTTATAAAACCTTTATAAAAATTATTAAATGTTTATAATGTCAACTTTATTAGTTTAACTTTTATTAAATGTTATTTATAAACATCTTTAAAAATGAAATAAATACTTTTAAATATTTTAAAAGAATTTTAAAAGTGTTTTGAAATCTTTTTAAAACATTGTAAAATATTTCTAAAAACATTTTTAAACCATTTTAAAACACTTTTAAAACATTTTAAAATGCTTTACAAGTTCTTCAAGAGGTTCTGAAAACGTTTTAAAACATTTTAAAAGTGTTTTGAAACATTTTAAAATAAATTTAAAACATTTTAGAAGTGTTTTGAAACATTTTAAAATAAATTTTAAAAGCGTTTCAAAATATTTTAGAAGCGTTTCAAAATATTTTAGAAGTGTTTTAAAATATCTTGGAAGTGTTTTAAAATGAATAGACGCAGATATCGGGGTTGAAATTTTCATTTTTGAAATTCGAGAGCATATTTGGATACCCATTTTGGAGATGCAAGTGTGTCCCCGCATGAACAAAGTGACGAATTGATTTTGGGACTCATTTCGGACGATCTTTGAAAACTGAACGAAAGCGGATATTGGGGGTTGAACTTTTCAGTTTTGAAATTCGAGAGCATATTTAGATACCCATTTTGGAGATGCAAGTGTGGCCCCACATGCACAAAGTGATGAATTTATTTCGGGACTGATTTTGGACTATCCGTGAAAAATGAACAGACGTGGATATCGGGGGCAGAACTTTTCGGTTCGGAAATCCGAGAGCATATTTGGATACACGTTTTGGAGATCCAAGCGTTTCCCCACATGCACAAAGTGACAAATTGATTTCAGGACTCATTTCGGATGATCTGTGAAAAACGAACATACGTGGATATCGGGGGCTAAAATTTTTAGTTTTGAAATCCCAAAGCATATTTGGATAACCATTTTGGAGATGCAAGCGTGGCCTCACATGCACAAAGTGACGAATTGATTTGGGGACTCTTTTTGGATGATCCATAAAAAACGAACGGACGAGGATGTCGGGGGCTAAAATTTTCGTTTTTGAAATCTGAGAGTATATTTGGATACCCATTTTGGAGATGCAAGTGTGCCCCTGCAGGAAAAAAATGACGAATTGATTTCGGGATTCATTTTGGATGATCCTTGAAAAATGAACAAATGCGGATATTGGGGGTTGAAATTTTCGGTTTTTAAATTCGAGAGCATATCTCGATACCCATTTTGGAGATGAAAGCGTGGCCCCGCATGCACAAAGTGACAAATTTATTTCGGGACTGATTTCAGACGATCCGTGAAAAACGAACGGACGCGGATATCGGGGGTTGAACTATTTGGTTTTGAAATCCGAGAGCATATTTGGGTACCCATTTTGGAGATGCAAGTGTGGCCCCTCATGCACAAAGTGACAAATCGATTTCGCGACTCATTTCGGATGATCCGTGAAAAACGAATAGACGCAGATAACGGGGGCTGAAATTTTCGATTTTGAAATATGAGAGCATATTTTGATACCCATTTTGGAGATGAAAGCGTGGCCTCGGATGCAAAAAGTGACAAATTGATTTTGGGCATCATTTTGGATGATCCGTGAAAAACGAACAAACGCGAATATCTGGGGCTAAACTTTTCGGTTTTGAAATCTGAGAGCATATTTGGATACCCATTTTGGAGAT